>OZ026615.1:18665512-19178012 GCA_964020975.1 Hermodice carunculata | reverse complement strand
TCATAGAACGTAATATCAGCTTGGAAAATTTAAATGATTTGGAAATTGATGATACAAAATATTCCTTCTATGTGTAAAGGCGGTAAAAGATAATGGATACTACATGAATATACATAGATACAATATAGCTAGCTAGGTAGGTAGGTAGGTGGACGGACAGACAGACAGACAGACAGACAGACAGACAGACAGACAGATAGATAGATAGATAGATAGATAGATAGATAGATAGATAGATAGATAGATAGATAGATAGATAGATAGATAGATAGATAGATTCATCTACACAACTAAAATTTCCATCATACGTTCGTAGTTTTGCGCCTATATATACAATTGGCGGCTGTAGCAGTAAAATGCACTGGTACGCAAAGTGACACAACGAAAAGAAGACTTTTGCCTCAAAGCTCACAATAAGACACTGGAACTAAATAATGCAAGCAAATTATTTCAGTTGGAAGTGTGAGTTGAAATGTGTTCATTATCGTATATCCAAAGAAGCAGTCATTTGTCAGTGGATTGCTTGCCTGAACAGGAGGGAAATCTGCTGGGTGTGATACTATTGACGATAAGCGCAGGCCATTTGATCACGCCACTTGCAGCATTTGTTGGATATGAGTTCTGTTCAAAGCTGGTATACTATTCAATTGGAAATACCGTTGTGGTCAAGGTCAACAGAGGGTCTCTTTCAGGATTTATTCTATAGGGCTCGCTATGGCTTCTTTGCCGAAGGTAAAATAATATGTCTACAGTGGGCTTCGTGTGTATGTTTATGCAGTATATGTTACATAGAGTCGCGTCGAAACCGCAGAGCTTTCTAAATAGCACCATAGAATACATAACTATAGCGATATTTACTTATATTGTTTCTTCAATGCTACAAGAATTCCATCTCTGAATGAAACAGTTTCGACTTGTATTGTCTTTTCATTTCTCCCCTCTCTTCATTGCTTGATTTATTTGTTGAACGATCGAGACAAGTGGACAAACATTGACAATTCAGGAAGAAAAACTAAACAAAAACAAACAAACCAAAGCCTCCGGTCACCTTCTATTCTCATGACGGATCGACTTTCTCTCTTCTGTATCCATTTGGCTGAAAATTATACTCAGTTGGTGGCACGACGGTCGCGTATCCCGTGTCAGCCAAGGGAGAGACACGTGCACGTGCTGCGCCTGGCCCATGCTCCCATTACAAGTTTAGTACGCTACGCACGAGCATCACTTCGTACGTCATGTATGGTAGTGTGACACATGGAAGCCAAATGAAATGGAAGTTAGCAAAGTAGAATGAGATGAAACTGAGAATATTGCATGTGCATTATCCTGAGCCTGCTAAAGGCGAGCCGCCTATCATTTGTTTCCTTGATTAATTGTAACGTGAGTGATATATTATGCAGAGTTGTGTTTGTATTCAAGATATATACACATTTTTATGTTAAAAATAGAGTAGCAGTAGCGCCTTGTTGAAAAGGACACTTCTTGTCTTTTAGTTTACCAAAACTAAGCACTGACTGTCAAGACAGCTGAAAACACGACAGATTTGTCAATTTTCGTCAGAGAGGAAAAGACCACGTACTTGTATGTTTAACCCGGATATTGAATGGGTTCGTTTGCCACAATATATAACGATTTAATCTATCAATATTATATTGAATAAGATAAAAATATTTTTCATCAGACTCTTGGTGTATTTCTTGATGTAGATAAAGAATTTGACACCGATGTCATATGATTTTTTTTAAAGATAAAGCAGTAGTGATTAAATCGTGATAGTTAATCTTTTTATTCTTTGAACGTTCCATGGATAACTTTTGATGTTCTGTACTGTGTTTGTACAAAGTCTGCAAATTTTCAGACATGCTTGTCAACCAACCATATGGTGTGCCTTCAGAAAACTATAATCAGTAAAACAAAGCTTAGAAAAATCTGAAAAAAACCCCGCAAACTGAAACACGCTTCGCTACCATTACAGTCCTGTCTGTCACACGCACTTGGTCATCAGTCCCGGTACAGGATTGCATCTTTTACCCATATTGGTCCCAAGTGGTGGTAACCCGTGTATCTTGTACCCACACTCAGTCATCAATATATAACACACGGTTGTATCTTGTACCCACATTCGGTTATATTAAGTAGTTGTAAAGCATCAGTGGCTGCACAGGGTTGTATCCTGTGCTCATATTTGGCCATCAACAGTTGTAAGGTTTGTGTCTATAACCATCTTTGATCACCAGTAGTTGTACAGAGTTTTGCCTTTTACCTTCGCGCGATGAGTGCACACAGTTGTTTTATACGCACTCTTGCTCATGAGTAGTTGTTGTATTACGTAGCGGTGCATCTTGTGACTTCATTTCTATGCGACCTTTTAATCTAAACCATCTCAATGACGCCAATACACAGACAGGCTCTTAGTACAATGAGCAAAGCAGATACACCTAAGATAATTTAGGGATGAATACGTACATTGACAACACTGCGGCAATAATAACTGTGGTCGTTGGACATGCCACAGTCTTGTCTGAGGTTTTTATTCACCTTGTTTGGCCCGACATTTTAGGAAGAGGCTGGAGCAGATGAAATTAAATAATAACACTGATAATAATCTAATGTTATATTATTGCTACGCTAGATTGTTTCGACCATATATTAGTGTTCATCATGATTTCGCACGAATCAGTTAGTCAAGTTTTGCACACAATGATAAAACGGGCAGCAGAATTAAGGATGAAGTGAAAAGTACAAAAAGTTTCATAGTTCTGGAAGTTTTTGCCATTTTTTCACAAGTGTCTGTCAAATAATGTGAACCATTACCATATCAAAATCATCATAATCAAATCTCCAGTAACTTACGTCAAATCTGACTAGCTGCAGCACACCAAAATGTTTTCAATAATTCGAATCATGAAGTACTAGTACACAGAATCAAAGTAGGTCTACCGTGTTGAAAATCTGTACCCACAACCAGCAGTACGGGAAGCATGCACTTGTAATATATAAGCCAAATACCCATCTCAGCTGAGCATGCTCATTGAGGTGTGTTCCTCTAATTAGGTCACAAACTTCACCCACTTAACATAGAAATGTGCAGACGTAAAGCATAAAGCTTTGAAAAAGAGTTGTTACGGATGACAGCTTCATTTATTAAGAAGTTTGCTAGTGTTTGTCATCATCTATAGACTATACAGTTTTAATACAGCCATGAAACTAGTTCAAGGCATTGACACAAATTGAAAGTTTGATTCTGGTTACCATGGTGACTTAACAAGTTGAATTGGGAAAGGGCACTACCTGTGTTGAATGAAGACTGACCTCAATCAACCTGTGTCTGGGATGGGCTGAGATAGTGACTTGGCTTATTCGGTGAGACCAACTGACCACAAAAAGGTGTTTTATAGATCTAAAATGCAGTTGCAGACAATCATCAAACGCCTGTAAAAAACGACATGAAGGTCATGAACAACATATATGGGTCCACCTAAAACAGAGGATATGAAGATTGGCAGCAGGCCAAATTTGACTGCACAGTTGAAATTGGTCAAATGCCACATGTAGCCTTATCTTTTACTATTGAATTTTTCGAGAGGTTTATACATACAATATATGATCGAAGGATAACTGTGAGAAATACTCTTTTTCAATTTCAAAGTCAAAGACTAGTAAAATAAGCTATTAAAATTCTAGACATATACTTTAATATGCAGGTGTTATATAAATTGAACTGATCCCTTTTTCATGGGTTCAAGCTCAGCACGGAGAGCAAAAATAATAATTAAATGTCCTTTTGGATAGACAAATTATATGAATTTGGTTTGAAATTGTAGCAATTCAAAAACAACCTCAAATGCGAGTCTCACTGTCACATATGCGAGTAATATCAGATGAAACAAAGTGAAATATGGCTGTTTATAGGATTACTTTATTTATATATGTATCTTTCAAACAATTTAAAATAGGTCAGAAGGCTTCCAACAAAAATGATCGAGAGGTCTAAAGAGGTTATCCAAAAGGTATCCCATTTTTGCAAGAATTCAGAATGAAAGCAACGCGAATATACGCTGGCATGCAAATTCATTGACCATCAGTTGCCAACCAAATATGGTCTGGAGACTCAAGTCATAATCATTACAGGCAAAAAATTACAAAACTGCAATTTATGAAGTGTTAAGGTAGCTTGACATTAAAGTATTACAGTTTCACATTTGAACACACATTTCATGTCAAGAACAACAATAAAAGTGAACAATTTGACACAGCTGTTTTCAGTTTCGTGTGTATTCTTGAATTTACCCAATATATACAACCATAAACAGTCAAAAATAGAAACTGGGATGATTTTTTTATGGATATAATGTTTACTTTATTCGTTCCCAATAAGTATAACACTGTTGACCAATAATTTACCTACATGTATGCCAAGTTTTCTCATGATCTTGAGCCTTATTGTGATCATCGTGTATAGAATTATTTGCTAAAAATAGCTAAAAAGACTTTTTCTTTTCTTGCATTTGTTTATGATCTCCTGTTAAGCTGTAGGCTACTATCTGAACAGAAGCAATGCACGTGCAGATTAAAGCCTGCGAATCGGGATGACCAGGATCGCTCTCGCGATGTGCACTTTTGCTGGAGCCCGTTACCTGTAAATGGTGCTTCCTGCAAGTGAATGACAGCAACGAGCAAAAGCGAGCATCTTCTGGAATCGGTGTATCCTTTCGAATATTAAGCTATTTCTACGGGCTTGATAAGAAATATTCTTCTAAGATTGTTAGCGACATAGAGCGCAGCAAACACATCTGACCAAAGTGACTTTCATTGTACTAAAACCTTCCTTAGCATAAAATTTAGCAAAACATATTACATATACAATACAAATTTCGATTTATCACGTTTTTATTTTGCATACAATTCCATCTCGAATACAATTTTAGTTCTCAATTCCCGTCTTGGGATACAAAGAGTCAATTTCAACGATAACTGGTTCTATTTCGATGGCATTTCATGCAAGTCGCCTTAGCATTGTTTACCCAGGTGTGGCTCAGTATTGGATGCAAGTATATTTGAAGTAGAGCTTGTAATTTGCCATACATGTAGCTTTGTCAAAAGCTACATATATGACTTCATGTCTGGCCTCTATTCCTTTTCAAGCAGTTCAGCTATTCATATTTGTGTACGCTTATGTGTTAAACTATTTATTCTCTCGATGGCCTTTTAAGTTGATTATGATGGGCTCGATTTTTAATTTTCTCTTCAAAAAGCACAATGCAGCTCTTCCTTTGCACGTGTGCATTGGAGGCAGAATGCCCGAGTCACTATCAACAATGTTATAATTAGCGTTTAGGGCACGTTTCTTCCAACAATAATAACCGTATATTTCAGCAAACTTATCATCCTATCGTTTCAATTTTGCCAAAGCGCTACCAACCTTTGATCTTCTCAGTGTCTTGTTTGTCGTATTTGTTTTTTGCTTATAGTTTATCTGCAGTGTATTGTCACACACCAAGCTTTATTATGAAGCTGATGGCACACTCTTATAAAACATATTAGCGTTTTGTACTGAAATATCTGGCAGCTCTATTTACTCAAACGTTAGCTTTGCTATACACTGGACAATTCTTTGGATTTGTTTTGATGAAAGCCAGATAACGTTTATAGATGTTTCGTGCATTGATCTTTACAAATTACTGCCATGTGCAGCAAACCAATGATTAATAGTATTTGTTAGGAGAGATCGTGACCGCGTCTATTAAACAAACCTTAACAACGATTAAGCATGAAGTTAGTTGCCTATATGGGCACCATCTCTCCATCTGGTAGCAGACCTTGTATTGAGAGGTAATAAAGTAAAGCGCGAGTGTTTATTCCTCTGCATGCTAACGCATATGCCCTGTGATAACAAATGACTGGAAAGATGAAGCCAAGAGACAGAAGCGCTGCACAAGTAAAAAGGATGGTTTGCACTGGCCGAAAATATGATCTCCTGTTTTTTAAGCTTGAGTGAGGAAGTGAAGAAACATTTATATGGGCCAAAACAAAATTTTTTATTGAAGTATTCAATGAAATATAAGCGTTCATATGTTATCATAAGAAATAAATACTTCAAAACAATATAATTTCTAACAAATTTAGCCACCGTATATGCTATCAAATAAAAACAAAAACCACAAAAACCCACAAAAAAACAAACAAACAAACAAAAAAAAAAACAAAAAAAAAAACAAAACAAAAAAAAAAAAACAAAACAAAACAAAACAAAACCAACAAAAAAACAACCTACAGTGCAAATGCTTGTGTACGGATGCATGCATGCCAGTCTGTGTCTGTCAGCATCCGTCCATCCATTCATTTGTGGACCTGTATGCATAATCATACGTTGACATTGACCTGCTGACTGTCCATTCGCTACAACCGCCTGTCATTGGTTATCACTGGCAGGGATTCAGTTTGCTTTGGTGGCTAGAAAATATAGGCCGACGATGAGACAAATAAGTGATTGACGTTCACTTGGGAAATATGCCACACGTGTGTGGTTTAAGCCTGGCATCTGTCACTAATCTGAACTTTAAGTCAGCAAACTTGTAAAAGACACACACACACACACACACACACACACACACACACACACACACGCACGCACGCACGCATGCATACATACATACATAATCTGTGTGTGTGCCCAAATATTGATTCCTATCCTGTCAATCATTGTACCTAATTTTGTTCTGATATACGGTGGCTCGTGAAGTTCTTTGCCTCAAAATTGGTATGTAACCGAAACGCCTAGTATCTCCCAATCTGTATGGCAGTTTATTGTTTGTTCCCATTAAGTTGTTGCAAATATCCACGGCAGTCTGAACACGAGAGATAATTTTACCCAAATCACCAAAAGACATTAATTATATTGCTAAAGTAATCCTGTTCAATGTATATGAGGATGAAATAGAGATCTTGCAGATTTTAATACCATCAAGGAAGCCATCTCACCTTTAAACTGTCAGAATAAAATTTCACTATTGTAATACAGGTGCGATTTTGGTGAACCGAAGACTTAAACTTCATTAAAATGATGAGCGCTGGAGTGAGATGCTAATTTAAGAATAGTTTACCATCATATGATATAATACTACAGGCAGTTTGTGAGAAGAACTGTTGAATTACTTGCATCGCAGTACACCACATTATTAAAACAATTTTAATGTGTTTTGCCCTGTACCAAAGAGCCATGGTGAAGTCCAATGCTGTCCCTGCATTGGCCGGGGCGGAGTTTGTAATCAATTTATATATGAAAAAAGTATAAAGTTTGCATTGGATTAATGATTGTCACCTGTATTCATGAACCCATGTGCACTATGCTGATGCAAAGACTTTGCCCAGAGCCATGCCAGCATAGTTACAAATTACATTAAAAATATTTAAGCTGTATATAATGATTTTACTCAAGAAAAAAAATAAAAATAATGGGTTTACAGAACAACATACCCTATGTCACTTCACTGACAATAAAAAGCCGGAACTTCAAATTCCAAGTAGGCAATGGTCAGGTCAGATATTAATTCGGATAACGAGCTTAATTTTTGTCTCGCAACTAAATTACTTCTTACTCTAATGCTATAATTTGCCAAACAGGACATGTACTTGATAGTGTTGTCCAGTATACATTGGGAAATAATAGCATTGCAAAAAAAATATATATATATATAAATATCATATATATTTATATATATGATATTTCCGATTTCTTGAAAACGTACTCTGTCTACTGGCTTGGCATAATGTGAAAACCATAGTTTTAAGGTTGTTTTAAAATACATGCTAACATGCAGAAAACTAAGTCCGTTTTCTCACTTTTCATTCCTGTTTGGCATATAATTAATGCAAATTAGTGAAGGGCCGATTTCAACATCGGAAATTCGGTGAGTGGAAAATTGCAGCCTTTTGGAATAACCGGGCCAAAACAGAACTTGCAAAATGTTAAGCATGCGATTTCCGATTTGTTCAATAATTCGCTCAAAACTTACAGAATTAATGCGTACAATTGAAATAATTGACTACAAGTAACACCCCGCAACCCCCCCCCCCAAAAAAACCCCCACAAACAAACAAAACAAAACAACCAAATACCCCCCCCCCCCACAGGCAAGTTAGAAATCCTGAAGTAAAATTACATGATGTCTTCTGAACCTTATAATAGGGTACAATTTGATTAAGTTTGTAATTCAATACAAGCCATATAGATGGTAATTTTGCTTTATGTTTTAACACATCGGTTAAAACTTTGAAGAGCAAAAGCTACAGAAAAAAATGTCAAGGTGTTGCCTGTTGATAGCTGCACAGGCAGCCGGGACCTGATTGTTATTTTATAATCACTGCCAGCACCTTGTTAGAATATGTCACAGGCATATTAAGAAACAGCGACAAGTAGCAACAAGAATGAACAAGGCACCTCGTGTCAATCGCGTAATCCAATATAATTGAGATTGTAGATATATCCGTCTTTGCAGTTGAGCGGTTCAACCAGGGATTCAAATTCTTATGATCAAATTAAAGCGGTATTATTAGAAAAGATAATAATTATTATTATTCAAACGTAGTTTGACACGCGCACATATGTTTTACTACCTCACCGATAGCTCACCTGTTCTCACAAGCATCATCCATTAAAGTTGAATTTGGGAAATTTAGGTGACATCGAAAATGAGGATCGTGGATGACGGCATTCCTGTAGGTTTTATGTTCCGAATCATACGACGCCTATTTTCCGTCACTGATGTAATATTTAACGGGTACACTGGAATAAAAAGTGCGTAACATTGCAGCGTCGCCACGGTGTATGCCGTGCATGGAAATGTCACAGGAATGGTCACTATCGCTAATCAGTATCTTTAATCGAACTGCCCGGAAAAGCCTATTCTTTTGGCCAGAATAATCTCTTGGCCACTTTTGTCCGGACTAAGGTCGGGGGTCAAGCAGGACCGTAGCCGCCGAGAGATGAGGGTTATATGTTGGTGTTTTCACACGCACCTCAGCAGGTGGGACATAGCACTGTCATTATAACGCCAGACTTTAAGCAGGTACAAGACAACCTGCCGAGACGTTTTGCCGGCCTCCTTTGACTCGACTCTTTGTGGTCCCAAGTTTACGCAACCTTGTTTCTGTATGTACAAGATAAAATATTTCTTAGTACTCTAGGTTTATAAAGGCTTGTTACAAACATGGAATCATCAAGGTGCAAGGTGCCTACAATCAAATTATCTGGGGCTTCAGATGAAGACCTGCCCGACCGGGGGCCCGTCACTATGCACTGGCCTGGTGTGGTTGAGGGTTGATAATTGTAGTTATTAGCGGTTCAGGTATCTATTAGCAGTCGGGGCAGCCAAGAAGATGCTACTGGTCAGAATCCTCTGTGTCTGTTTTTGCTTGTTACAGCCATTTCAAGGCCTTCTGATCCATTTCAAGGAGCTGTCCTGCAAATAGGGTATGTCAGGGTGGAGTGCAAAGGTCGTCCTCCTGGTCTCCATGCGCCCAATCCCCTTGTCGCCCAGAAACTTTACAGGCCCCTCACTGCCCGCTACAAATCTAAATAGAGTCGAACTTGATTCCTCTAAAACGTGACCAGCATTTGGCTGCCCAATTTGCTTGAAAAATCAGCTGCATTAGGATTGCTTGTTTGTTGCCCACGAGAGGTTACAATAAAGAGGGGTTCAACTGGCTGAGGGTCGAGGGAACCCGGCAGTCTGTGCCCTGCGTGGTTCTTTAACTGATTTTGCAGTGCGTCTCTTTGACCAGAAAGGACAGTAAACATGATGAAGAAAGGTAATTCCTGGACGTGTTGGAGTATATTTTGTATACAAGATTATCTCAATAAACTTCTGGGTTAAAGGCACTCACACTAAGAATGATTTCATAAAGGCGATATACTTACCTTGACTATTCTGTGTACCCAAGGGACTCTTGGATCCATGCGAATGCACATATTGTAGAATATCTCGAGACTGAAAAAAAACTTCTTAACATGGGAAACGGTCTTATTATGGAATACAAAACATGGCATATGAGAAGGTTCGGGACTATAAAAATGGTATCATGTATAGTGGTACTAATAGGGACGATACGTCTTTACGTAGAGGAATTCCAAACACTCCATGTGTCAGAGTGGAAGACAGACACAGACAGACAGACAGACAGACAGACAGATATTGATAGATAGATAGATAGATAGATAGATAGATAGATAGATAGATAGATAGATAGATAGATAGATAGATAGATAGATAGATGGTCAAGCATTTGAATCTTCCACACGTGCCTAAATTGAAACTCTGCAACTTTCATTTTTGTTTTAGTGGATTCTCCTATATCACAAACCAACGAATTAATTTGGATTGACACCTCTATCTAGAATAACTTTGAAGATAGTCAACATTTACAGTTATGCATCATTAGCATAAATTACAATTTTAGTTTTATTTTCAAGTTGTTAGATAAACCTATAGCGCAAGCTGGACTGCTAACGCTTCAAAATAAATACTTTGGATGCTATTTAACAGTTCAGTTGTCTAAGTGTTTCTTATTAATAAGAGAAAAGAAAGAAATAAATAAATAGGATTTTGAGAAAAGAGAATGTCTGTGTGCAAACACAGACACAAAAAGAGTTGTGAGTAGAAGTGAATATTATTGGAGCTGCTGGAGTATAACGGAGAATGAGAAGTCACATTTATGATCCTTTGACTTCAGACAGGTTATCTGAGACACAACGATCAATTTGTCTGATTGTATGTAAATATTTTTGCTAAATTATATTATGCCGCGCGTTCAGTTCTCACATTATCGTGAGTGAAAGAATCTATGTATGAAAAGTTTAGATTTGTTTGCTAGACAAAAATATAGACAGTTGTTAGCACAATGTATACCACTACGAATTATTTAAAGGGACATTATTTCAAACGAGTGCAAGTGAAAGCATAGAAGAACGGTACATGTAAAGGTATAAATGGGAACACTAAATGAATTTCTTGTTTAAACTTTAAAAAAAACATAAAAAACACAAAAAACACAAAAAACTCACAAAAAACCCACAACACACACACACACACACACACACACACACACACACACACACACACACACACACACACACACACACACACACACACACACACACACACACACACACACACATCCCCAACCTTGCCGCGTTTTTACCGCGGAAGAAAATCTTGGATTTTCCCTCTTAGTTTTAAGTAGGGATACGGAATTCTCTTTCCAAATCCCCGTTTTTACCTACATTATATTATGTTTCCGGAAGAAAACCAAATTTGAAAGGAAAACATCGAAGGTAAAATCAGTCAGCAACCAAGCTCTGTTTAAGTCTTTCTATATTGTACATGTGGAAGTAAACAAGGCAAAATAAACAACTCTCCAATTATAACATTTAATAGTGTATCAACTGTTTCGAAAGTCTTTGAAGTATTAATATACGTGTTCAATAGTACTCTTCTGGCATATGTCAGTGATCATCAGCACGCTTTTAACCAGCGCGGCACATGAAAGATAAGATTATTAACTACAGCATTGTACACGGTAGTGATGCAATATCAAAGATTCCTGTATAAAGATCACCAAGCACGATACTTTTGAACAGTGGTCCTGTACTTTTCACATACTAATTGAAGGCAGTTTTGCCACATGGGGAAGGGGTTGGGGGTTGGGGGTTGGTGGGGGGGGGGACTAGTGTGAGACAGAATGAATACAGAAGTAGTGTCGTGCTGGTCTCTCCCGAAGCATGAATCTGTAAACATACGCCGACTACTTCCACTCTGGACAGAACTAGGGCTACCGACCATAAATATTAAATAGCCCCGCATGACTTAATGCGAAATTTTTATATTAAATCAGTTGTCTTACTATGATTGATTCTCAGTCCCCTTCTAAATTTCTAAGCTCTTCGTTTTTTTTTATTTTTTTAAATTTTTTTTTTTATTTATTATTTTTTTTTATTAAATGTCAATGTGATATAATGACCCTCGTTTTGTCCAAACAAGTGAGCCCAGATACGGTTGACCCAGAACGATGCGCATCAGCATCAATTGAAAGCTCCTACATCCTCACTTGCGTGACACCATTTTTCCAACCCAGTTGCGTTGTGTTGTGATATAAAAGGTTCACTCTCTATAAATGCCTTCCTTGACCTTCAACACGGAAAACCTTTCGTTACTGCAGGGTACAATGCCGTAGTGGAATGTGTAACTTCCTGCTAGTGCACGTGCTGGCTTTCCGATCACGGCGGTGGATGAACCGACACACGACAATCAGTGGCGACATTCATTTACGTAAAAACAAAAAAAAAAAAAACCAAAAAAAAAAACCAAAACAAAACAAAACAAAAAACAAAAAACCAAAAAACCCCCGACCCCCCCCCCAAAAAACCACAAAAACAAACCACCACACCCCAATATACCCGGGGAGGGGGTGGGGTACTTCCATGTAGGATTGTAATGGGTATGTGCCGCGAGAAAGGCCCTGTTTTCATTACTCCCAGGATTAGAAAAGCTCCCAAAATGTACACACATGGATTAGGATAAGGGTGACAATTAGGATGCACCAGTACAGCACTCCTTTCAACACATTACAGGATTAAGAAAGCGTACCTTTTTACATCTGGTGTAGGATTAAGATAGGATATTGCATAAAAATGTCCGAGGCACACACCCACCCTGATGTTGAGTATGTGCCCCCGCCCCCGCCTAAAATACCCCCACTTCAGCGCCGGAAAATACTTGCTGATGTAAAACTTAGGAACTTGTGCCGTTTAGTTTCTCTCTCTTTTTCTTTCAAGTATGCGTGCATCTGTAAGCTAAAATTTACTATATGACATTCAGAGACCACCGAAAGTTCCGTATGTACACATGTGCTTCCGATATAACTATGTATCCTTCAATTCCAATGTATTGGCACGGCCGAGGAGGCTTCGTTGCGTAGGCAATTCCGAAATTGGTAGAATTACTACTTATGTTATACATTGAGCATATTTACTTAGAATACTTCTGTCACTTTTACGGCAATTTCTTTTTTTTTTTAATATGTGTTTGTGTTCTCTCACGTTTTGTCCATTTGCAATCCAACATCATGGCTTCTTGCTAGGCTGATGATAAGGGCTTATGTGTCTGAAGAATCATGCCACATGGTATGTGCATATTTTTAAACTATATATTCGAAAGTATAAGGCAAAATATTGCATAGAAGAGAGTGTAGAATAATTCATTTGCCTATCATTACAGCACAGAAAAAGGATGTCTTGCCCTGATTTGAATCCCTATCTACACATTTCAAATTATGGTATTATCTGTTGCGCTGTAAAAAAGATTATACAGCTAAACATGGCATTTATTAGCTGCATTTCTGCTGTCGTATGTATGATTAAGCAAAGAAATACCCGTGTGTACGGGCAGATACCTAAATCAAACATGATAGCAAAATGTGTTCCTCTTGCTACACTGTTGCCTGCGAAGCAGACTCTGGTCTTTTTTATGTTCTGATGTTTATGTACTTTGCTGGAGGAGGTAAAAGGCCTGCTTCGCAGACAAGCTACACTGTGGCAACGTGGATAAAATTAAATGTTGTGTCGTGCTCGTAACCTTCAAGCATACGCAGAGCCTTATGTAAAAAGTACTTGCCATAGATGTTTGGAATCAGTATTCTTTATCCCCGAAAATATTAGTGACGCCGGGGTGACGCCGTAGGTTTCCCATCAGTATGCCCCCAGTATCATGGTGGACAATTGTCACCGTTGCCGAACGATAGGATCAGAGATTTTGGCGGGAATAAGCCTATGCAACTTCCCTTATGTAGACAAATTTGGGAATTACTGCTTCCAGGATATATGTGTGGGACAATACCCTTCGGCCTTATGAGGCCGACGGGTATTGTCGCACCCGGCGCCGTCCGTCGGTCTGTCAGGACTTTTAAGTTGCGCATGATATTACACTCCTATATGGCCTACTTTGTGTGCAAGCATAGTTGACCTTGATGTAATTTTCAAGGTCACACAGTGGTCACATGTGCTAAGCAACTTTACCGCTCTAACTATTGAAAACCTGCATCTAGCAATCTAAATCTTATACACAAAAAGCTTCATAGAGTGATCTAAAAGCCTATTGAAAATCAATATCATAGCTTTATATTTGACCTACTTTTTGAGGTCAAAGGTCAAGTGCACTATGGTGGTATTGGTATAAGTAAGTATTTAAGTCAGTTACATGAAATTTTATACACACATGTATCATAACCAAAAATATGTCATGAATCAAAAGTAGGTCACTAGGTCAAGTATTTGGGTCACAGTGACCTATTCTTTGAACGGTATTTGTTGCTTTTTGTGCACTAGTTGTGTCACCATATATACGTTATTCGAGAGTCTGTGAGTCTCCATTCATAGCCAGTCTGCAACAGCCAGTTGCTTCATCTAATTGATTGAACGCAATAAATTATATAAATGTTACTACATGTTTACGTTTGTGGCTTGGCCTCTTGTTTTATTATTTTAAATAAAACTCATCTACTTTGTCGTTGGATGTTCTTTTTCGTCCTGGAGACTCACGTTGACCAAAAATACCAAATATACATGTACACGGATATGTGAAATATAAATTCTCTGACATATATGGCGACATGAGCATTGACAACAATGGTCAACCCCCAATACTCCTGAGAGCAGCAAAACTTTCACAGTCAGTAAATACATTTATATCTTTGGCAAAGTAAGCATTTATCAAGTACACTTTCTTATCATTTAAAAGGGAGTGTTGATGTCATATAAGGTAATAATCCATTGGTATGGTGCAAGGTCCTGTTTTCAATGCGCTTTTTTTACCTGTCTCTAGTCCTGAATGTTCTTGATCACCATTATGCGCACAAACTTTGGAGTTTCCATAAGCACCATATAAGAATCGCATGCCTGATTTTAATCAGCATAATAGGCATTTATCAGGTACAATAGGAGGTATGCATATTAAGTTCCCGCTCCAACTGCATACCTGATTGCCTAGTCTCACTTGGTGAGATATGGCGAGATACGGGTCGGTACCCGTGGGGGACAAGAGGGATATTACTAATATTTTGGAAATACAGAATACTTATAAAAGGCATATGGGAATTTTTCTTGTATAAGGCTCGGGAAGTACTAGAAGAATACCAGTGTGGCATTTGACTTTAATTTCTCAAAAGTGCTAATTTTGTGATAAATGAGTATATGGCCTGTCTGTGACACTGATGTGACATGCACGTCTCCCTTTATCCCCAGGCGTAAAACCCGTGCTTTATGTCGGGAAATATGCATACGGCGTATTTAGTACCATTTAAAAATGCATAGTTAATGTTATATTAGATAAAAAAGCATTGTTATGGTGTAATGCGCTGTTTTCAATGCTCTTTTGTTGCCTCTCTCTTGTCTTGAATGTTCTTGATCACCATAAAACGTACAAACTTTGAATTTAGCATAAGCCCCATATAGAATTGCGTGCCTGACTTTGAATGCCCAAGCAAGCTGTTCAGGATTTTACCAATCAGGCGAATGAACATGAGATCTTATAGCATAGTAGGCATTTATCAGGTACACGTTCTTGTAATTCAAAACTATGTAGTTAATGTTACATTAGGTAATAATCCATTGGTATGATGCAAGGTGCTGTTTTCAATGCTCTTTTTTTCTGTTTCTCTTGTCTTGAATGGTTTTGGTTACCATAAAGCGTTCAAACTTTTATTTTGTTATTAGCCCTATATAAAAATTGCGTGCTTGATTTTGAATACCCAAGCTGTTCAAAATTTTACCAATTATAGCTGAATGTGCATGAGATTTTAAATCTTGAATTTCCTCCAGTTAATGCCGAACAGAGGCGCCATTTGAACGTCTGCAACGGTTGCGTTAAAATTCCATTCAATAGAGGGTTTCTGCAGCCTTAAAGCTAGTTTCTGTCCCGGGAGTATTCATTGTTGTATCATGTCGATTTACATTTTACATTCATGGAAGTTGAAGTTTTTAAACGCGGAAGTATGCTCTCTTTAGTTAGATTGGCCTTTAAGACAAATAAAAAGGAACTCCCTTCACAACGATTGAACTTTAAGACATATAAAAGAGGAGTGTCAGAAACACATGTTAACTTGATGTTATATGAAAAGTAAAGGCAGACATTATTTTGCTCTTGGTTTTCCATATTACTAATGATTTATGGAGTTCCAACCAATTTTTACATATTTGTTTTGGTCGCAATGTAGTTGTGTATTGTTATGTAATAACAGATGTGACGCAGCTGTCACGTATGGTTCAGTCAGAGCGTTAACCATGGTCAGGAGATAGAGGTGATCTTGTAATATGTGCACAAACGTAGCAAATTTTGCTATGCTTGAAAGAAAACGTGGTTATTGGGACCATTGCAAACTAAAATCTTGTACATTTTTTCAAGACTATGTAATGCAGGCGACTCCGACTTATTCCTACGATTAAATACTATGATGAGGCACCATGCAATTAATGAATGGCTGCACTAAAGCGTTGAAATTATGCCAATTGTGAGCATGCCAGGTTTTAAAATCTCCAAAAGTACACTTTAAGCATGCTATATCAAGATATTTTCAAATATTAGAAAACAAATCTTCAAATATTATAATACATCTCTTAATCGATCAAATGTATCTGGAGCTCTACTCACAGATAGCTTTGCTATCCGATTTTTATGCATTTAAATCTCTCTCAGAAATTCAAAAAAATTGCAAAACAGTGCCTCATATGTTGATCCAAATTTAGAAATATCTTTCAATGCAAAAGCACCTGGGGATATATTCGAATATATGAAGCGTTCAACACAGCAACGTGTCTTCTATCTTTATTGACTTCTGAGTGGTTGGAAATATGCATGAATACACTTGAAAATATCTCTAAATCAATGGAACATAGCTGCTAACATAAACATAGGGATATCTCAAAACATCTTGTTTAGAGACATTCTAAATACACGTTGAAGTATCTCTAACTGCATGTAGGGATATTGAAATGCTCAATATTGTCATACAGAGATATCCTCAAATGAAGATGGAAACTAAAATGGTGTTCCTTGATATATATTCACACATATGTTTATGACAATATCGGCCGTAAAAATATATAACGAATGTGGTAACATTTGAATTTGTATATTACAAGCTTTTGCATTCTAAATCCGAAGTTAAAACTGAGACAACTGGCAGAATCTATTATATGAGTATGAATTGTGCTACTTATGGGTCGTAGATTCGACTTTGAAGTCTTTTGTGTTTTTTTCAGTATTATAACAGCTTGACGATTCCAACTTGAATTATGTGGAATAAATGTATATAAAACGAATGGAGGCTGAACAGCATTTGAAATTACGATTACTGAGGGTAGTGAAATGGTAAATTTCTCCTCTATTTCGCACTAAGTCTGCCATTTTTAGTAGACTTGCTAAGAGAGTTTACACTGCATTTGATAGTGCAAAGGTCCCACTTGGCACAGGGGTATCTGAGAAAAATGACAAAAGACAAATCCAAAGAGAAACTTAGTCTCTATGTGCAGACTCATCTAATCCGCATATATTATACTACTTAGCACATGACAGAAAGAAGTACATAACCTGTCAACAAGAGAACAGAAGAAAAACGTGTGGGTAGTCGCAACCAGCTAATTTGAGGTTTAGGAATCCATTTTGGGGGTTATTTTGACAATTGGCAGCCATTTTGACCTTCACAACCAAGATGGCCGCTGGATATTTTTTCTTTTCCTGAAGCGCAGTGCACCAATTTAGACATCTTTAAGCTAAAAACGTGTATTATACAATAATTCCTATTACCATTTGGGGTGGAGGATTCAGCTCTGGCATCGCATTGATGATAAAATGCCATTAATAGTACTCACATTCTTGTAATTGGCATAGATTTTGCTAATTAGCACCTGGAAGAAAGTAGTACATAAGGTATTAGCTTTGGCGCAGAAAGGAATGTGTGAATAGTCGCAACAGGCTAATTTGAGGGCCGGCAACCCATTTTTGGGGTTATTTTGACGACAAGCAGCCATTTTGACCCTTAAAACCAAGATGGCCGCTGTACATTTTCTTTCCATCAGGTACCATGCGCCACTAATAATAATATACATTGGTGAAAAAAAAATGTTCACAGTGCAAAGCAAAAGAAAATCTGCACTTGACTCATATAGAACCTGCATGATGGCATGGAACTCCAGGGAAACATGATTTCCTTAAAACGTATTTCGGGCTTCTGCATATGCAATAGGGGGTGATTTGTGGTTTAAAAGTCAGAGGAAAGCCAGATGAAATAAATTCATGAATACTGATCACATGTTATACAAGTATCTTTCAGATAATAAATTTGACATGAAACAGGTGATATAATATCATACTAAACACAAACCAATAACAAAGTTTGTTTTTACCATTAATACACTGGAAAATAATGAAATCAAAATTGGCACTTTTATTCTATAATGATTGAAATTGGGCATATAGTTCGTATTAAATTTGAGGTCAACTATATCCTGTTTGTATAACATAACAGACATGTTGTGGCACTTCACCTGGAAAAGAATAATCACAAGTGGATACTTTATCATAATGCCTATAAATGATATTTACAAATACTCCCAACATATGGTCCTTGTCTGATTTAAAGTAATGTATTACGTTTTGAGACATATGAAGATACATCTCGCTAAGAAATAATAAAACAAAAAAGAAAAACGAAACTGTTAACAGTATTTAACAGTGTTATGCTGACAGTCGATGAGGCTCGTGCAGGTTGAGATGTAGATCTTAACTGTTCTGACCATGATTCAAATATGTTTATTCATTAACTTGGTGTGAAAATCCACACTAACACCCACAGAGTGCTCTACATGGCTGCCCATTTATGCAGCATCTACGTGGGGGTTTACATTCACTCAAACAACCACAGATTTCCTGTTGGGGTTACTTCCTGGATATGGATGGAAGTGTGACATAAACTAGAAGACATATTCCTACAGAAGGACAGAAGTGGGAAATCGAGGCAGTAATAGGCTAGGCTAGACTAGAGCTGTAGACTTTTTTATTCAGGGTTAAGAAATCACACTTCTGGAAAAACACAGGAGACTAATATCTCTAAATTCATGAAGGTGCCAGCATCCATCTTGTTTGTGGACATTAATGTCAAATGCATTTCACACCCTCAAATAAGCCACTCCAAATGAACCACACCTTTCATCCTAATTGATTCAAATGTTCGAATGTGTTTTTTTGACACCATTTAGCAAAATTTATGCTAATTAAGGCAATTTAAGGGTATTCATTCAGAAATGAAAATTACTAATGATTTGTGATAATGGAACATAACATGTCTCAGTTCTAACATCAGGGAACATGGAGAACACACATCAGGGTGGGTTACAAACCATCAACTTCCATGACTTCAAAGTAATTAAGATTTTCTCAGACTTTTCACCTTTAAATCACCTTCAATCACAAATGCAGTGCCAAAAATGAATCCCCCCCCCCAAAATAGTATAAAGTGGTGCATTACACATAGCTCTAACTCAAACGGTTTTAACGTTACATAAAATGCCTGAAAAAAATAGTAAGCCGCTGCCATCTTAAACTTTGAAGCTCAAAATGACCGCTAGATATAGAAAAATAGGCATTCCTTACCCTCAAATTTAATAGTTAGTTGGAACTTTTCACACATATATTTTTGGTAATGATTGCCAAGTTAGGCGGTTCTTTCATTCAGGTGTTAATTTGCATAATCTATGCTAATTAGATTACTTTAAGCATAGGGACAAAATGTCTCTTTGGCTATTTTTTTCATGGTGCCCCAAAGAAAACTCGTGTCAAGTGGGACCTTTGCATATGAAATGCATTGACCATCACTTTTTTTGCCCTAAACAAGCCTACTATTTTTTAGAAATATATATATATTTGATATTCTGGAAGTCCTCTTTTGAGTTTTCGTGACAATTGATGAAAGGTCAAATGTGATTATAATTCATACCAATAATTTGAGTTGAGTAGAGACGTTACATCTGGTACAGAAAATTTAAAGTTTCGCAACTAACTAGGGACTCAATGGCACACTCGCAACTAAATGACGCCTTCTATTGTTTGCTACCCAATCTCTCTGTGTTTGTGTGCTTCGGTGATAAATCGATCAAACCCTTCCGTCCAGTAAAATGATATCAGTACTTTCTTGGTATGAGTTTGCCTCTTGACTTAAAGCATAAAGTTTTGCCGACCGTACTCGGCAACAATTTTCATTCCTTGTGGTTTCAGGTAATGAAGAACGTAGTTCAAACATCGGACTGAAGCGACATTTTAGATCCATCCCCTTTTAGTTGGGTTTAAAAGGGAAAAAAAGGGGTAAAATTAAGTTGTTGAATACCGATAATGTATTCTTTGTCGAGAGTAGGTAAAGAAGCGTGCGAGATGTTTTTGTAATAAAACATAAAACATGGAATGACAACAATTCCTGTATTCGCAAACAAAACGAATATTACGATCTGTGATCTTCCCAAAACAGGGTCATATGAACAAGGGAAAGCTTTAGCTTTTCTGATCAAATGATCCAGCTTCATCCAATGACTTCCATTATGAGGTACTAAAAAGGTCATGTTTGTCTTTGTTGAATTGCAGATATGTGATATATCCTTCGATGTCAGTGTTATCCGAAGAACAACATATGTTTTCAACTTTTTAAAATTCTTTTATTTTTCAACAAGTATTTCTTACTGCCTCTTAACAAATTTAACAATTTAATTACCTCTTGCCCAGCCTTAACTACATCTTACTCCCTCTTACCACTTTTTCCTTGCCCAGCAGCATGGGAAAAGCATCTTACTGTGTCTTACCAGAATTGGGTAAGAGGAAGTTAGACATTATTTACACTCAAACTTTCATTAAATTTTTTTCTGGGCTCCTAGTTGTAGTACCTGCAATTACCGACCCAAGTCCCCAGGTCTAATATTTTGCCAGGTTCCAGGTGTCTGTTTTCCGAGTTACCAGGGGCACCATGGTGAGCGCCATTTTGAAACATGGCGGAATGCATTGTGGGAAAGGAAAATTTGATTTGGATATGATAGTGAATCGCGGCCATGTGTTTTCAGCACTGTTTACGGATGTTTGGAATGTGCAATGATAAAAAAGATTTTATCGAGAAAGTGGCCATCGTGTGCCGGTATTTTGCAGTAAAGTCAACTCAAACACAGCATTTTATTTCAACTTGTCTGGAGGGTTAACTTGGGCCGGAGAAACAGCATAGCAACACAAAGTTCAATAAGGCATAATATTTTGCAATGTTTCAGGTGTCCTTTCTCCGAGTTACCAAGGCAAACGGTCGTTAAAGTACTTTTAAGACATGGCTTACTATTTTAACTTTAATCTGCCCACTCGGTTGTGTCTGAAACAGTTATCATCGTTAGTTATAAATCCAAATGCGATACAACACCCAGACGCCTTTTTGTTGAACGCAATTTTGAACATTGCGCTATTAATGCATCGATCGTGGGACAGTCGCACAAAAATACGTTTGATTTCGAATTGGATGTCAAAGTGAATCGCGGCCACAGCATATATCATATCATTATTGACGCTTCGAAACATTTACAAAATATATACTTTTGTTTTAATATATAGTAACTCTCTTCTCACCCCTACACCCAAGATCGTCCCACTGCTTATTTACAAACTATTGGGTGCGGAATTCATTATTTCAAAATAGCAGCCAAGTCGATTGGATATTTCGAAGAGGTAGTATCCAAAATGTATGTGTGATTAGTGTTAAGGGAAGATTAATTTGTCGAATGAATGTAATGTACAATATACAATGGGACCTTTCCAGAGTGGGCATTACCTGAAAATGTAAATGCAACGACAAACAGTTACCAATTGTAGGCCCCAGAATTGGGATGTTGGATCAGAAGTCGCCCTCAGGTTAAAAAATAAGTGACCACAATAGGCTGAGTTCCAAGCATCCCGCTTCGTTAAAGACGGAGCTTAGTGGAGAAGGTTGCCCTGCTAATGGATACAGGTCCGAAAGTAACGGCGGGTTTTTATATAAGTGGTAAAAATCACGCATAGATATGCGGTTCGACATTTTAAGACAAGAGTTTCACTTCAGACGAACTTCCTTACACTGTTGTGGTAATGATGAATACAATAAATACTGCTCGCTGGAAGGGATCCAAATCTGGGAGAAAACAATGTAAATCACGCACTGCTCTAGTTCTTGGGTCAAGATTGCGTCTATACGACGATAATGCCGTATAATAAGATAATCACAAAGTATATGGATGCATCATGTACAAGCGCTTCCATTATTTCAGAACACACAATTTGATGAATGCCAACACCACATGTGAGTAAGTAAGAAATTAGGCCCATGTCAATAAAATGAAATCATTGTCGTATTCATCATGTGCTTCAAAGAGATAAAATATTTTGCTGCTTAACTTTCAGTTGATGAGCCTCCCTTCCTCCCACTAAAGAAATGACGTAAGGAAGATCTGTTGCCCAAGGAAGAAGACACGGTCTGCCTTACACACAAAAAGTTTAGCATGTCATTATCAGGTTTATGGAATACGGATATGTTAAGCATTAATTAGATCAACGAAGGTGAAACGCTTACTTTATTTACTTTTTTACCAGATGATAAGAATGTTTTATATAACAGATGTGTTGCAAATTCTCACTTAAATCCTCTTTGATTGTAAGCGTTTTCAATAGCAATCCGATTATGATTGTGAGAAAACCGCAAGGGAGCCCATAAGAATCAACATTTTAAGTTTATGCAAGAAATTAGACAAGTGCCAATGATAGCGGCAAGCCAGCAAGACACTTAGGCACCGCGAGGATATACAAGAATCTGCGATCCCCGTTTGGTTATCTGTTTGTCGGCAACTGTAAGAAACGCTTCCTCGATATGCTCGATACAGTGGGTGCTAAAGCCTCTTAAAGGCTGAAAGGAATTGATAAGGGTGCTTGTTACTCACCCTTCAACAGCGGGGTGGCCATTTAATGGATCTCTTGTTACGGGAATGCAAACTAAAACACTGAAAGGTCCCGACTCTTTGACGGATGTTGTAGTTTGCGAGGAAAGCCGAGAAATCATATTGGTTTCATGTGCAAGTTGTCAGCTGGAACCGTGTTGAGACCTCCAGAGAAGTAACATTCTGTCGTTTGGCTACATTCCGTGCCGTACCACAGGAGGTAGCCCTGCAACCAATACTTGTCCTGCATGAAATATTACTGAAAAAAAAAATTAACCCCTCTCTCGTCCTCTGAAAGAGCATAGATGTTCCGAATGTTGTCGCCTTCATTTTTTAAACTTCGCATCTAACGATATGTGTTAATATACTCGCTACCGTGACAAAGATTTTAAACTTTTTAATGAAGTATGTCTGGAGAATATTCCCTCGTACTAAAAGCGGTAGCAAACTGTTGTTGTACATTCTGTCGGTCCAGGCCAAGGGCATGTATGTTCAAACATTGAATCCTGCATTGAGTAATATTGGGAACAGCTCTGCGAAGAACCGTTTATTTATCCAACGTATCCCTAGTCTTTGTATAGTTACCAAAATGTACACTAGTTTTAATGTACAGCTTCTGTTGAAGCCATCAAATTACCGACAGTTTGCTCAGCAAAAGCTTTGCTAATTCCACTCAGCGAATCCACATACCCCTCGTTTTATGTGACTGCACTTTTGAAATACCATTTTACGGCACATTGTAGATTTCTGCAAGTTTCTTATGATTTCGTTTTTGTGGTTGTTGTATCTGATTGGGTGTACGAAATTTCCGTAAATAAACTGTATCTTTCTGCTATAAATATACATTTCTAAATAAGTACTCCCTCCTTACCATGAAACAAAATTAGAATGGTGGAAAACACGGACTATTTATGCCAGTTTTGCTTTGCACTTCTAGACCGGCGAATATCCTTAAGAAAGCAATTCGGATAATATACTTATTATGATAACAAGCTTTCGGTTAATAACCTTTTCCGTCACACTGTTGGCTCTTAACTCCCCAAATCCGTCAAGAAGAGGTGTTGAACCTTATTCTAATTAGAAATGAGTTAATTCTCAAGTGGTTGCATCAATTAACATGCAAGGTGAAAAGTATCAAAAAAGATGTTGAAAAGGAACAGTTTCATATGCACGTAACCCCAGAGACTGTATCACTGCATGGAGAATAGTAGGCACAATGGTAAACGTATGCCTCGCCGAGCTGAAGAGCGGTGATAAAATATGATCGATCGATCTATATGCAAGACAACATACGTCTACTTGAAGCTGGTACAATGTACTAAGAGCGCTTTATCCATTACGGCAATTGTGCGTCGTAATTATGTCCAGACGTGCACGGAAGATTCTCTTCAACTTTGATCTGTCTGACGAGCAAGGCTGATATCGTAGGGCAGTTTCCAATTTACCAACCCAGTGTTGATATAAAGAAAATGAAAAAAACCCTCAACCATTTCTGATTTAAATCATTCTGAGGAAATGACACTTGGAGGTGGGAATGAGTTTAAGAGTGGGGCGACAGGCAATCGATGTACATTTAGACAATAATGCAGTCGCTACAATGAGCTCTCAACCTGATAGACTTTGACAAATGGAATGACATGTGGAAACCAAGATAAGCTTATGTTTTTCGGCACAGTGTAGTAATATGGTCTATCTGCATTCTGTGGTGTGTCTTCTTTTTCCTTTTGCGATATGTTAGCTTCCGTGAGGAGTATGTTGTAGGCCTTCGTCCTAAATATATATGAAAGGTATTCTTTATGTTTCATTGTACCATGTACTGTCTTCCCGAAATGTCTTATGCCATCTGCCGTGTAATGTACGGTCACCAGTCTTATAGAGCTTTACGTGTTCTATACAACGCAACTACCATCTGCTTTGCCTTTTTGTGTATGGCATGCCATTGTTGTCTTCGACTGACAATGCTGTCTATCGTTTCAATCCTATTTTACGAAGCTATGTCATGTAATTTTGTTCTACACTGAACAGTGGAGTATGATTAAAGGAAATTCTTGTAACTGGTGGCATCTGCTGGCTGTAGTGTGTCTCGCTCACCTCACTGGCAAAGAGATGTGAAGAACACATGTATCGTGTGATGCCACCTATTGGTTCTGATACCTCCAGAGTTTTCTCAATCCTGGTAGCTTCCCAAAATGTTGTGATTTTCTACCTACCTCATCGTTGGAGTAATTTTGTGGCTTATTCATGTTTCTTTTTTATCCTACCGATTGCATACTCTCCCTTCCACTGTATATAACCTTCGACAGCACGGTAGTTGCTTCACTTCTCCGTTTAAAATAATGAGCTGCTCTGTAATAATTTGCGTTGCTACATCATTTACCGCTGTTCAATGGAATCAAAGAACAGGCGTCCGTGAGTCGCTTTTTCTGGTGATACACTATGCAATCATTATAAGTAAACCATGCACAAATGAAAATTTAGGGAGGGAATTGGTGATACAGATAAATGGAGAGGAGAGGCAGCAAAGAAACCATAAACCAAAAAACAAAAACAAAAACAAACACAAAAACAAAAACAAAACAAAACTATACACAAGGCAAAAAAATCATTTACCGCTGTTCAATGGAATCAAAGAACAGGCGTCCGTGAGTCGCTTTTTCTGGTGATACACTATGCAATCATTATAAGTAAACCATGCACAAATGAAAATTTAGGGAGGGAATTGGTGATACAGATAAATGGAGAGGAGAGGCAGCAAAGAAACCATAAACCAAAAAACAAAAACAAAAACAAAAACAAAAACAAAAACAAAAACAAAAACAAAAACAAAAACAAAAACAAAACAAAACTATACACAAGGCAAAAAAATCATTTACCGCTGTTCAATGGAATCAAAGAACAGGCGTCCGTGAGTCGCTTTTTCTGGTGATACACTATGCAATCATTATAAGTAAACCATGCACAAATGAAAATTTAGGGAGGGAATTGGTGATACAGATAAATGGAGAGGAGAGGCAGCAAAGAAACCATAAACCAAAAAACCAAAACCAAAAACAAAAACAAAAACAAAAACAAAAACAAAAACAAAAACAAAAACAAAACAAAACTATACACAAGGCAAAAAAAAAAATCCCCCCAAAACACCAAACAGATACCGTAAATTCTCTATTAGAAGACGCATTTCTGTTAGAAGACGCACCCCGACTTTGGAACATTTACAAGGTTTTAGTATCGGTCATTTTGTTCAGCAGATAAACCTTAGTAGTAGACGCACGCAGACTTCAGGCTGCTAATTTAAAGTAATCAAATGGAAAAGTTCCCGCCTGAGTTTCATGTGTTCGACTCGCCGATCATTTTGGTATCTTTTCTATGTCTGTGTTGGTACCTTTTTATGTCTGTGATACTTTTATCAATAAAAAGTAGGAAATTTTATAAATGCAACCTTTCTATTATTACTTGCCCTTATGTGTTCTGGGTATGTCTACTCCTGAAGCTACCATAATAGCTCATCCGGTCACGGTGCGGGAAAAAAACTCTCTATTGGAAGACGCACCCTGACTTCATCATCTTCAATTAAGAACGAAAAATTGTGGTCATTTTGGACATAGATGAAAATGTCCACAATTATGGACGGCCCCTAATAATATCTGTGTCCCAATACAAACCGCGGCTTCAATTAGAGAATTTACGGTAATATACAAATACAACTTTGAGGACGGATAGAAAGAGCCCAAACTTGTTATTTCCATATAACGTTGTCTTTGCACATGATTATTTTTGCAATAGTTGGCAAATAGTGCGGTAGGTCTACAGGAATTTTTTTCATTTTTGGTCACACCTTACAATTTCACATTTAAACCATGCGATTTTTTGGCTTTGTCTTCCTTAAGAATATCAAATATGTATACATGTAATTTTTCCACCATTGCAGATTTATGGCTGGCTATTTGCTTGCCAGTCTTGTAACAAGGAGTATTGACAATTACCATTTCAAGCAGTATTTTTTTAAAATCTAAGTTTACCAAAATTTTGTCGGTGGCAGTTAAACTTAACTCACAGATATCGACTTTTATGTTTGCATACTAGTTGACGGATCACTTGGTGCACGAAGAAGGTACATGCTGTTGAATTTGACGGATTTTGAGTGCACTGCTCATACTATAACTCTCTTTTAAACGCGTAGACCAATTGTATCAACAATCTAAATTCTATGCCATTCCAGAACCATGATGTAAACCATGTCAAATCAAAATAAAGGGAGAACATGCAGAAAAATCCAATCCAGAGCTGTTTAATATGTAGTAAGCGCAAAAACATGTATTTGATTTAGTGCTAAATCACAGGATGTTGATGAATATAGAATTTTAAAGCTAAGTATGTTGAGATCTTGAAAAATATAAAATTGCTTTAAGATATTGTTCGATAATTGCTTATATTTAGTAAGTGCAAGAAACGGGCATATCAATTTGATGCTAAAATACAAAACATTTGAAAATTCTTGGTCTTATATATGTTTAAAACATTACGAAAATAAGTGTAAAGCAATTTGCGACTCCTAGTTTTGGATGGCTGTTCGAAGTATTAATATAGCTTTAGGCTAATTAAAATGTTACTATTCTCCAAAATAGTGTGAAAACAGTTGTTACATTATACAAAGAAATGTACTATTAAATCCAGATACTCTTATAGCATGATCGTTATTTATGTTATAATTACCTTACGCATAAAGCAAATCTTCCTCTGGGACTTATGACTTCTCTACTCACACAGTGTTTCACAAGGTCTCCTTAGATCAGAAACAATAGCTGTACAAATTGTTCTCTAGTCAATCGAAAATATTCTAAAATCTCATCTGATTGTAACTCTATGACCCGATTATGGTATGCTTTTTGTTGATATCATCTTTGGTTGATTCTATGTACCCACCATCTGTGTCGACCCTTTCTGTGTTTCTTGCGTTGTAATATTATTTGGTACGTTGTCAGAATTATTATGAGTATTTCATTTGTTGCTGTATATATTTCTGAAGCGTTGATCGATTTGGAGCCATCTTCACCCTTCAGATATCCCGCCAGAAAGGCTATACATCGGAAGTTATTACGTATATATGGAATCAAAGTTAACGCATGCATGCTCGCATATCGCTTAGAATTCGTATGTCGGCTATGCATACGCATACGTACATATGGAATCCTAGCTTTATATTCGTATGGATGCGTCAATGGGTCTCTCGGTTCGCGCATTCTCGCCTTCTCGCTTCGCACATTCTCGCATTCTCTCCGCGCATTATCGCATTCTTACTTTGGATACTGTCGTATTCGCGCCCCGCACATTCTCGCCTCGTGCATTCTCGGTTTGCGCATTTTCGATTCCCTGTTAGGTTTGAGACCTTTAGTGAAAAGACAACAGTAATTTTGACCCCCCCCCGCCCCAACAAAAACAGCCAAATAATCTACCATGGCGGGTCACGTGAAGTCGGTTGTAGGCCCAATGAATTTGCTTGACTTCGATCGTTGTTTTGAAAATTTTTTCCAAACACAGTGTGATTGATGTTAATGTTCTATGATGTATGTGATGTGCACGTTTGTTATTTATATCCTCTAAAAATGTCACATTTGTTTGTTTTAAAATTTATGTCACTAAAAGTTTGAAGTTCGAAGTTCAAGTTCATAAGGTCGAGGAATTGTGTCATGATCACAAGAGTACGAGTACACCAGATTTTCATTCATATTCTTTTCAACAGCGTGAGGATGTGCCCCCCCCCCAAAAAAAAATCATAACTAGTTTGTTATAACCAAAAGAGAATTTATGGGACTGATCAAGGCGCGAATTTTTTGTTTTGTTCTCCGAAGGGGAGAAATATTTACATTGTTCTTCTATGACATATGCCCTTCCACATCTTGTTTGTTTATTCTCGTCTTTTTCAAAACAAGGTCCTTAGTTTTCCAAGAACGAACCCCTTATTTGCATGTATCACTGATGCGTGATATATAGCTTATGTTTATATGTAAAACTGGGTGTATGGTGGACTCACCTTGCCGTGACTGCTGTTCAGAACAGTGGCTGTTGGAGGTAGCTGTTGCTTTGGGCGGGAGCTGTGGTGGGATGGACTGTATGTCAGTCAGTCCCGTAGGTACTAGCACTCTGTTCTCGCCACTCGAGTTAGGTGCCGAGTTATCCCGAGCACCCCATGTTGCGGAATTCATGGAACTTGAGTTAGCACGAGTTCAGCATGGCTTCAGGTTGGCATGTTGGTGGATGGCGAGCATAAAACAAACTCGGATCTAACTAGAGAAGCTGGCCATCAGCTCCTTTGAGTCGTACTACGGTCGTAGTAAACGCGTCATAACTCGGGTACAAAAACGCTGTACGAGTCAAAATTACGAATTGATAAGAGCTTACGACGAGCTTTGGGGAGTTAATACGAGTTTGCTACGAGTCAGTACCAGTTGCTTAGGCATCCCAAGCATTTTAAAACATGTCAAAAATGATCGGGGGTCGGTACAAGTTAATACGAGTTATTCTGAGTTTCTTCGGCACCTAACTCTCTATTGCTTTAGAAGATGCTTTTCGCCCCCGCGTGGTACTCAGAAAGCAGGTATACGTGTGTCGATGTCACTCTTAGTTCCCTAATTTTAGTGTGATTTCATTTCCCATAATTTGCTTCACGATTGTATGGTTTGTGCAGTTTTTTACGTGTCTGCGTATCTACTGCTACATTACAAAGCATATCTTCCTTTCACCATTCCCAGGGTTTTGAATGACATTATTATTATTATTATTATTATTATTATTATTATTATTATTATTATTATTATTATTATTATTATTATTATTATTATTATTATTATTATTATTATCATTATTATTATTATTATTATTATTATCATTATCATTATCATTATTATCATTATTATCATTATCATTATCATTATCAGTATCAGTATCATTATCATTATCATTATTATTATTATTATCATTATTATTATTAAAACCTCCATATGGCAAAAATATGTGCATGTAGTAATATTGTCAGACAATTGCATACTCAATTTACCAGAACCATCGTTACAGTTGAATAGAGTGTTTATTCAAACAAAGCCAATGTATTTGATGAACAATACAAGAAAATAACACCTAATTGCATCGTTAAATTTTTTGCTCTGCCTTGTAGAACTTTAATATTAGACACTTTGTTCACAGGCGAGCAATACACCTGCATCTGTAAGAGTGAATCTGTATGCCCTTCCCTTTGCGTTTAACATTTATGGCTGCAGAAGTACTCTGGGGTGTCTAGTTAAATTACAGAAGAAAATAGTACGTATCATGAGTTCATCAAATTTTGATGCTCATGCTGAAAAATTTTCCAGGATAATAGAATACTGAAATTAGAAAATCTGAATACATTTTGACAGGTGTATTTATGTATAAAATTCCGAACGGGATATTACCACAAATTATGCAGAAAACGTTTACTACAAATGTGGATGTACATCCTTACAACACAAGACAAAAGCACAATCCACATATTTTTCTTTGTTGAACAACTTTGTCTCAATCCGCGCTATCTATAACATTTCGAGAGATCAAACCATTATCATTATTTGAGATAAAATTAAAAAAATACCACAGTTATTTTTCACTGTGAAGTACATATATCAGAACATGTGATATGTATGGTAATTTTGATTAAATATGTGCATCGATTATGTAGTTAATATCGTTGTAATGTGAAAAGATATTGCACTTATCCCACTATTGAGGGTATGTAAGCCTTTAAGGGTCTCTACTCTCTAATTGTGCTAATGAAACTTGAATGTATATTTCTGATGAATAAAAACAATTAAAATTGTTTAAATTGTCAAAATGTGTGTTACTTGTGAACAGATACCAATATTATATTCATATTTACCCATGTGTGTTATGTTTGGCATCAGTTTGATGCGACCTGAGGTTTTCTCTTTGGCTTTATAGAACTGAGTTATAACTTTAGTATATAGTACTGGGTATAATCGTCCGTTTTTCAGTATGATACCTTACATACACTGGTCAACGCCATCTACATTCAATATATGATGTGGCTATCTTCTTTGTGCGTTGCCTTATCTTTTGATGTGCGGTCGTTTGGTTTCTTATACAACAAATGTGTTCTTCTGTACAAGTACGAGTTGCTGGTTGTAAATATTTAAGGACTCTAAATACATGCGACTGTTTCTGAAGAAAACCACATTTAGAGCTTGATAAAGTACTATTTACTGATGCAAAGACAGCTAAAGTATATATTTTTGGGTTAGTGTAATCATGAACTATAGATATCTGCAAAAATCAATCATTGTCCTTGCCTAATTGTTAAATAAACACAATGATAATGAAATAGTCGGGTTTTATGCTGTTTTTGTCTATTTCCTCTATAAAACAAATGATAAAACTGCAAAAATGGTTTCGTTGGATTCCTAACAATATTATCCCCAAAAGGTTACCATATTTTGGGATATCTTGTTTAGTTTAGGAAATATAGTTCTGTAAAGTAGAAAAAATCCGACTTTCTCGCTTTTTTCCTTAACAAGGTAGATTTTTCAATTTTGCCGAGCGATATTTCATAAACCAAACAAGATATCCGAAAATATGGCAAACTTTTTGGATAATATTGTTAGGAACCAAACCAAACCATTTTTTACAGTTTTGTCATTTGTTTTGGAAGAGAAATAAACATAAACAACATAAAACCCGGCCATTTCATCATCAGTGTGTTTGTTTAACAATTAGGCTGGGACAAGTGTTGATCTTTGCGCCAATCTCTAGTTCTTGACCATACCAACCCAAAAACATATGATTTAGCTACCGTTCCATCAATAAGTAGTACTGTAGAGGGCTGTACAGTTGGTTTTCTTCAAAAACGGTCCCATGTATTTAGAGATCTTAAAATGTCTAACTCAACAGTCATCAGTATATTGATCTTGTCCTTCTGTGTCTTCAGGATAAATCCTAGATTCTTTCAGAAACCCCATGGTTATTCAAGGGTAAAAAGCATTCTTCAAAATGGGCAGGGTTTTTAATGCTCAGCAGTTTCTTTTTTAACTACGTTTCTTCTGTCAAAGAAAGTTACAGACACAAATATGCTCAGACAAACTTGGAAAATCAGAATGATGTGTAATACTTACCGGACAAAGTTTATTTATTCAAGTGCCATTATATATATATATATATATATATATATATATATATATATATATATATATATATATATATATATATATATATATACAGAGAGCAGATGTGCTTGACAAACTGCAAACTGGTCAAACGGCAGAAAAAAAGTGCAGAATAAATGTCACGAACACATGAAAATTACCTTTGCTTGAAATCATAAAGTTGCAATATAACATAGAGGCACAACAGGAATCACAATTGTAGTTATTATTTTACAGAACCCGGTCGAGAGTGGCAAGGCACCCGTACTGCTGGAAACATACCGTTAAGTAGCTATGATAAATCATTTAAGGTCTCCCAAGAAGCATGATGTCATGTTTCCTCGAAATACCTTTCTGTCAGATTTTTCTTTTCTTTTTCTGAAAAAAGTTTTAAATGTATCCAAAAAATCCTTCTATGCTCTTTCAAAAGAACCCCACTTTACGGCTGTCAAACAAGAAAAAATTCGGTATTAAAGGACGTAGCGTTTTTGGACGCTAATTTTGTTCCAACGGTACAAGGACAAAAAGGGAATAAATTATTTCGAAGGTCGATGGCGATGGCGATGGCAATGCTTATCTAATTTCAGGATTCATTACTTCCAGTGAAGTAAATGGTCATTTTTCATTAAACTTAATTTTACTTTATACCTTGCACAATTGTAGCATGATAAAAACCGATGAACAACGGCCCAAGATTTTGTCCCGTAACTATGAAGATGCACGCAAGTTAAAGGCTATTACGGAATCTTACATCAATAATCATCCTTTAATATTTGATGAGACCTACAAGAATCAGCTTTATTAATTAGGGAGTGAATGTCATTTCGGGATGTGCGGGCGTCCATGTAGTGAAGTATACAGGAGTAGACGGTCTTAATCACTACGATTTAATAATTCATAATTCTCTGCCAAAGGGAGTCGTGAAATGCAACATATAATGAACGCCGAAAACAAAGGCACAAACATATACGTAATCCGGTGTGGCTGTGTGTTGCTGCTTTTCTTCAAGTCCTAATAATCAGGACTAATTAACTTAATATCTGCGTGGCGTCTATATTTTTGCCAGTCTTGTAATCAGCGCCTGCTGTTGGTGAGTGTTCAGCAACATACAAGTCTGTTCATTGTGTTGGCCTGGAAAAAGACTTACGTGTTGTTCTTTTCTGGTATGACATGTTTCCTGGCTACACAGATGATACATACAAGTACGGAATATGGCACAGAGCCCGGGGTTTCTTTGCAACTCTCTGTCGTTGTGCACATGCAAACGACAGGGGCTCTCTTTGTTCTTTTATTATCTCAAGTTTCTGTCTCTGCTTGCCTTTCCCTCATTTATGACTGATGATAATTGAAATATTTACACACGTCGTCCCCAAGCGCTGCCTAATGAAATTAACAAGTGTACGTTGCAGTAACAATTACAAAGGTGAAAAATTGAAAAGACCATGCCATCAAGTCAGGCTTCAAATATCAATAGGTGTGTGACACCTCGCGGCCAGGTGTGGCTACAGCATCATTTTCCTAAAGCAAATTTTCAATCAATCTCAGACTCTTCTCCTACGGTATGGGCTTTGTTATGCACCAGTTGGATCGTCTTTCCAATATCATCATCGCCTCGTATCTTATGATGTAGGCAAAACTCATTGTCCATATCGGATATACATTTGAGGAAGCAACCGACACACGCTGCACAGTGTTGACTACCATTGCAGATAGCCATATCATTATATACACAGGTGGTCTCTTAATGTCAGTAACCTTTAGACACCTTTGTACATGCTGACGCAAGAGCAACCAGGCGTTGTATACTATAGTATATTGTAACTTTCCTCAGGCGACATGTGTCAAGTTGCGACAAAATTAGATATATTTTAATGATATACGAGTTGCGCACAACATAAAATGCATACATTTTTCTGAGAGAACGTTCTCTTGTATTTTAGATGAAAATACTAACTATTTCGAACATGTTTCCGATTCCAGATATTTCTTTATCCCGACAGTTACGAATTCCATCCACCCATCCGTCTCTCGAATCATCCTATCATCATACTCAACTGCTCATTAGTTCTGACTTTCATTCACTGAATTATATACCGGTCTGCCCATACATGCATCTACCTAGCCATCCATCTGTCCGTCCATACATTATAGAAGATGTGCTCATATGTACTCTTTCAATATACTTCATTATTGCAGATAAGTACCGATGTTTGTATGTAAAGTACAGTGGAATTACTATATTGCGTATATTTTCTACATCCCTGTCTCTCTCATGCACAAACACAAACGCGCGCGCACACACACACACGCGCGCGCGCCCGCGTGCATATCACGATACGTACATACATACATACATACATACATACATACACAAATACATGCGTGTGTATGCATGTATGTATGTATGTATGTATGTATGTATGTATCATTATCATCATATTTTGAGGGTATCATCCATTATTTTTATCGGCTGTTCATCGACACGTTCATTCACCCCCCATATTCATTGATTTCTCAGTTTCGTCCATCTGTCCGTCCAACCATCCATCCATTTACATTTAATTAGTTCATGTTACATGTTTGTTTTCTTGTGGGACATCCTGTGTACAGTAATATATGTTAGTTCGCCGTGCCGTATAGGTTTATATAGGCGTTGCCTGCTAACGTATTTAGCCCCATACATTCTCCAGGGAAGTACACAAAACACGGGAGTTCTGTGTGCTCAGGATAAAGCCTTCGGTGCATCGCCCTCTTTCGGTTCCCTGCACCCTCCCCCCCCCCCAGCACTCTTCCCTGCTTTTACGTAATGCAAAGAATACCTATTCATGTTTATGTCATTAAATACGAACTTTTGCTTCAACCCAATCCATTTTCTGAGACCTTGCCACAGGCCTGTGGATCTCATAGTTTAAATTGTAAATTACATCCTTTCAGCTAAATGCTAGTTAACCAGGATCAATGCAGTTCATCGGTCGATAGTGACGATATAGGTAAATTAATTACGGTGTAAACATAGACCTTTTAGGATAGTTTGGAAGGAAAGGGCAGAGGAAATTTGTTCACGCGGTCAACAAGGCCAAACGTCAAGCGTAGCGCGTGGCAAATATTTACAAATGACTCGGGGGATCACAAAAAGGCCACACATCAAACAAAAATGTTGTGTCCAGGAATACGTAGTTCCAGTTAAATCTGGCCAGACAGTTGATACACCAGGAAACATGGTGAATTGACAACGATTATTGTTAGGTGAAGAGAAAGATAAACGGTGCAGCTCTGAAATGGGGATGTTTGTCAGGTGCAAACCAAAAATGCCTGAAAAATAACAAAGCTTCCCATGCGTCAATCTGATTGCTTTCCACTGCCCGAGCATAGATCCACATTTTGTTGACTCTTTCGACCAAATTCATTGGAAATGCTTGTTCTATATTTTGATCGGCTCAGTCACTCCGCCCCAGGGCTGTATGAGCGTGCACTGGATAATTTTGTGTAAACCGAGGCAGTGAAGTGAACACATTGATTGCATGCTTAATAATAAAAAAAACTCCAATTTAATTTTGAGGATTCAAAGTCTAGTAAATGACCCAAATGACACATTGATTGATACTCTAATTTTTTTCAGGGTTTCATTTCATGCCGAAATATGTAAGGCGTACATTGTTCTAACTTCGGGGGAATCTGTCCCCTTTTCTCGTCTAAACTGATGACACAATTTCAAATTTTCCATATCATTTGAGGATATAGGGACACAAGGCTGCATGAATCAGGGTTCGAATTAAGCCTTAATCATGGGATATGGATCAAACTTTTGTATGGTTCGATAATTTGAATCGTTGCAGAGAAAATACTATCCACGGCTAATTTCATCTTTACCGGCACAGTGGAAATTGACCCCGGTAAGCACGATCGTCACCTTGATAGTAATCATTGTTCCTGCTTTTTTATTGAAAGAAGCAGGTTTGTTCTTTCCCACCAATGCAACCAGAATATTAAGCGGGGTATCTGGTGACAGTGATACTCGACACGGGGTCTCGGGAATGAAGACAGGATAATATTGATGAAGTCCATGACTTGCCTAATCCACACACAAATTATCCGCTAACAAATCTCGTGTGTAGTAGAGCGCGTGTATGAACTACGGAAGGAATCCTCTGATTCTCCCATAATTTTTCGTTGAGAAAAGTCTATTTTAAGACATGTGTGGTTGCCATTCTGCGGGGCATTGAATAATCTGGCGGAGGTCCAATGTGACATATCTCTGGTAATCAAGCTTCTAGTCCCTCGTCCATCTTTCGATCGGTCTTGGCGCTGCGCAATGCTCTCTAATTGATATTGACTCAGATTAAACCCGTCCGGATTAGCTGCTCTCAAAGTTGTCTTTATTTCAATATGTAATGATATTCTATTTATGCAATATTTAGAGATTGACTGTGACCCTCTCATTGCTTCTAAAGACCGACTTATAGGCATGTAATAATCTAATGCCCTTTGTTTATTGCAATGGAGGCAAGTAAAACAGTGTTAGATGAATTCCTCTGTCTAAATAATTTGCTATAAACACACCAGCAGGAAGATTTAATGTAAATGTTTACTTTCTCTTCCAAATGTAAGTAGCTCTGCATGTGAGATCGATGATGGCTCGGTGAAATACAAGAGCTTGTTAATTTCTGCCTCATTGTATTCTATTCCATTAACAAGAAAGAAAATCTATAAACTTGTTCGAAATTTCCTCTCAAAATAAATAGGGACGCAATGTGAATCTGCCTGTTGGCCTGGTGAATGTTTAAAAGATGCTGCCAGTATTCAGGGAAGTTCATATAAAACCTTACATGTATATACTTCTGATCAATGGCCAGACCGAATGCCAACCCCAGCATCGACGCGCCGGTCAGTCGTGATCTCTGGTTTCGCCACTGTTTTTTTTTTTCTGCGATCACGGAACCTGCAAATACTTTCCTGGGCAAAAAAACACTATGTCATTACCTTTGAATGGGTTATTTTCATACATACATACATATATATATATATCTGCACAAGTTAAGAATATATATATATATATATATATATATATATATATATATATATATATATATATATATATATATATATATATATATATATATATATATATATATATATATATATCTGCACAAGTTAAGAAAAATATATCAACATTTTGGTAAAGTAATCAGGCACTGAACGACCTACCAGGCAGGTGTCCACTGTCAAATCAATCAAAAGGCGGGGTGGCTCACCTGCTGCAGAGAGAAAAAAAAACGACGTATGGATCAGTCAGAGGGTCAATCCTCATGTAACCAATAACACATCTTACAGGGGGTCAACTTTGTATGTTAAGACTAGTCAATCAATTATTTAGCCCTCTTCCTCTCTCTGTGTGTCTCTCTGTCTCTGTCTCTGTCTGTCTGTCGGTCTGTCTCTTTCTGTTTGTCTGTCTGTCTGTCTCTCCCCTCTCTCTCTGTCTCTGTCTAGGCAATTCACTCATTTGAAGCTCATAAATTGCCATCATTTCGTTTATTCAGAAACACGCCTTGTCCAAAAAGTGTACTTCTTTGCATAAGCATAAAGATCATCTAATTTCAGATATTTTTTTCTGCAAGAACTTTTGTTCATTCGTACTGTACAGGATAAACGCACACCAATGCAATGTAGTTTATATATTTGAAAAAAGAACATTTTAATGGTTGAAATAAAACGACAACAAAAAAATCAACGGCAGAGAAAGTAAATAAAGAGTCGAGCAACATGCTGTCCGTTTGTAAATAATTTGATGATATTAATCTTTAGTTCTTTTTATTATTACTTTAACACAGATGTACATAGCATGGTATGGCGTTCGTGTGACTGTAAGTTGAATTAAAACTACTGATTACTTATCCCCATGTAAGAAATTACTACGGCTTTGTTATCTTTTCTCTTTTTTCAGTCCAGGCAAAACCAGAACATTGTTTGAGGTTACGAAAAGCGAGATTGCCTGGAAATGAAATGAAATGAATCTACTATAATAGCACCAGACGAGCGTTTGCCAGCAAAAAACTCAACAGTTGTCATGCAGCGTTATCTGTATATATATATATATATATATATATATATATATATATATATATATATATATATATATATATATATGTATGAATACATATATATACATATATATACATACACATATATATGTGTGTATATATATATATATATATATATATATATATATGTATATGTATATGTATATGTATATATATATATATATATATATATATATATATATATATATATATATATATATATATATATATATATATATATCCATCATGCATACCACATCTTGGTTTTCAAAATAAGGACAATTTCGGGTGCGTGCCCATAAAGTAACGCCAGCCCAGGGGTTGCAAAGAAATTGCCATTGCGACCGCAATGTGAGATATTATCATTTCCCATCATGCAGCGCCACCAAACTAAGAAATCTAAGGGCCTTGAAATACCATTGATGGGATGCAAATTTAGAATTTATGTTAACGGTGTAAGTGATAAATAGATTTGCCTTACAAAATTGGAAACTTTTGCACACTAGAGAAACAAAAGGGTCTCCTGAGAACACTTTGGTTTTTTGGAGTCCATACCCTGTTACAACTATGACATTTGCTATGAGCTGTAAAGAACCCTATGGTTCTTCAGAGAACCCTACTTCGGGGTTTTTTCGGAGTATCTCTGAGGTTCCTCGGAGACCGTTAACATTGTTAACTAAACATAGTGTATGTAAGGGTTCTTTAGGGAACTTAGAGTCCTTCATCCAAATATCCTCAGTGAATGTAATCAATGACCTCCAAGTGGACGCATAGCAGATTGCCATAGCACTAACTCTGATATGGTTCTGTGAAAATAGCCAATATTTCGTGACCAGCCATAAGGCAGTTGTGTTAAGAATTCTCACCACATCTCCAATTACAATTTCTCATTTTGTCCTCTTCATTCTTGCATCTTTTGAATGGTGAAGCCCTATTTTGAATCTACATTTTTAATATTAAAGAATACCAGTAATGTGAAATGATTGTTGAGGTTTGTAAACTCATAAAGTTTACCTGAAGAGTACGTGGACATCATTCTGATTTCAGTTGTTTGTCTTTGTGTCCAAATAAATATATTTATGCGTGTGTTTGTGTCCCCGTGTATGAAAGAATCTACATGGCAGAAGAACCTTTCTCAACGGCGAAATCTCTTTCCGAGAGTAAAAAATCGGACCCATTGTAAAGTACTGTCTATTAGCTTTGGAAAAAAAAGTTTGCGTTCATGTGAGAACCAATGTGTTCTTCCTAAATCTCTCCAAGAATCGTTTATACTTGGTGTCATGCAAACAGAGAGATTGCGGAGAAGGAAAACCTAAAAAAAATATAAATAGTTCCCAATGTACAAAAATAGCTTTGTTTTAATGATATCACCAAGACTGATTGGAATCACGCTTAAAAATTGTTTGGATGAGTTATAACTAAATATGTTTACCTATAAAAAAAGAACGTTTTTGGAAGCCTCAAATAAACATAATTTTTTTATGACGTCACTAGTCTATATGACACGGGCTGACCTGAAACGAAAGTTGAAATAATGAAGCCCTTTACTATATCGTACAGAGCACAGACAAATTCTGTAACAAACTCTATGAAGTGAAATTCAAAGGTAGAACCATACTGCACAATAAAACAACACAGAAGTTATGAAAAACTGGTCTTTCCATTTTTTAAAGTTGAAGTTTATTGGAGTAAGCAAATATACAATAAAATGTAAATATACAATCCCGTCGGAGCTACACGAGCAGAGAACATTAATACACACATATGTGGTGGACGTTTTTTCATATACCAAGAAGGCAACATTTCTAACATGTACAATATGCCTTGAGTAACATTACCTTAATGGGAAACCAGAGAGATAATCAATCCTAATCAAAATACATGGTTAATAAATTTGATGGATTTGACTAGTTTAGTTAATAACCCAGATTTGCCGCTAGCGCAGTTTAATTTGATATAAAATTACGAAATTCTGTTTGTTTGGTCTCGTTGTCCAGGCAGAAAAAAAAAAAAAGGCTGCATTTCGACCAAATGCTAATCCCTCTATTCCAATGGTGATGATGTGTTGACCCCAGTATTAAAGTAAGTCTGTAATTTTAATGTGTAAAATACGTTTATTCATTTTATGATACAGCTGGAAGAATTATTTTTAGTCTTTCATATGTAAAATAATTTTATATTTTTATATGGTAACAGATGAAAAAATTATATGCACGGACATGGTGATTTGTCATTAAGCCTTTTACATTATTCTTATCAACTCTTTGACATTGTGATTTGTTATTAATACTTTTACCTTGTAATTTGTTAAGTCCGTTCACTGTTACGTAAGAGACTTAGTTTACAACTTTCCTCGGTACGCTTTGGGCGCACAGCCCCGAAAGTGTGCTAAGGAAAGCACTTGACCTGGATCGTTATTTCTTTTTTCTCTGGATATAGAGATATGCAGTTGTCTTTATAACAGTTGTTTTTAACGAGAAATTTGAATCATCATAACAATTCCGGCGATCGCAAGCTTCGTCTTGTTGTGTAATAAAATGACTGACGTATCCAGTCTACAAATATTACGGTCTATACTTTCGGGGAAAGATAGAGGCATTAAGGCAAAGCTAGTATCTCATGAACGTGGTATCTTTGACGGGTGTATTTTTACATAGCTGACACAACCTTGGTTTAATTTTAATGAGTTTTTCTACGAAATTTTGTCGTTTGTTTCGATGTCATATGGTTCAGCTGTGTATATGAGTAGGCCTGTATCACAAATATAAGAACAGTTATTTGCTAATTGCACGAGTAAATAGTATGATGAGGATTAATATATAGCACTCAGTTGAACATCTATTAACGAGAGGCTTTTTTTTTTCTCAGCATTAATAGTGCGAGTTTTGTTATCGTCGCGTGTTAAGACCATGTCGTGATTTCTTGTGGGTCTGCTCGCCATTGAAGCCATTTAGTTACAGCAGACGACAGTAGAAACGGGAAGTTATGTGTGGCCATCCAGCCCAAAGCAGCATGTAAGCACATGTTACCTTCCCATTCAGGCTTTTCCGATCACCAGGACTCGAAGACGGGTTTGTAATGAACCTGTCTACAAGAGAGCGGTCTGGGCAGGCAACATGGTTGACCCTGCCATTAGGAGTCTATGGTCCAGTTTTGTTTGTGTTTAAACTGACATTAAACTGTACTTCTCGGTGTGGTTTTAATGAATCGATACAAGGGGGGGGGGGTTGTTGTTGTCTATTTTTGAACATGTAACTCCTATATGCTGCATAATGTAGAAATATGTTTTTAATGGAAAATTCAAATGATATAGTTCATGCTGATCATTGCCGAAAATTCGATATTTTCAGGAAATAAGGGAACTGATACCGTTTGTTTTGCAAGAAAGAAGCCTAATGCAAGTATAGAGTTGAAACCTTGACATTTGGTCCGGTTGGAACCTCATCAGTTAGGACACAAAAATAGATGCAATTTACAAGTGCCTTACATTTCAATTTTTCATTATTTTCAAGTAAATTACAAATGTCCCAGGTATTTACCCTTATTTTTTTTTATAAACCTGCGGACTGATTTTTTATGTTATGATTCCTATGACCAACATCAAGCGTTGTGTTTAAAACTATGCATAGCGAGCGCATTATAAGCTTTACATGCTATGGCAATTTCATAATTGCAACAGATGAAGTGAATTCCAACCTTTCACCTGTATGTTTGACATAAAGGTGCCTACAATTCACATTGGCTAACAAAACCATTGATTGGAAAAAATAAAACAACAGCATAAATAATATTTCAATCTGCTAGCGGCTTAGTATCACGTCACATGAAAATTGACGTACAGGAAAATTATCGTATTGTGCAGACAGCCTTGAAAGAGAACGTGGGAAAGATTAGACTGAAAATGAATGCATATACTATCACTTTGTAAAGTTATGAAAGAAAATTCGCACACAGTGGCCCCCTTGTACACTTGTTAAAATTGGACACACCAGAGGCCGACACTGAAACAGTTGGATGTTCCTTGGTCCCTTTGGCTTTGCAATAAGATCATTCTTAGAAATCGACATCACCACCACCACCACCACCACCACCACCACCACCACCACCACCACCACCATCATCATCATCATCATCATCATCATCATCATCATCATCATCATCATCATCATCATCATCATCATCATCATCATCATCATCATCATCATCATCATCATCATCATCATCCAGCCTTGTCCTACAAGACTGCAGAATTTGTATGACTGTTAACAGGCGCTTACCGTATGTCCATGTATACTGTACGGCAATATTTCTAAGCCAGGACCAGGTCCCCCAATGTCATTGAAAATTGTGGTTTTGTTGCATTCTTGTAGCATCTTAAATGCTGCGTCGGAGGCTGATCCTTTGCATTCCCATTACCAAGGCCTTATTTTTCACCCATGATGGTAACCAAAGAGACAGGTCTTTCGCCGGCCGGGGGGGGGGGGGGGGAGTAGAAATAAGTCTTAGCTTCATCGATCACCGTCATGTCTGCGCAAGACAGTCAAAGTATAATTGCATCTGTAATTTAACATAGGGCCTATACACTGGGAATTGTATCAACACGTTGAGTATCATACTTTGCTTATATGTTATTGGTTTGGAGTGAAGTAGGAAATTTCCAGTAGAAAAGAAAATGTTCTTTTGTGTTTCCTGTATTCCAACACTCTTATTTATACCTTTCAGGATATGAGGCCGCACAGTCGCTTGTTACCTCCAAATTCTGTTGATTTATGAAGAAAACTTACGGGGCGAAGGGTAGCTGTTGTCCATTTTTGCTCGAACGCTGTGCTTCTGGGAGTCTGGAAACCGACGTTCACGTATAAATAGATAATTCTCACTTTAGTTTACAATACTTGTTAGCTGTACATCTAGAACCTTGAAGCTGCAGTATACCCGTGGCTAGAAATATAGAGTTCAGTTGAGCAATGAAGCTCTAGTGTGGCTGGTTGCATTGACAAGACTTGTGTAAGTAGAAGGTAACTGGCAATGTGACACATTGGGATGACACCTTGAGGGACCGCGGGCTTGACTGTTACTGCTGATAACAGTTGTGCTATCAAAAAGATTAAACGTAGTTGTTGAAGGAAGCCAACAATTTGGATGGGCGAAGTAACATTTGTGACATCGACAGTGGACTGTTTAGGGGGACAATACTCTCCCTTATAAAAAAAAATCGATCTAGAGAAGTACTTAAAACGCTGATGGTCAGAAAGAATTTGTCTGCCTTTGAAAACTTAAAGAAAAAGATAAATGCTGGTCGCAAGTGTTTTGTACCGCATCCATTGTGGTATAGGTTACAACAAAATGCATTAGACTGGAATATAAATGAGGGTAAATTCTTTGTTACCCGTGATTCTTTGATGTGTTGCTGTGAGTGGTAGCTTGTCATTCACAGCCAAAAGAACAAGAGCGACAGGCCGGGGGATCGAATCCCCGTGTGTAAGGCCGTCAATGGTCGTTTGGAGGTGCAATGCTATTAAGCATATACAGCAGTTGAAAATCGCAACAACTGCTTCTCCCTCTCCGCTAAGTGCAATCGTATGTTCTCGTAGTTAATCGAGTTAATGTGACTTCCGTTGCACTGCGCTCGGTCATTGAGGTAGCATCCGCAGTGTCATGCCCCCAAGCCATAGGCCTCTCAATAACCCTAAACCCACGGAATGAATCAAATAATTTGACAATAACATTACTCTGATACACAGTCTAAGTAACGGCACTTGCAGCTTCACAGATTGGTTTATATTGAGCCTGATTTTGAGACAATGAAATCGTCTTTCACGCCCAAGGCATTGTTGTCTGGTCTTGCTCATCGGTCCACCTACCTTCCGCCTCGCAACGAAATTGTACACCAAGTCAGATTTTTTAGTCAAGTCAAAGTTCATCATGGCATTTACCAAAGATCAGTGTTAGTCAGTGAAATAGGTCCGCTTGAGAGTTTCTGGCACATCGTCAGATACAGGCATCAGTCGGTGACCGCTAACATTTGATTTTCGCTGAAATGGTGCAAGTGTAGAAGGTTTTCCCAAACCCATGGATTTTATACACAGAAAAAAAAGTCGCGTGTAATTTGTAGTTGTGGCAAAGTGCCCAGCTTCTGGGCTTGAAATGGATCGGGCTATGCCTTGGCAAGGCAGACTAAGAAAGCCTTCAAAGTGACTATCAGATTTCCACAAGCCATGGTCGTTGATGTCGTTAGCTTTGACCAGCATATTGTTTTATCGTCCTCTCTGGGCATCAGATGAACGAGACATAAATGTTGCACGATGTAGCTGTATGTTTGAAGAGTTTGCTATGCAGGGGCAACTTCAGAGTGGGACCAATGCCCTCTGTCTTTTGAGACGTACATCATGCTATTCATAAGTGTGAAGTCAGTGGATCTAAAAGATGTGTACAGATACGTTTATCTAAAAATGACGAATCCTTACACACTGAAACAAAGTTCACTTTTTTGTCCAAGGAGCAATACATGCAACATTATGTGAATGGACGTAATCTGTGTGCAATATAATGCACATATAAGAGACAACTTTCCATTCAACGTAAACATGCCTCTTAAAATAAACATAGCACAAAGAGAAAGACAGAGGGATAAATTTATATCGACATAAGGGATAGACAACGTACAGAAACAGATTCAACAACTTTGAATGTCAGTACATTTTAAGTGTGTTTACATAACTTTGTATCAACATCAGCAGCCCAAGTTTCAGTGAGAAAAAACGGTTAATGTTTTCGTTAAATACTGTGTGTTTTTCCGTTCAAAAGAAACTTCATAATGCATGTATAAAAACTTTATGTGATTACAGAGAAAGAAGTTGCTTACTTGTATGAAAGGCAATATGTATCCTGATAAAACATTCAAAGAGATGAAATATCGATTCTGATTTGGTCCATACAATTGTAAATGTTTTATATCGTTGTTTTCCGACACGAGGCTCAGTTATTAACCCATTATATTTGATGCCTGTGATTAATAAATTTCCTGAGTTGGAGCTGATTTGTTTTCTCTGTTGCCAAATGTGATAAAGTTTGAAATCATCAATTTTTCCAGCAAACAATGAATAATAATCAGCAATTTCGAATGTCTTTTTGTTTTGCTATAATGCATGCTTTCATTAAAAAAAGAAGTGAATGTAAATGAGAGAAAGCCGAACAGGTTTACATGTTTTACGTCGATAAATCATGGGAGAAATAGCATGCGCCCTACCAATTCAAAGGAAAAATGGTAGGGACCATCATGGCCATTCATAGGAAAAATAACAGGGACCACCTTGGCCATTCATAGGAAAAATAACAGGGACCACCTTGGCTATTCATAGGAGAAATGGCAGATACCACCCCAGCCATCACTAATGAGCCCAACTAACTTTTTTCCATTTTGGTGATGAAATTTGTAAACAGCTAATTTATTTGAATCTGAGTTGTAGGTCATGGTTGAATGTGTCATTTTTTCATACTTTTATCAGACCTATAGACATTTCATCCGCATGTTCTTACATTTTATTCAGCTCAGCTAACTTGTCAGTCAACAGAACTGAAAGGATCGGTGGTCTTTGTCGTCCGTGCTTTCTTACATATTAGATTTCTTTTTAAAAAAAAAGGTTCTACGGATCCTCTTCCAACTTGTTGGACATATCTGCTCTTTGCAATATGTCATACTCCAATGTTTTAAAAAATGTTAATTTTATGTTCATTTGTATTATAAAAAAGCACTTGCTTTGCAAAGAAACATTTGAGGGTACTAAAACTCCTTGTTAAACATGTCGGTGAGCTTGACCTAATTATCAAGGACGTATGACAATTAAACTGAATGCAGGGTTGGGCTAGTAACTCAAGAACTATTTTAGCTGGGACTTTAAAATTGGGCATGGTCCTTTTTGACGGCCTACGTGAGACTGCATTAGAATGACCTTGACCTAGTTCCCAAGCTTAAGGAGCCACTTTGGCTTATTCAGTGTTTGGGTGATTATTTGAAGACTATGTATTTCAGCTATGACTTAGATATTGCTCGTGATGATGGTCAACTATAAGGACCGGGTTTAGAAGTGGAAATAATTGACCTTGACCAAAATTGCATATCAATCAGTTTTACAGCTCACTTAATAACTTGACGACTATTAATCTTGAAACTGTGATTTTGAAAATTGATGATACCACGGTCCCCTGTAAGGGGTCGGTTGGCTCTATCAAATTTTCAAGACTTGACATTTCATGCAAGGTCATCACATGACTGTTACAGTTCTCTGATCATAAGCGGGTGACCTATAGACCGGTGGTTGACACGGCCTTTTTGATCTTAGTTTAATAGATTCTAGAGCATTGGCGGCAGACAGGCAATAAGGGGAAGGGTGGGTACCCTTTTATGCTTGGCTTTTTTTTTCTAACCCGATACCAATGAAATGGTCAAAAACAAAATCTAGAAGGAAAGAATATTTAGATTTCGTTATTTAAAGAGAAAAATATCAAATTTTCTCGATCAAGTAATGATCGGACTGAAATTATATATATATATATATATGGCACTAGATAAAATAAGCACTTTGTCGATATAGTGACACTGACACCCAATATTGATCTATATTTCCAATTTTTTATTTGCACCTATAGGCCTAGAATAGGCTCTTTTGTGTGTATATTATGTGGGTAACACCCGCGGGTACCCCGATATTTTAGATAAAAAGACAGACTGGTACCCAAACATGATAAATCAATACGCGTCAAATGGGCTAGTGCACATATATTTTGTTACTTTATTGTGTTTAAAACTCATGCATACTTTTTTCACTTGAAAATTCTTGAAGTGTGACGGTCATGTGGCCAATGCGCTGTGTACCCTTCCTCCACAGATGGAACATGTACATACTTCTCCAGATAGATTACCTAAAATTCGCACTCAAAAAAAAAAAAAAAAAAAAAAAAAAAAAAAGATGAATTCAATTTATGTGAACAATTTTAGTATGCACGACAGTAAGTTCCACAGTGACTGACATCAATCATTACTGCAATACCTGAAAAAGATAGCGCGGGAGGCTCGTCGATATTCTTCTCGCGAGCTCGGTTGTTCGGTTCCTGGTATAAGTGAGACTTAATTAACAGAATACACAGTAATGCTTTCTGTAAGTGTTTTGATGCGCAAATCAATTCCACATGTGATATGAAATATAAACGTTGATCTTGGAAGATTTTCTTGACAAAGCGTTCATATTATATTACTTTCCTTGTGGAATTCTGGCAGTATGATAAGAAATTCTTCAAACTCATCTGCCTATTTAATTCATGCCTGTATCCGAATATATAAAGCTATAATCCTGCAGGCTTCTTAATCTAACGCAATATTTTGTACTAATTGACAAGAGACAATCCTGCTTTTCAATTCACTCACATTTCTTGCGGGGGTATTGTTTTCAGTTCAATGCTTCAAAGTGGGTATGGATGAAGTCTGTACATAATCAAAGATAACTCGATTTATCTCCTAGTCATTCAAAAGTGTATAACTGTGTATTTTGACAAATTGTTAGTATCCCAACAGTTCGAACTCTGAAAAGATTTGCATATTCTCGCTGGTGACAAAATGTGTGCCTTCAGATGTTGCACGTTTTCACCTAATATCTCATCAGAAGTCATATAATCCCTGTGTGTTCTTTGAGCACTTACTGAGCAGTTGTTGCAGTTGCTATATTAGATTCAAATTCCAGAACGGATATATATATATATAAATATATCTGTCAACTCTGGTGATTATTGCATCTAAGGCAACTAACAGACGTCAAATTATTATAGGCGACCTTTTGTTGATCTTTTCAGCTGACGCGCAAATGTCTAATTTAATCTTTTCTGTGATAAGTATAAGTATGTCACGAATAAGAAATCAGTAGTGACCGTTTTTTTTAATTACTAGAGAGCCATCTTGTCAATGTCGAAGACATGTTTCTCAGGTCATCGTAACCCTGAGAACACGCAAAAGCGACTGTGTTATTATGGGCATCATTATAATGGTTCAAATTCTTCGTGGAAATACCTGTCATTCAGTTAGTTACCCGCATATGCTTGTAATAATAATAATAATAATAATAATAATAATAATAATAATAATAATAATAATAATAATAATAATAATAATAATAATAATAATAATAATAATAATAATAATAATAATAATAATAATAATAATAATAATAATAATAATAATAATAATAATAACAATGGTCTGTAGCTCGAACTTTTCTCGGCGCGCTTTGAGAAAGCTGAGGGTTAAGCTGATGACTCAGTCTGCAAGCTGGCACTGAGAGGGTGAAAATATGAGTCAAAGCGCAATAACGTGGCTGGAGGAAAATCTAAGTGCAGCCCGGGAATACGTCACTTTTGTAATTTTCATTTGATTTGGGTAATTTCATAATGTTTTTCATTTGTACGTCTCGCTTGTATGTTTGATATGCATAAAACTGAAGTGGTTTTGAACAGACCAACAGCACAACAACCATAATATGTTTGATATGCATAAAACTGAAGTGGTTTTGAACAGACCAACAGCACAACAACCGTATAATTATTTCCATATTTTGCAGAGCAAACCAAAATATTTTATCATCAGCTTCAGTTGTACATACCACACACCACTATGCGGCTTTTCTGTCCATCTGTTGTCACTAATCTTCATCTAAGGTGACAGTATATGAAACCATACATGCAGAACGAAGTATTGAGGGAGGGTGCTGCCTACTTGTGTAATGTCCCGTGGTCCTGTTTTTCTTGCAACTACATTTGGCAAACTTCTGCCCATCATACGACATTAATTTTTAACTTTCTGTATGTCCACACTGATTGAAGTTATTCAACTTCAAGTGTTGCTCAAGCATCTGCCAATGGACGGACAAATAGAAAGACTTAAAGCCGTTGTCATCAACAGTTGTATTATACTAAGATACCAATAGCAGTCTCACATCGGCCAGCGCCTTTGGGTTTGTGAGAAAAATATATTAACATAAGCGAAACAAACACTATGCTTTAATTGCGGAAAAACATGTTCTTTTTAAGTAGGACTATAAGCAAACAGTAGTAGTATTGCGCTTGTAAATGCACATAACCTTTTCGTGGTGCCAAACGGTACTGGAAAAATCAAATTTCGTCTGCTTCAATGTTCTCCATTGTAATGAAAACCAACTTGAAAGAGTGTTGCAGATGAGACCTATCTCGATAACATGTCCCAGGTCAACAGTTTTCCTTCGCACGTGTTGTGCGCTTACTGCCCAATCCATGCTAAGAAAAGCTGGTGACTGAGCCTTAATTCAAGAGGACAGGGTTTATCGTCACTGGCCCGCTTGTGTGATTGGCATTGCTGGGTGGATAGTTGAGCGGCTTTGTCGTTATCTGACTGCCTGGATTTGCTTTCCAAAGTACGATGGCTTGTGCATTTAGTCATCAGAAAGATCAAGATTTTATTATTTTTTTCATCACCTTTTTAACAAAAAATAATTGATTATCGCTGCAAAATCATGGTTATTTCATTATGAAAAGTCTCCCGAAAGGGGATGCATTAAGGTCCAAGAACAAAATCAAGATCACCCTTTCATCACCTTTTATCAACCTGGGTAAGATTGTGCAGTTCCAACAGAGAGAGAGAGAGAGAGAGAGAGAGAGAGAGAGAGAGAGAGAGAGAGAGAGAGAGAGAGAGAGAGAGAGAGAGAGAGAGAGAGAGAGAGAGAGAGAGAGAGAGAGAGAGAGAGAGAGAGAGAGAGAGAGAGAGAGAGAGAGAGAGAGAGAGAGAGAAGTTTTAAATAATCCAATCTAAAGAAATCGTGAAAAGTTAAGACTAAATCCACACGCCACGCCAGACTGGCACAGACGTGACAGCAGGAGGACAACATCAACCACAAGCGAAACTGCTGGCAATGAACTCACAGAAAAGATGATTAAATATTACCTTGGCGATGGCTAAATTCACGTACATTAGATTCTGTTCGCTTTGAAGACAAAGCGGTACCCCTGTCTGCGTAACCGTGTTGGCAAGGTGCTAAGTTTTAAACGACTTCTTGCATGTTTGACTTCCATATATGGTTTAATTTGACAAGAACAATTGCGTAACGGACAAAAATCACCTCTGTTCTCATTTGTACAAATTCAGATGCTGTCCAGCATCGGACAAAAGATCTTGTAAATTAGCAAATATTTTACACACGATATTTTTCATGTAATAAAATCCGTTGAGAGGTCGACACTATTTGTGTTGCCCATGGGTATATTAATGAGAAATGTTGGTGACGGCGAAAGGGTCTAATAATGGTATTTCCTGGCTTAAAATGTTTGTGTATAATGAGTACACATTGCCTTTTGATGGCATTGCCAATGTTTGTAAGGGGTACACCAACCCACAGGTGGACGCCAAGACACTGAGGACGAAAACCTTGATTGTTACAGAACAGCCAGAATCATAGTGCAAATGTGCCCCCAAGCACCTGATGGACCAATATACACGCGAATCTATCTCCATTGGCAGATGAGATGCCAGTAAAAGACAAGAGTTTGTAAAATATGCGCGTACAAAACAAGTCCACAGCTTACCAGTAATATCGAAAAAGACGTGCTTTGGTCAGCTGTACGCGAATGCATTTTGACGTTAAAGGGAAAGAATTGTGTGCAGGAGATCTAATTTGAAGGCAAGACACAGTGGGATACACAAGGCTGATAATCTGGAAAAGATGGGATGTCAATCTGGCATTATTTTTACGCAAGCCAACAAGGCTCTATATGCGAAGTACCAAGCGAGAAAATGCACGCGAAATATGTTTTATAAGAAACGTAACATTTAAAAGGCAACCAGATCTGCGGTTTTTGAGCGTTAACCCACCCGCGGCCATGTTATAAACTGAGTTAACATCTTTCGCCGGCTTGCTTCATCCCCACACCACCCCTGGGTACCGGCTGAACCTGTTGAATAAGGGAATACTGGCCTGATGGGTTTCCTTTCACACTGTCGTTTAGTTTTAAAAATAAATATTTTTAAAAACGCACCAGAAAAGCAGGCACCATTTAGCATTTAGAATTGGTAGTCGTTATCGCCGGTTTTGTGGAAAAGCGGTAAACTTGGTCACCTTCAATTTGTAAGCGAGACATAAAACGTTTGCCAGAGTAAATCAAAAGTTAATATTCTTGTCTGTGGTGTCACGTTATGCAATAAATTTGGCAGATCCCTTGTCTCATTAGTAACATAAAGTCAATTTTGCCTATTGGTTGAAAATGCGATATGATGTAATCTGATAATCATACTATGAGGAGCCTAGACGTATAATTTAAACCTCCTATCTCAAAATGAATTTAAAAAGCCAACGTCACTGATCCTTTAGAAGACAGTGTGAAACTACAAAAATCAAAGAGTATACTAATAAAACAATATAGAGACACATATTGCTTCAAACACATTTCAGATCACCTGAACAAGTTATTTTCTCTTGCATCCTCCATGACGTTTCGCTTACCAAAACACAGATCAGCGAATGCAGCAAACAAGCTTGCGAGCATTATTTCATGTGCCAAGATTTTGAAAAAGAATGTATGAAAGGTGACTTGCCGAACGTCACGCTTAGATCACTATGTCGGACTTTTAAAGTATATCAATCATAATTTATCATAGTAACGTAAATAAAAGTATGGTTTCTCAGCAAAAGATCATTGTGCTACTGTGGTCTATGGTGAGCGATAAGGAGACAAATCTCTTTAACAAATACAATTCTTTCATCATTGTTCAAACAACATACCAAATGAGACATACGCATAATATGAATCAGAAAGATCATGCTGATATTTTACATGAAGCTATCTTGCCACTCGGAACCTGAAAAGGCGAATCTATGTGCAGACAAAAACTTTTTTCTTTGATCAAATGTGGTGAGAATGTTCGCATTGTATGCAAACTAATATGGGCCCAAGCAGATCTGGTTTCTCTTTTATAATTATGGATGGGAATGTCTCAGTTTTCCCAGATCACTTTATCGCACGTCCTTTCAGGTGAATCGATTTTAGAGTTCAAGGTACTTTTATGAACAGAAAACATGGAGACCAGAAAAGGAAAAGAAGAAAAAAAAAAAAACCACCAAACAAAACATCTTCCAAAAATGAATACCCCCCCCCCCAAAAAAACCCCAAAAAACTCTAAGTTCTGTTTAAGGGCCAGCTGTTCCAAACCCATCACTGCGATTGTCATACAAGTCTAAAGAAACAAAGTTAAATGCAGCTGAGCGCTGAGGGTTCCCTGAAAAAGATACTGTTGGCTTTGGTCATATCATCCTGCTGGTATATATCGTCTGTTCCATTTATTAGAATAATTGGAATGGTCCTAAGTATCAAAAATGCGCAAAACAGACAACTTTCAACAATTAATGGCGGTTACTCTTGACCTATTTTGGTGTGAAAGTGTTAAACTGAATTTGTCAACACATATTCTCGCGAAGACTGATTATGGCTAGAATCGATTCATCAGTCCATAATCGACAGCCATGATACAACAAATGGCCAGTCGAGAAGCAATTTTGAACAAAGATTGCAGCCACTTGCTTCTGCACAGTACTTTCAGGATATATGCATGAAGAGTCACCGTCGATATGTACTCAGAATTTAATGTACGATAAGATAAAGATGGCTTATTGTTGCAGCCGAAATATAGCTCTTTATTGTAATATATGCAAAGAAATGTCGTGGCAATTGAAATCAGATACAATTGCAAAGTGAGATATAGCTGTGATTTACTGTTGATTATAATGCTCTTCAGTACAAACCCCGGAAATAAATATGTTCATGTATATGCTTGCTCATTTTCTTTGCCGTTGAAAAGTAGATTTTAAATGTTAAATATCATTGAAAAAAATTTTTTCTTGGAGAAAACAGATGCACAAAAGCAACATAACGTCACCCTGTTCTCTGTAGTTCTGAGAATAGTTGTATTTGTTTTACATTTCAAGAGCGATGCTTCGGGTCTTGAATCTACGGCCTTAGAGACAGTGGAATTCTAAGACCATTGCCTTGCATCATTTCTTGCATTTTCTTGCATACGTGAGGCAAGGAATTTTGCCTGCCGTATTTTCTGTTGATCCATAACCAAATCAAGATGTTGGGACCTCTCAGAAGACAAGCAATGAAACGGGAAATCCTTAGAGTCGTGACAGGCAGCAATATGTGAATAAATGGCCAAGAAGTAAGCGTCTTGACCGAGGCAAATATCACTGGACAGTGCGTAATTGATGTGAAACACCACATTTAGGAGGACATGCTTCTCGATCGTCAGATCATAACAATAACTGATTGCTTGTCCATCTAGTCATCTGGAGTCTCTCTCCAGGCTGGCCTTTTGTGCAGCAGGAAACGCCGAGCACCATTTTCTAGAGTGCACAAACTCGTTATTGTGCGCCACTTTGGCGTACTTCCCAACCAGAATGCACCATGGAGGGCGAAAAATCGAATCGCGATCACAAAAGGCATAATTGAGCGAGTACTCATAGTATTGTGGCCGGGCGCGGTGAAGCGCACTTCACAGACAATATCCATGCTAAAGCGCTTCAAAATATTAGTTCTGCGGTAAATTCATTAGAGGAGGACACTGCATTTGTTATCAACTGAGCGGAGAATCGCCTCACTTACAACATTGCCAATCTGAAAATGGCGCAATGAAAGTTCATGTCTAAATTATGAATATCATAGCGGTAAGGACGTGGTCCTTAATAGGCGATCTTCTGTCAATAGCGGTATGATATTGAAATAGTTAAGAGTATCAGCACAAATTAGTACGGTGTCAGTCACCGCTGCACTCAGTGAACGCACACACAAAACGCCCAGCGTGTTTTATGACTTGCAGGCGACGAGTGCTTTCAAGCAAAAAATTGTGCGGCACCTAGCAAATAATGCGAAAAAGCAGAAATTTTCCACATGGCAAAATGGAGATGATATTCTAACCTACATATGCATTTGGAACTCAGTGTTACAAAGGTCTATGGTAGGATGGCAATGCTTTTTAGACTGACAGTTGAAATAAAGTGTACAGATGGTCCACTCTCTTAATTGTAACCTTATTATTCGGTGCTCAGCAAGGAGTCATCTGTCCAACGCACTCCTAAATATAGTCACTCACTACAACACGGTAATGTTGCCGTGTTACTGCGCCAGTCCCTCTGCGACCGCCTTGTCGAGTCAGACATGTCGCCTATTTCACGGTGTAGTGAACCGCTGATTGGCTGGGCGGAGCCTAGTGTAGATTAAGTCATCTATTTTGCTCGACCTAGGACAAGAACCGCGACCGCAGCATCTCGAATCAGTATTGCTTTGCGCTGTGCCAATGTGCCCGACGCTTGTGGGCCGCGGATAGCTCTTTAATCTTCTTAAAAGTGAAACACAGCTTTCCAATTAAAATTTCATATCAGAAGGCCTATAGAGAAGGTGTGAATCCTCTAGCTCCTATTGTAGAGAGTCCATTACTCGGTCCATGGAGCGCAACCAGACGTGCAGGGTGCACTATCCGCTGTCAATGTATTATTTAAACCTCTGAAATAAACCAGCAGACGATCCTATCGATTGAAAAGCTTCCCGCCAAATTCCCTTTCACGGCAGTCTAAAATTATGGAATTCCAAGTCTCGTGGGGGCGCTCGCCAGGAACATACAAGATTTGTGTCTTATTCTTCGACCCAAAGACTTCGAAATGGGATATCAGGCTCTTTGAAAGAAAAAGCTGCGTGGACCCCTGAGATTGGGATATTGCAGTTGTGATCAGCTGGGAGACAGTTGATGTGTGTATCCAGTCAGCTACCGTCCCAATACATATTTCATATCCACAATGGCCCTGGAGAGATTCGATTACGGACCACGAGTAGCAGCGTGATTGACTGAAATAATAAGGCTAGATAAGCCTAATTATTATTTCATTTAGAAATAATATCATAAATATTCTAAGTGACACACAGCATAATTCGGTGTGTCGTTTCTGGCCCGAGGCGGTGGTGAACGAATACAGCAATGATGGGCGTGCAAATTATGCCTTTCTCGTTCTCTTCATAACAATTTTGTCAAAATATGTCTGGACTTTAAACAAAGCGCCGAGGCATGAAACTGAGTAAAACGAGTTAGGCATAGTCCATTTGAAAGGTCTAAAACCCCTCTGATATTACGAAGATACTGGGGAAACTGGCAAACTTGTTTAGATATGCTATATGAAAAGTGTTCTTAGAGCCATTTTCTGGTCGTCACTTTGAAACTTTGTTGCACCAAGCGGCGAGTGTAATCAGACTGATGTTTTAATTTTAATGCACAACTTGGTTTGCAAAAAAAAAATGCCTTTGTCGCATTGCCTGTATACAAACACTGGTGTGCATTCGGTGTTTTTTCCTTGAATTTCTTTTTCAGTGCTAAACGGGAAAGCATGCAGCTGATGTTGATGGAACATACCACTAACATATAGGCTACTTGACTGCATCCTGTATGAAATTGAAGTTCAATACATCCAGGACAGATTACAACATGCTCGGCTTCAATTTAAAATTGACATCAACGCAAAGCTTTCATTAAATAAACCAGAAGTATATGCAAAATGTAGTTACCGTGACATAAATGTGCTAAAGAGGACATAACGAATGAAAGGTGATTATCTGGTTTGACTCACATTATAATTATATCTGGAATTATTTTAATGGTCTGACCAAAAAGATCGTATTCAGTTACCTTCTATTGTCAACCATCGGAAATCATTTCCCATTTAGTTAGTACATCGAGTCTATGTATCTCTTTTTCTTCATAATTGAAAAAAAGGTAGAATGAAAAGCTGTAACTTTGAAAATGTCTCTGCATGCGCGACCTCACATCAGAAATTTCACCCACCCAAAAGGTATATTCACCCACATGTTCGTCAGTTGGACCACTTAAGTCATTTATACGTGGCATGTAAAATGTTTCAGCAAAAATCCCGCTTGTCGCAAGTTCGTAAGAGCAATGATGATCCAGGAAGCACTCATCATGTTTGCGGTGTTATTGGCTGTGACAGAAACAGGACAGAGCTCTGAACCTCAGTCAACAGACTCTGTAAAATACCACCGTTACTAAATCATCTGAAAATCCCTTGCCTCGGGATATGAGCGATAAAACTCAGATCGATAATAGAATCAGGAGTGGAGATTATCCTTAGAAAGCTGCTTCCATTAAAAGCGCCATATTCCCGAAGAAGAGTCACAACTGCAAACTAAAACAGGGGCATGGTGATACAGTTATACTGAACACAAATCGAAAATGACAAAGCTATGTTCAGAGGAATTATTTCTTTATCCATCCAGCATATTACCTCCGCATCACAGTCTTGTATGGTAAGACCATGATCTGCATATACCCATCCGCTCAATATCATCTAGCCATATTTAACTACAATACAATCTTCCTTATAACAAAAGCGGGGTATCCCGTTTGGTAAATTTCCACTTCGCCGAGGAAACTCAGCAACCAAATAAACCGACGGACCATAAATGCGTAAAATTTACTTTCAATATAAAGTTCATTGGATGTTGTTATGACGATCACTGCTTGATTCTTCAGTTACATCAGTTATCCTGTACTTGCACTGCAGAAACACGTCCATATGATCTTATACGCGATTGTACAAAAATATGCGCTTTGCCCTGAAATACCACGATCGTGTTTCATCAAAATAGTAACGTAAAGAAAATTTTAACATGTCAATAGCGGGGATCGCTTGCGGAAAACCAGCATGGACACACCCGGGGGCCACATACGATATAAGCTTAATTATTCGTTCAGTCGTTTAGATAGAGATGCAAAGAACATGGCCACAAACAAAAACATTATTGTGGCATGTAGTGATGATGATGAGGTTTGGAAAGTAAAGTTGTAAACGACAAGTGCAATGGCGCACATCACTTGTCCCGTCGCGGCTGACATCTGGCCGCCTTCTATGAACAGCACGCAATGTACGCTGACGTAGCACGCAAAAACTTATCGGGTTTCTTCCGGGCCGAAGGGCCAGGGCGACTTGCCAGCAACACTTACGTGCAAGTGCATATTTTCAAACGCATGCACGTGTGTAAATGCTGTGCATACCATGTATTCACACACACACACACACACGCCGACTGGGCCACACACGTTAGCTGTTTGTTCATATCAAAGCACAGGATGTTACTTGGTACCTGAAGGAAACAGACCACAGCTCGCACTGTTATATAATGTATTTTGTGCAGCGTGTTACACGATGACAAAGTACTATCAGGTAACTTGCAAATGTTACCATATCCTGGTAGAATATTTTGTTGAGTTTGGAGTGTAATCCAGTGTAGCTAATCTTGAGTATAAGAAGATCGTGTGTCTGTTTCTTGCATCCGTTGGCCACACAAAATCCATACATTTGTTTTGGTTGAAGAATCCGAAATATCAGCATCTGATCATACACTGATGCTTTTGAAAACAAACAAACAAACAAACTAAAAGTTGCCCTCTTCTCAGATTTTTCTCGAAATTTTCAAAAGCATGACAACTTAACTGCTAGAAACATTGTATAACACCTATGTATTTTTTGTTCAATATCAGAATTCCAAATGCGTCTGATAAGATTTACATTCTGCAGAAGACGTCTATGCACATCATGCGTTATCTATGTATGCAGTCACTACCACCACACTAGGAAAATAACACACTGCTTTTGGTTGGTAAGTAAAATGAAGTATGATCTGTTGAAACTACCTGGTTGTACCAAAGACAGCGGCATAGCTGTAGATGCAATGGTAATTGCGGTCTTTTCTCTGCATGCTCAATGATCAAAGTACTCATGAATATTGGAAAAAAGCTAGGAAAGGACAATGCAATATGGCACACAGATGGAGACGAGGTTAAAAATAGCAATTTTATGCATGATCGAAAATGCCTATATTTGACTAAAATAAGGGTAGTAAAAACACGCTCCCTGATTAATTTTATTTTTTTTATAAATGTTGCTATTTATCATTTTCGTCAACCAAAAATTACCAGTCCCTGCTTTAGGAAAAAGGTGTAATCTGAGTTATATTAACTGAAACACAAGGTAAAAAAGTTGCAAGAGAAAAGGAACAAATGCAAGCTATTTATTTTCAGTGCATTAAAAGGAAAAGGAACGACTCATTGTCATAATATATAAATATAGGAAAAGGAGCAATTAATTTTCAAAGTATTTAAACAAGAAAAGGCAAAGCTTATGTTCAGGAGGTGTACAAGGTATAAATATATGTATCATCAGAATGGTTAAATTTTTTAATCCATAAATATAGTTCCATTACAGATTGCAGGTATGGCTGTAGCGATAAGTTCGTTTTTAATGGTAGATTAAACGTTTATGTAAACACTGAAACATTTTAAAATTTTAGAATTAATTTAATTTCAAATGGATTGTATTTCATGAAACATCAATATTCGTATAAAATGCGGTAATTTGTGCAATTTTGACACTGTCGAATAAGTAGCAATACATTAGACTATATCCAGAAGACGAGACGCAATGATAGGTCAACATGTTAAATCAACAAGGGTGCTTGGAAGCCAAGAGATATCTGAGTATATATAATCTGGTAATAACTGGAATATTGTGCCTATATTTTCAATCGGCAGGATAGCCACCTGTGAACCTGACCTCCTGTTTTTCACCTTTGATCTAAAATTGAAAGATACATTTGATTTCATATACAGCGCATTGCGAATCTTCTTTAGTGCCAATCCAAAACTTTAAATGACAGGGTCCCTGTTTTTTTTGTTTTGTTTTTGTTTTTGTTTTTGTTTTTTCGTTTTTTTGTCTTGTTTTTTGTTTTGAACTGCGGAAATTATAACAACAATACACTTAATGTTTTTATTCTGACGAAGAACTGAAATTGCATTGAAAATAAAACTGTACAGTGTGGACTCAATTAAGAATCATTTCCTCCCATGCGAAATTTGTCCGGGTTAAATGAATGTCGACGTCATTGCTTTCTTGTTGTAACCAAAACAAATACTGGTGGCCTATATTTGCGATGAAATATACTACATAATAATGACAATACACACTTGCACTTACAGACTTAACATCAAATTTCTATTTCAAATTTTTGCAATTTAAGGTAAGAGCATGCCGCCAAACTTTCCATTGAAAAAAAACATAGTAACATGTTTATGTACATAGTATCGACTTAGAAGCGACGTTTTCTTAAGTGGTAAATATGATCCATCATGTGAAGTGTCCTCGATCGATTGGTATAGCCTATCAATTTTGTGTTGTAATTCACGGCCGTTTACATTAATTAAGCGAATAGTCAGAGGCCATACAAACGAGGAGAAGACATGAGTAACCGCGAGTCATTGTTAGGGCGCTGTGTCATGCATATTTTAAAGGCATTGCCTCCACGTTGACACAATGCTTCTTCTGTGCTATTATGATTCATGTGATATGTTAAAATACCGTTATTGTTTCCTGTAAATTAACACTCGGGGCTCCATTGTTGCGGTGTTGTGCATGCTTATCTACAATTTGTTGTATTTGTTATCCAGAAAGAATTGCACGGCACACAAATACACGGTATTTATCGAGGCGGAAACTGCAACTTTGTCTGTTTTTCTAGACCATATACAAGTAGTTTGCGCACAAGCATTAATTACATGCGCACATGATATACCAAACGTGTGCCAAATATCAGATATAAGACCGGGGTATCACTGAGGAGCAATTACACAGGTATACAACAAATCTTCCACCGATATGACAAGGAAATCATTTTTACGGTGCATTGGAAAACAGATATAAGGTAAAAATAAAATAAAATAAAATAAAAACTAAAGTAAACAAAAAACGGACGTATATACAGTACCATGTGGTTTTATGTTTGGACACATATGGTTTCAAATACCCACAATGAGGCACAGAATATAATGAAATACACATAGAAAAGCAGAATGTGTTACTTTGTGACCCACTGGAGAGAATTCATAATGTTTTGACGCGGCAGGTGAAAACCAAGCCCTTATGTTATCGTGCACAATTTAACTCTTATGTTCAGCTTTGCTCATGGTACATTATTATATACATAGTGGCAATATTTGGCGTCTGTACAAAATCAGCAGATTGCATATCAATACTAAAGTTTGCATTAACCTTTTCCCGCTCGAAATCGCTGATGTCAAATTTCGTCTGACTCAATGTTTCTACTTTTCTATTTTTAATAAAAACATTTGGAATGAAAATTGTAGACGAAAGTTGTCAAAAGAACATACCCCAGATCGCAAGTTTCCTTGGTGCAGTTTTTGGCATTTATAACTCCTAATCTGCCTTGAGGTAAAGTTGTCGAATCAGTCTTATTCTGACTAGGGGATGGTTAAGTCTCTACAATACCACCTGGTGGCCCATATTTTGTTAGGAATCAGATAAGAGAACTAATGGAGAGATGATCTGTGGTTTGATACGCCATGTCGTGTGCCCCAAATTTGCACGTCACATTATTTCATTGCAAGCACATCATTCTTTCATTCCTTAATCTGTCTACCTTTTGTTTGTGAGTCAGAACAGCTCCTTCTGATTATAAGGGCCGACATCTGGTTTCATCAAATGTTTCAATTAACTCTTTCAGATATTAATGTCGATTTGAACGCATGAAGAAACACCTATGACCAGTCCACCTCCCGTCCACCTGCCCGGTCATGTTTGCGAAACTGACCATTGGTCAGCCCAGTCATGGTCAACAGCTCATCCCAAGTTCCCATGCTCTCCAATTCATAGACAAAAACCATTGCTTTTCCCATTCTTTTTAGTTCGTTTATCATGTTGCTGTAAAAGACGCACGAACTTAAGGCATCATACGAGGGCAAAGTAAGGCCCTCTACATTCTGGAAGAATAGAGATATTGAATGAAGGCTTACTTGCACGTCCACGAAGCTACCCCTGTGGTTGATTATCTCATCTCATTCTGCGTCAATTTGATTCCTGCGGGGACCCAAGCTTCGCGAGGTTAAACAGCTCCACATATACCGCTATAATAACTCATTTCGTGTTCCCACTTATTCCGCGCGCATGGAGTTCATTCTACTGCAAAGAGTTTGCATCGTGCTGCACAAATTTCAGCGACAATCAGCAACTTGTGTTAATTTCGCAGAAGCATGTATGGGTGATTTTTATCTCATTGTTCCCTCTCTCAATGTAGTAAATTATATTGGCAGAATTGAATTCAAACAAGAGAAGAAGTGTCTGTGGGGATGTAGCAGGAAATTGCCTTGGATTATACAACATACTAGCATAAAAGATACATTTGTGACTGGTCTTGTAGGGACGACTTCTGTATAAAAGAATGTCTTGCCACATACATGGAATCCCATTGTGTTTTTGTAAGTCTATCCATAAATCTTCAAGGATCCATGGTTTATCCATTTCACTGTTGCCCAAAAACTTGTACAACTTTAAAGAATATTTATGTTGCAATTTCATCTTATATGACATCCGATAAAACAGATATCTACAAACTGCTGATTAGATAAGACCTGTTACTTTCAAAACATACATCCTGCAGACCCACTTTTTCGTCATGTGACATAAAGTTGTTAAGCTGCCATAGCAAAGTCCAATGTATCCATCATACCATTGCCTCCTTTACGGCAAGTATCGTGTGAAATACAAACTGAAAAACCCCTTGATTGACAGACTGTATACAATATACACCCAGATACACACAGAGAGACAGACAGACAGACAGACAGACACACACATACACATATGTATATATATATGTATATATATATGTATATATATATATATGCAGGTAAAAAAGTCTTAATGCTTCTGTTATGACAATCATCAACGGCTGTTAATTCACCTTGCGCATAACCAAGTCGAGAACGAGAAATATGAAGATGTTTCGTGCTGGATCCTTTTATCATCCGTCTTCGGGGGGAAATAACAACGATGCCGTTAGGGACAATCTTATAACGGTACCATGCATCATGGTACCATGAGGATATCTGTTAATGATTTTGGTTTAATATATTTTCAAGTGCTTAAAAATGATTGGAGTGGCCCTTTGTATCTTTCAAATACACAAAACTGTTAATTTTGGCTTATATTTTCAAGTACTTAAAAATGATTGGAGTTGCCCTCCGTATCTTTTATATACACAAAAAATAACAATGAAAAATGAAGATTATTATTTCACTAGGTATAAGAGTTGTCAGTAAATCGTGTTCGTACATTGAAGATCAATCAAGATCGACGATATAAATGTACGAAGGGTGCAAATTTTCAGCAATACATGGCACTCCACAATTTAAAGAGTAAGAGAGAGCTGGAGGGTTTCCACATCTATACAGGAATCAAATTTTCTGCTTTATTTCGCTCTGATTATATACACCATTCTAGCACTATATGTCAATAATTCTGTTGACAAATAAGCAATTTATTTGTTCAAAGCCAAGGAATTCGAACCCTTTCCATGGTGGACTTGATGTCTCTATTGTGATGAAGAGCTGTAATCGACCATTTGCAGGTTAAATGTTCAGAGACAATTACATGTATGAGGTTCCAGTATGTGTAGTATATTAAAGAACTGTAATTGGTTCAAATGATATCGCACGCTATGTCCATGAAGCATAAACGGCGTCATGCTCATTTCCGATAATTATAAATTGCATAAAGACTAAGTATAAAAATAAAAAGCTTGTATATTTTAAACACAGATGTTACTGTTATTTCAGACATCCTCTCCAAAGGATTCTAAATATGGTCGTATTTCTGAGTAGACCTTGAGAGTAAACCAAATGCTCACTCGATCATAGATAATGAGAGATCGAGTTTCTCTATTATAATCGCGCTTGATTAAAACAGGGAGGTGGTAGAGTCTATTCGGTAGATCCCTGCTTAAAACAAGAAGACGATTAAGTCGGTTCCCTCTGAGGCTAACTCGCGTGGGTACAGATTACTTCAGTTGCAATTCAAGTATATATGGTGACTTGGAAATAATGCATGGAATACCGGGTTTTTGGCTAATTTGGTAAAACCGAATTAGCACCGTGGAGAACACAAAAGCCTGGTTATCGTCCAAAATTGCATAGCGCTCCTGTGGCACAAATGTGGTTAATGTGATTACGCCCGGCCAAATTCGTTCACATACGAGGGAGTATACACAATCGCATTTCAGGCTTTGTTTCATCTGATTCATACGCCATACATACGCACGAGTCAGGCATGTTTGGTGCCTGAAACAAATGTTCTCTTTACAATATACCTGAAGCTACATATCCCCTTGTCAAAATTCTCTGCCAGGCTGCAACAAGAGCTCTCAGGGGCGTCTAATTGGTGTAACTTTCTATAGATGGTTTTCAAAACACTTTTATGGAAACTAACCACCGGGGTGCGCTGAGGAGGGAACAAACCCAACTGTCTATGAAATGCAAGAAGTGACAATGGAGTAAGCGAACACAATATCACCGACTGAAACGGGATGAGAATAAAAACTGTGTTTAGCGGCACAGCAGGAAGGTTGGTCCGGCCTGGTCGGCGTGAACAATCCGGGGAGCTCATGAAAAGCTGTACCCTAATGTACTAGTTCCCGAGAACAATATCGATAGTCCTCCAGCCCAGTAGCCGATAACGCGAATTTGTCCAAGCATGAGGAAAATTTACTTTACCTCTAAGTGGATGAGCCAAGCTACAATTACTGTAATCAAACGACCTCAAATGCGGCACAATTTCTTTCAATGAGCGCCTTTTTGCTATTCGCTGCAGTCGAGAACTTTCACGAAGGCGACACGGGGTGCAATAAGACGGGGAATCCGCCTATAAAGCCCAGCTTCTTCGATAGTGTGCACCACCCTAAACCAGCACCAGGTATCTGATATCCATGGCAATTAATTTGAATCTCAACGCTGCGGACTCTTCCATTCGGTGTGATTATTAAGCTGATGACTGGATGTTACAGTCGCTACTTGCAGCGAAACATCTCAAAAACCATATCTGCAGACTTCATGATCATGATCTGGTCAATGAAACGAGTGCATGCAGGAGAGCAGTGTCGAAACACTGAAGTTGTCCCCATGTTAAACAAAAAGAAAAAAAATACACTCGACACATAAGCTGCTGCAGAGAAACTGCCTCGACGAACATTTACATATTTGACCATCCTTGACTTTTCAAAATACCGCTTTGTTACACCAGTTAAACTGGATATACCGGGTAAAGGCTTCCCACAGATCACGTGGCTAGAATACGAAAACAGAGATGTAGATTAATTATCTCACACTGGGGCCGTAATTTAGCTCTGATGGTATCTTTGCAGACAACTGAAAACATCCGAAGAACACACCAATGATTTCTTCCTGTGTGTTTACCACAAAATAAACATGTTAGATAAACAGTGATTAATATGGGTTGAATCCCTGTGGTTGTTGTGGAACCAATCATATGGTTTACAGGCTACTGATTTATCCACAAGTTTGTGGCTACCCGATTCATCTTCGTTATCTTCCATTATAACATAAGGAAGCGATTTTGTTGCTTCATTTGTACGTACTGATAAACATGGCATTAAATTAACTTATACCTGTATGTCATGGCACAAATGCACCAACAGCAAGACTACAACGATAAGGCCGTTTCTAGTAACATGTTATTTAATGTTTCAATTCAGTTATCAACAAATAGGAGATGACTGTACATTCAATTTGCAACCCCCAAGCAGGTGTCACAGAGAATTCCCCCTATTCCCTCGCGGCAAATAAATCACCCTTGTGCTATACAAAGTCCGCATCCTGTTGGCTATTTACAAATATTATGTCTATGGCTTCCAAGGTTGCTCTGCTATAGCTATATACCCAAATGGCAGCCTGTATCGAGTTCAGTTTACCACAGAAAAGCTCTACGGGGAAAATGACACGCCAGAAATTGAAAATATGATAATTTGACTGGCAATTCTGTATTCTTTAAAACTATGCATGTAATGACGATGAAACACGACTTAATGAGTCTGTTTTGAGAAATATAGGGCATCAAAACACGAATTGCTAAATAACAAAGTGGACGTGAGAACAGGGAGGACAGTAGGCAGACGAACGAATACTGAGGCAAGAAAAGTTGTACGTCTAGACTTTCACGCTAGTTGTTTCCTTCTACAATCACATGTGCAAACATTTACCCGAAACAGCCTTTACGTTACATAGAATATTGTAAATTGCTGGTGATTTAAAGTCAACCAACACGAGTGCCCACTCACGTTATAGGTGCATTCGCCTCAGATTGTCACTTTGAAATAAATGTCCCAATAATATACGGTATTTGAATATTCTCTGTCACGGGATGCCATACAGAAAGCGTCTCTATCATGAGGACCATTGAAGTAATTACCTTCATACTTGAAGTTCGTGAGGATATTATGCATCGAAGACCACAAATATACCTTTATGGCAATCCTGGAGTTACTGCTAACTGTTTGCTTGGGTCTTTGGCCTGTCCGCTGTATCCTGGTCGCCAGCGTTGGCTTCCTAGAGCACGGGTTATCGTTTGAATCAGTCTCTATACAAATACAGTCATAGGCTGTCTTCTCAAATTGGGGGCAACGACAAATAGACTTCTGTATCACCAAGTGTTAACGACTCGGCAGGCCTCAGCGTGACATTCTGAAACCACTGTTCATTGCTATCTTTTAGACTGACCCACTGAAGCACAGTCAGCCTTGTCCCATGTGCTTATAGCACATCGAACAGGCACGCAGTTTACAATTTTCAGTTACAGACACCAATAAATTTATATATAATATTGGCAAAGATTCTTCTTTGAGAAGATCAATGCCATACAGTTCTTTAGTTCTTTTTACAAAAGAGTCATTTTTAGATTGTCTTTCGCGCGCACACACCTTCGCCAGCCCCACCCTGACCGTTCACTGACGCTGTACGTTGAAGGTCAGTCCATAGTAGATTTGGTGACAGTGTATGCATGCAAGCACCAGATGGCTGGCTGGTTGGCCAGACAGAAGGGTCAACAGTGCCCCGTAGGTTCAGGGGTACTGGCCGGCGAGATTCCGGGACTGTCGTCTATTCCTATATCTGAAGATGCCCTGCTCTCAGACCGTTCGTCCATGAGTTTAGTGGCGCCCTCCAGAGCCGGGGAATGTAAACGCGTTGGTGTAGCACTTGGCGTTGATGACTGTTGACTTTGTATCCTGCAACATAATGAGAGCATCCATATAATCTGACCGTAATTTTGGTACTAATATTTGTACTTTATATTTTTCTGTTTGCTCAATACAACTTAACAAGCAGAATACCCATCATTATTCACTTTGTTGCTATTTGATGATAGATAAATAGAACAGCATATACATGGAGATACCAAACACCAACAGATGTGCATGGCCACTTATCTATTGTTTTTCAATGTAGCACACATACTACAATTATTATAATAAGTTCATGTTTGACAATTGATCACCAGTGGAAAAAATATATAGCGGGCATCACATGTGTAGATAAAAAAAAATCAAGAAACAAATTGTATCTTTCGCCTGTAACTAATATAATGACATCCCCATAACCAGTTTTACCATCATGTGATCCTGCGAAAAACAACATGATAGTTTGAAGATTAACACACCAAAACTTTGAGGTGCTTATTTGTTTATCAATGCCAGCAAAGCCAATGTTGAAAGTTAATCAACATTTGGTTGCTACACTTCGTCCACGGAAGTTCCGAAAATTACTGAGTCCCTGGTCTAAGAAGAATGCAGCTTCCGATTATCACGTCTCAGACACTTATCCAACCAAGTTAAGAACCTTCACACGGAGAATAAAAACTGTTAACTAACGTATATCTCACCTGTTGTATATACATTATCTATTCTCTATATGTTACACCATGACTTTCTGGACATATAGTGCAATAAAATTATTAATCAATCAGTCAATCAAAAAAAAAATTACATCGCTCGTGCTCCCTTTGTTTATGCCCTATACCTTTCCAAGAAATCTGCAACAAGCTAATGATTGATTAGGGTTGGTATAATGATCATTTTAGGGCAGATGCTATCGATTTCCAGAATTCTGTTGACGGTAGTTGGGATTTCTCATTGGGCGAAGAAGTCTGTTGCCAACAGAGATTTTGTGGAAAGAAATCATTTCATTCCAGAGCCACACATTTCACTGTGTACAAACTAGAATTGTACTGACACATTTGCACTTCAGTATTAAAGCCATCAACTCTTTGCTGAACTGTCCAATATAAAAATAAAATCTTTTTGTGTTTTGCGGATGAATGATCACTACTTTACGACGGTCGGTCACCGCTTCTCGGCCATTGAGAATGTGTTATGTATTTTGCTAAAGTTATTACGAAATTAATAAATATTGCACTGTGTTGGCTGATATAAATATGTAAAACACATCAATAAAATCTACATGAGTTGAAAACATGTACCATTCATCATTGAATAGATGACTTGATAATCACGTCGTCAGCTATAATTTACACACACACACACACACACACACACACACACACATAATACATACATACATACATACATACATACATACACACATATATACATATATATATGTGTGTGTGTGTGTGTGTGTGTGTGCGTGTGTAAATTATAGCTGGTAGTGTGCCCACATAAAACTCGATTCTTTTCTTAAATGTAGCAAATGAAACAAATTGCACTCTCGCATACTTTGAATTTTGCCAATTTATACATCTGTATGCTTCACACGTTTGGAGCAATTTCCCAGTGGACTCTCTCTTTTTTTTGGCCAAATATGACAACTGCCAACAACTTTACAAATGGGGTTAAACGTACCCAATAATTTTAGTTTGACATTTTTGTATTCATTTCTTTTTGTATTACGTGGAGGTATTGTTGAAATGTTTGTTACAGCTGTGCTATTACCAGTATATTGTGAGCAATTTGAATTTTGATTTCTTAGATTTCCAAAACTAAAAAAAAAAAAAATAAAAATAAAAATAAAATAATAATAATAATAATAATAATAATAATAATAATAATAAAAAAAAAAAAAAAAAAAAAAAAAAAAAAAAAAAAAAAAAAAACGTTGTTCAACTTGAACTCTATGTGCGCAGAACAGCCTTTAAGCCTGGGAACGTTGCTTTTATAGTTTCAACATTACTGAGCCGTTTGGTGTTTGTGCACTCTTTCATTAGAGATCAGCCCTGTGGAGCTTGAACTTCCGTGGCTGCAAGCTGGTTGTTCGCGGTGAGCCCGTGCTCATTGTGGGCAATCACATGATCAATGCGTAGTGTGATTAGCAGAGATGAGGGGGAGGGACACTTCATTGATTTGTTTTCCGACAAGACAAATGGCCGCTTCTATGATTTGACGCCGCATGTTCTCAGAGCATGGGGCTGGCTGAAGTCGAGAATTAGTGATGTTCTTTTGCCCTCACTCGAATAATGTCTGTCCGTTACAGTCTGCAGTGTGAGTTGATATTATATCGTGATTCAGGTAGATTAGCCATGTAGTCCTGTAAGGGATGATACGGGGGGGGGGGAATCCAGGAGGACCGAGCTTAATCTGGATCCTCCAACAGACTTATTAGCTGTTCAGTCTCCCTAAGATACAAGAACAAATTGTTCGTGTTTTCCAAATAGCAAATCGATTTTAGCTGCGGGAGGTGTATATCAAGGCAGGAATATCTTGCGGGGACGGTCGAGAAAAAAAGTTTAACCTAATGACACATACCTCGTTTCCGTGACCATGATCAGGTCTACCATTCATCTGAGCAGTCACTTCACACTAGACACGTATTTTCTCACGATATGCGATATGCGCCTTTACTTGTGCGACACAAAAAAGCTTTTGTTTGTTTTCTTCACGCCGAATTTCTAAAGCAAGAATTACGAGACACTTTATTGAGACAATTATTGTTGGTTAATGGGCATTAGCTGATCTAAAATTATCGGACTTATAACTTTCTAAACAACGCTACATATTCGCGCTTTACATCACACCATAATCAAGGGACAGTTGAGATCATAATTGGCAAATGACAGTAACGGTATCAGCAACCGCCTATAATGACGCCCGGCCGAATTTGCTCGGCAGTTCAGCCATCAAGCCCTACGAAAATTACAGTGATCCACCATCGGTTGGTCCCTCCTGGTGCCAGACAAGTGCACTTCGCCATTTCGTGATGACACGAAGGCTCAAAACGAGATGAAATTAATTTGAAATGCGACACTGCGTGTGATTGTTACTCACAACAACTTTGATGGTCTTCAAACGGCTTTTCGATAAGTGAGAGGAAGGATTACTGGGTATGACTGTTATCTCGCAGCCCGGTGATCCTGCCGTAACAAGCATGCACAACGGTAAGAAAGACTTGAGAAAGTGGAATTCATAAAACACACTTTTGTCGTTGCCTTACTCATGGAACTTCCATTCCATTTTGATGTTAAATGATTGTATGAAAGCAAATTTGGACTGGACAATCGCCAGATCATATGAGCATGTGCGTAACACCAGAGGTCGCTGTGATATCCGAACACAAGAAACACAATGACTGCATTTCACCGGCTTTTGAGAGCAGGACGTTGTGACCATACAATGCTGCTTGTTCACTGATACTGTATCATGTGACATTCAGTGATAATAACACTTTACAAATATATTAGCTTGGAGTTTGTCATATTTTCAAAACTTCCTTCATGTGGCTGAAGATTCCCTTGCACTGTTGCATGGTCACACTCTATGCGAAAACAGCATGTTTTGTGTCCAAACACACCATTATGGCTTACATATCTATTATCTAAAGTTAGACAAGAAATTTGTCTACATTTGGTTGCACGCAACATGCTTGCATATATGTATGCTTCTTCTCGGTATCTGAAGGCAGCGTAGCAGCCGAGTTTTCGAAAAACAAAGTAACGGTTCTCCATCGTTTTATCAGATGTTCTTTCTACTCATCAATATCAAAATTGTCATCAATTATTTTGAGCGCAGTTACACATGCACAGTTAGCAACAAACATGCACGTAACACAACGTCAGCTAACTGTGCGATGTTTTTGTCTATTCCTCTTTGAAGCATTCTTACCTACTCTGATAAGAAACCTGTATGTACGTAAAAGAAAATATTCCACTGTGTGTTTGCTTTCCGATCACTACGACAAACTCTTCAGCAAATATAAACCTCATCTTAGAAATTTGCACAAAGGCTCCGGGGTACCAACAGCAGATCCCCTGTATGCATTGGACGAGTAACCCCGTCCACTCCTTTTTACGTCAAATTCTGCATGCAGTTCACGAGAACACAAGTAAACAATCCAACTTAATGGCCAAAGATGTGTCCAATATACGAAGTACCAGACCAAGTTTCACACTTTAAATTTGCTTTGAGGATACGGGGTGATCTGTATGATACGGGCATTTTTGGCCTTTTTTTATTTCTTTTCTTTTTTTTAAACGAGGTTTTTTTCCAAAGCTGAACATACGGTATTCTATTTGCCTGATTCAGACACAGAGTTCGGCTAGCCACCACTTATATCAGCTGTTGCCTTTTTAATTGTTAGTTCCATAATCAGGGAATCTGAAATCGAACCCAGATGTTTCGTAGAAAAATAAGAAATATATATATATATTTATATATACATATATATATATATATATATATATATATATATATATATATATATATATATATATATATATATATATATATATATATATATATATATATATATATATATAAAGAAAGGTTAGATTTTATATTTTCTTGTATGGTTTCTGAGCAGCATGGTGGTTTAATCGATTTTGTGAAGTCAGAGACGTGTATATGTCCCTAGTACAATTGGGCAGAGATGTTTATCGAATCCGGTAAGTTTCTCTAAGCTTCTGCGAGGTAATTGATAAGTTAGATTGCACATCCAAGTGTATGGCAATATAAATTTGGGTTACATAAGGCATACCAAAGCTTGCGCTCTGCTGTCGGGCACACAGTTTACCATGCAACTTTGGACTTCTATCGGCGTCTGCAGCAGGTACACACAATATTCCTTGGGCTCTTCCTATGAGCTCTTGAGCAAACAAGTAAGATAAACAAAGGATTCTTCACTACTTTAATATTATTACATTATGGGACAAGTGCTTGCAAAATGGCGTAACCACCGAATGACACCAGCAGAATAAAGATGATATACGTGTTCCGTGAATATTCTTTGCTACATACACACACACGCATATATATATAAGGTAGCTCGGTGACATATTTGACATAAATGTCGTTTCAACATGTATATTTTAAGCCTTGCCAAGCTCACGAAACATTTTGTCTTTTAAAATTAAGAAACTGAATTTCAGTTGTTCAAGAGAAAGCGATGATAACTTAAAAAATCTTGCATTCTGGTGTTTGTAAGACGGGGACAGAGCGCAAAGAATTTTAAATGCAAGCTGCGAGAAAGTATACATGGAACAATGAATGAAGTTATTCTGCAGTAATCTCGAACTCGATTCAGAATGGCACTGCATGTGTTCAAGAACCGGAATGAATATAAACTGTTATCAAAAACGTGTTGTAAATTAAAAAGACAAATTTATCCAAAAGCACAGCCAACTATACCTACTTCTATTTTACATGCCATCCAGAATTGCTAAATACATTGAGCGCAGTATGTCAAGCAGGCAACAAAGACCAATGCCATTTGATCGAGCTAAGTGGGTCAGGATGGTGGCAATTTTTCGTGGACACCCGTTCACTGTTACCACCTTAAGTTCAACAGACAGAATATGACTTTATTGAATGTGACCATTTATCAACTTCCATAGTATCGGATAAAAGTGTCTTGTGTTAGTAGACACGTTTTCTTGGAAAAAAAGACGATCCCGATCGCATGAACAACAGGGTCTTAACGAACTACTATGGTAGCTCCTGTTGTTCCCACACATGTGCAAGTATCTGACAAGACGAGCCTATAATTGGCCCTGCAGTGTGACTCGATTCAACAGCTTTTCACGCAATGCAGGCAAAAGGAGTGAATCATTCAATATAAATTCATCTATCAATTTCTGCAATTTTGTTGGACCAGAGTTTATGTCGCGTGTGATCTGAATTGCGGTGAAGAAACAATCTCTGCGGAGGCTATGCAAACCGGTAGCTTTCAGGGACGGCATGTTGAGGCAGAAGAAACTTGCAATGCAAATTTTGGGCGGTTTACGGAAGCTTTTATCGTCAGTTAGTATGGACCCTCGCATGTTAAGTTAGTAGGAATTACACCACTATTTGTGTGCATGTTACTATGAGATCATAAAGGCGGATATAAACTGCCGGGAAATCCAGAGCCATTTACCTCCGTTCTCCCTTACTGTGGAAGTGCGCCGAGCAGACTGACTGCTAACTACACTTCATATATCCTAACTAGGCTTGAGAGAGCCTGCATGGGGTTTTATTTATGAAGTACAGTTTGCACGCAACTTCTTTGGCAGACTTCATAGCTTGTTGGAAATTGCATTAACAGGACAAAGGAAGGCGGCTTGATAGCAAAAGCAATGCGTAACATGTAATCTGAAGTAAATGATCACAAATTTACCAATTAATAGAACTACGAGCCCTCTGTTTCCGTGTGCTGCTAACTATTTCGTACGCTTGCTGTATACTGTCATGCTACACAGAAGTAATTGCAAATTAAAATATCTATTCGACACTATTACCTCGTTTATTAATTTTGGCCTAGGAAAATTTATTGTGAACAATGCTGGATGTGCAGTGTGTACAGACGCTGAAGTTTTCGTTGGTAATTCTAATGTAAAATAAACATCATCGGCAACAAGATAAGCTTTGCTCATGTCAAACTGCATATCAGTCCGACTCACTGTGAAAATGTATTGTACCTGTTTCTGCCAAGCCATTTTAAGAGCTTAGCTGTTACACTAGCCATTATATTTATGGCAACTATGACATATATATGAACCAGTGGCATATTTCAAAGGAAACTAAAGCGTTATATCAGACTTTGTTATGTGTATCTAATTTCATAAAATTACCGTTGTAACGTATTTTCTGTCTCCCAAAAGTTGAACAGATGGGATTTGATCACTTCTAAAGACACAGTCGAGATGAAAGACCGGACTCACTGACACATCACTGAAGACAATGGGGTATTTAAAAATGTGTACTCTGACAGTAACTGGCCAATTGACAATGTATTGTCAGGCAATACACATTCAATTAACGGTGTATCAACATCAAGTATCTGGACCTATGAGTTGTTTAATGGATGATAGCAAAGTGCCAAGTGATCACACAGATCCATTACGTAGTGTCAATTCTCCAATTATTTGTGTAATTTTCATACCTCCATCTACACAAAGTACAAATATGGAGGCGTATTGGTTTTATTAAAAGCTGAAATCGTCTTTGTACTATCAGCATAACGCCCGGAAGCAAATAAAAGCAATCCGCCATTTTAGTTATTTTTTCAGCAGTCAATATGAAATGAACCATGTTTCACCTTGTGTAAAGTACTCAATATCCAAGTGTATAATGCTCAAAACTGAGTGCATGATCCCTTTAGGTCTAGTGAAATATTTATCCCATATTCCACCACATTAATGATGGATAACATTGCATGGTAATTCACCACGCAGAGCACAGATATAAAGATGAATGGCAGATCCACATAATGGAATGGGAAAACGGTCCTGATACCTAAATGTATTTGTGACCGAGGGGGACCAGGATTGCGCTTGCAAGCCTGTCGAGTTTGCTGGGTCGGTGTTTTGTTAGAGATGGGCCTCTTTTGGATTTTGAGAGGGCTCTCCATGTTGGGTAGACAGTGACATACCCAAAAGTATGCCAGTCATTGGCACATTCACACCACGAAAATGAAAAGCATGTCGGCATGCAAGCTTTTCTGGCACAAACGACTGACCCCATCATTGCGGCGCTGAGCTGTAACAATAGTGTGTATATTGAACTGTATAGTAATCTCTTCACGCAAGTTGTATATTGAAAACGACATATATGGATGCCACTTCACACAGACACCAAGCACATATTCAAGTACACCAATACACTATCGACCCGTATCGCGGGCTCCTCAAATCCAACACTTTCAACAACTACACTACTAGCATAAGATTTACGCGGCACGTGGCGAAGAGCTAAAATTGATGACACGTCTGTCTGTGACAGTTGTAATACATATATCAACAACGATGTGAGACTGCCTTCTCCGATGTTCAACAAATGCTGACAACCCTACATTAAACAACTAGCATTTTGACAGCGTTTTCAGGACCATGGCTATATACATGTTAACAATGGCATAAATGTGTCATACTGTGTCAATTTCGGGATGAATCGACTTCATGAAGGTTAAGCGCCGTGATACTGAACCTGTATGCTTTAGCAAAAAAAAAAAAAGCCTTTTTCCCCAAATGGACAAAGCAAGTCATGAACTTGCAGTCCATGTGCACGATAGGGTAACCTATGAGTCAACCTGATGTGCATGCCAACCCTCAAGATTTCATATGGTCCCTAACTCGTTGTGCCTTCCACTTAAAAGCTACCTCAGCCTGACCACTTAGGAAACCTGTTCAAAGGCATTAATAACAGAAAATACGCTGGGTCTGTTTATAAGAGGGAAGGCATGCGAGGATGTTATGATATGGGATCAGGGGTTTGGAGCCTGTTCAGACAGCCCTAACCTCTATGAGCACATGGGTAGAGCCAACAAGGGCACACGAATCTTTACCTATTCTTGGTGGCAGCTGCTCTATCCCTCTGCCGTCGGTTCTTGAACCAGTTGCCAACCTGTGTTGGTGTCAGTCCCGTGGCCTGGGCAAGCTCTCGCTTCTTAGTGGGGTTTGGATAAGGATCCTGAAGGTACCACTCTCGGAGAAGACTTCTCGTTCTTTCTTTGAAACAGTGTGTCTTCTGCTCTCCATCCCAGATAGTCCTTGGCAAAGGAAACTTCTTACGCACTCGGTACTTGTCCACGGGCCCTAGTGGTCGGCCCCGCAACCTTTCGGCCTCCTGATAATGTGCTTCCAACCACATGGCTTGTAATTTAGCGTGTGATTCTTTGGTGAAACGATGGTTTTCCAATATATGATACAAGTCCTTGAAGTTACCGGTGTGAAAAGCTACCAGAGACCTGGCTCGAAGCACCGACTCGTGCTTGTTGAGGGCTTCGCAGGCGCCCGGGTTGACAGGTAGAGACCATAGAAATCGTCCCAAACGTTCTATGTCGCCACTCTCCTCTAAAGTCTCGCATACTTGTGCCACTTGCTGTGGCGTAAAGTTCAAAACAGGTAGATGGAACATCATCTGGACCACTGCGTGTACTGTCGGTGTACTGCTGGTCGCTCAGTCGCAACACTACGGCCACAGTGTTCACCCTCTCGTTTACAAATGGTTGTTGTTGCTTTGCTGCCTGCTAAGAACTACACTATTAATGCTAAAGAGCGGGGAGGAGCTAAACCTCCCGTCCTTGTGTCAGTTTGTATCAGGGGATTCCATGTCACAACCTCCTTTATTAGGTCTATCACGCAAGGCAGGCGCTCAATAGGTCTCACGCCATTGGATAAGCCATGCTCTTTTCAGTCATTGCCATAGCAACCACGTCAATCAATGTCACAGTTGTCAATCAAGCTTGTGCTAGACAATACACCAGACTACAGGAGTGCTAGAGATTACAACAGAGAGGGAAGCAATGACAGAGATACACAGATTGTTGCACGGCCGCGGTCTTGCAGTGTACGACCCCGAATTGATATCGGCATTTTTGCAGGTCTCGCCAGTCAAAGAGTCACACCATTGAAAAGAACAATTTAATTCTATTGAACCAACGAATGAAGTCTGGTCTGAAAGAACACTAAGTTCTACTGTACTGATCAAATGATCTGCATTGTTGATGTCATTAGGTAAACTTCTGTTGGTGTTTTTGTCCAAAACATCGGTAAGTATTTACAGAATACAGGGTAGCAATGCTGACAGGTTTAGATTTAAATTCATCATGGTCTCGAATCAGATAATGTGACTTTTGAATCAAGTTGACGAAGATGATAATTATAATAAAATGAAACACAAACCGAACACAAACACACACACACACACACGCATTATAACACAGGACAGAAACTGAGGACACAATAATAATAATATCGTTTTGCTACTTGTGCGTCTATGTACTATAACCGCTGATTTTGATTATGCCGTATACTTATACTGATGCCTGCATACTGAGGAGGCAGCTACCTGCTGCATTGATACAATTTCGGGTCATTTTCGTTACATTCAAAGTGAAATATTTATCAAGAATTGACGGTGACTGTCAGGAAAACCCAGCTTTATCTTTATCTTTCTTGACCTTTTTTTCTAAGAGTTTCTTTTTCTCTCTGGGCCTTGCGAAGCAGCCCGTCGTTGCTGTTTTCCAATTTTATATCAGGAACAGAGGGTTGCTGCGCATGTTAGTCCTTCTGGACCCATTTAGCTTTAAATTTCACTCTGAAAACACGATAGCATCCACACGTTGGTCTTACGGCAAACTATAAACATAACCAAAAATATATATTTTTGGCGATCACGTGTTGGGTGAGGTAGCAAAGACTTTCGTGTTTGAGGTGTGATAAAATGGGAGCAAGACGGATGGATTGGATTGATAAAACTTTTTAAAATGAAGTTGATATGGGTAAAAAGAATGCTATGCTTTTTACATGTCACCACATGTAGATTATTTATTTAGATTATCAAAGTTGTACATCGATTTATGCACCTTACAATGTTGATAATAAATTTGACCATGCATTAGAAAAATAAAAATATACACGTACACAGTGATTCCAAAAGGTGTGGTACAGTACTGGGTTGACTGTTGACAACACGGTTGATCGACGGTCGTGTGTCCAATGTGTCTACACCGTCTCTGAATGAGATACACAGGGAGATCATGTATGAGTTTGCGTCTGTGCGATTGTGTCTGGGTGTCGGTGGATGTTTGTGGCAGTATGCAATTAAAAAGTGCCACTCTATCTATTATGGGCGATTTTTGTCAACTGGACACATCAGTTCATGTCAATATCAAAATGAAATGAAAGGGACAATGACACTAGGGATTTGTTGGTACATATCTCTTCTAAAAAAACAAAAAAAAAACTGTTGGTTTAATTGTTTAAAATCTATTGATTAAGCCAAAGCTTACAAAAAAAAAAAAAAAAAAAAAAAAGGAACAACGCCATTTTTGGATTTATATTTGATCGCATCTCTGCAGTGTGACATACTTTTCAACATAATATAATTATCCCGCATTTGCTGTTGTCTGCAGTGGATCTGATTCCTACATTAGTCATTTTGTAACCAATAATGTCGATAAATGTGACCACAGCTATACTTTTACAAGGACGGTAGAAGGATGTGATGATGCTCGAAATATTAGCGACGGTGGTAACAAAATCATCACAGAGGAGCTAAATTTTATCGGCTTAAGTTACATCTCACACAAACTTGCAATATGAAGCTGTAATATGCGCATAATGACGAGCCACCTATACTAATATCTAGTGACCTTGGGTGGCTTTATGATGAAAAGATACAGTGACAAATTTCACGTCAGAAAGGAAGGAAACGTCAAAGTGGGGAAGACAGTAAGGATGTGGCGCCTATAAGGGGGCACGTTCGGAGCTGTGCTGTTGTTTGCCCTGCGGCGAAGCTCTGACAGCGTCTGGGAGAGCCAGTTCACCAATATCAATAATTGAAATTCACTTTCATTAATTGATGCGCATTCAACAGTAAACCGGTAGAGAATGAATATGTCAGCGTCGACCACGTCGGGAAATAGACGCATGTCTCCACATGAGAGAGTATAAATTAAGTGAGGATCAAAATGGTTTGAAAAGGAAATTTTCTGCGTGTCGAGGGATTGTTAGGCCATTTCCGTGGTGTCATGTTGACAATATTAATTGACGAGAGTTGTTTGAATGCAATGACTCGCTTTAAAAATGCATTGCTATTAGTGATAATTCTTATTATCAGCCCACATTTTCGACTCTGTTCAACACATGTATTCTTCAGCAGTTTTTTTAACCCTCCTCCCAAAAGCGTGTACTTGGTATACACTTGATGCTCTTTTCATGCGATAAAAGTCTGATACACTTTATGCAAGCAGCATACTGTGCTCGTATTACCACTGTGCAGAAATCAGAGTGTACACTCTAGTATTCATTACATAATGTCTAAACACTTCTCTACTTGACAATAACAGTTTAAGGCCATGTGAATCCATAAAAGTGGATCCTATCCTAAAAATAAGTCAACCATTATCAATTATGTTAATGAATAGAACAGAAAATGTTCAAGGTTTCAGCAGTATCATTAGTACAGTATATATCAATCTTCATTACGACACTCCCCACAGCACTAATTGAAATTTTAGAAGAGTTAGTACATTGAACTTTATTGTATGTTATCTACTTAGTCTTTGTGACAGTGTGCTTGATATGAAACTTTCGTAGTAAATTACACGGGTTAATCACACCGTTATGTGTACTCAGAAATACTGTGACAGCATCCACCTTAACTGCTTGATACATGAAGTCCAACAACGCCATCTGCTGGATAATCAGTTGCTGTTAATATGTTTCTCTTCAAATACAACGAACGTGCTGAATGTTATCTGCTTCCCACCTTACTAACGTATAAACTAAATGATAGACTAAGCACGGTGATCAAGATATTCAATGCCTATTTATTATTATTATTATTATTATTATTATTATTATTATTATTATTATTATTATTATTATTATTATTATTATTATTATTGTTATTATTATTATTATTATTATTGTTATTATTATTATTATTATCATAATTATTATTATTATTATCTACAAGCAAAATTAATTTATTTCTATAACATTTTTTCAAAGAAATAGGTGTCATTTCTCATTTTTCAGTTACTCTGCAAACATTCGCTATCTTTAAGTTACGAATTTCGCAAAACTCTTGCGTTCACTAATGAAGTGACGGGAATATCTAACTGCTGAAAGGCCAAAACCCGAAAGTCTCATCCTTGTATAGTGAAAATGTCAATTGACTATACCTAAATTAAAAAAGACAATGTTACTATTAATATAAATATGCACTTTGGATATAGTTTTAGTAACCATTATTTCCATAAGAAAGATTACGATCCAAAACAACGGAGATTTCTGCATTTGTGATGAAGCATACGGATGTAAAACAAAAGATTGGTCAATTTATCCAATAAGTTTGTTGAAACAATGTTATCACCAAATGCAAAATTAGTTTCTGCCGATTTTGTACCAAGTACACTGCCGCCACAGCTATAAAATAATATTTATTAGACACCCCGGCTTGTTCATAGTTCCTATACAAGGCCATACTAACATTTTTGCCCAGCAAACAATGCAACTTGTATGTTTTTATACCTAATATATTTTTATTTTTTCAATTTATACAATTACCCAGATATTAAATTTAATCCACCTCTTATGTATTGATAAGTTGTAGTTTATGACACTAAGAGAACACATCCGCATCCACGAAATCGTATTTCAGCCTTTTTACCCGAACGGGGTTGATTTAATTTTATGGCTGATTAAATAAGTACAGGGAGGAAGTTTGAATTTTACTTGAATTAGGGACCTTGATATCTGGATCTACAAAATTAGCTCCCAATATCGGGATCAGCGATACACTCTTTCACTGCGCTTGTGGGCTTGTTTGGAAACCTTTCATATTAACTGGCCATGGATAACATTTTCCAACAAATAGATAAAAAGTTCCCTAATTTAGATAGTGTATATTAATATTAACTGTTCAAACTTCTATGTATACCAGGGCAAAATGTTTTGTAAAGGTGCAGGAAGCCGTTTAAATTGATAATATACCTATCAGTTTACATTCTGTCATTTGGTACACCCTTCGCTCCGTATGACACTCACTGTTTATTAAAGAAAGCAACAATAGAATTTATCAAGAGTTATAAATGCTGATCCTGACACAGAGTGATGAACGATTTATTCATGTATAAATGATGCCTTAATTCTACTTTACAACTAATTTCTATTGTTTTTCTGACATTTGTTTATTGCATATTTTTTTACTTTTTCCCTGTTGTGTTACATGCGTCAGGGTTATACTTCTTCAATGTAATTTTTGTGCATGCAGGAGGAGAAGAATTTGTATTAGCCAAGGGCTAAATTTCCGATGCCTGTAACACAAAGAATATAATTGCACCAATTAGAAATTGTTTTAAGAAAAGATCAATCATCCTATGAACACAAAAACCTTGAAAAGATTTTACGTCACGATAGACAGATAGATATAAAGAGATATAGAAACAGATATAGATATAGAAAACAACAACAACAACGCAGGTCAGATACAATGTGCGGAACATGCCACAAGATTTTATGTCCAGCCAAGGTATACTGGAAGAAATACAGGGACTAATTCAGACATGTGAAAATGAAATAACACTACAGGAAGAAATGGATAAACTCTACGAAAAGTTCTGTGACGTGGTGACGAAGGAGATGGACAGAAAGCTTCAAAAAAGTAATATACACATTAAAGTCGGGCTTAGTAATAAGAGACGAAGAATAAAAAAACAATGGTGGACAGATGAACTAAGTACATTATGGAATAACCTATGTGAGGCTGAGGAGAGGTGGAGGAAAGCAACACCACCAAATAAACAAAGATTCAAAGAAAATATGAAAATGTGTCAACGTAATTTCGACAGGAAAGTTCAGACAACTAAGAGAAAATACTGGGTCGACCAACAACAAAAACTGCTTGATACATACTCAAATGACTCCAGACAATTCTGGAAAAAGATAGGACAGATAGGTGTTGGCGCAGAAAGAAGTAAGGACATACCTATGGAAGTTGTAAATGTGGACGGAACTGTCTGCAGAAATCACCATCAAGTTTTGAATAGGTGGCGCCAAGATTACCAGAATCTCCTCAACCCCGAAGGGACAGGTGTAGACCAAAATGACACGATGCCACGTGTCAAAGTGAATATAGACCCAGACAATTACCTTATAGGTCCAGAAACATTGAATCTACCGATTGAAAGAGATGAAATACTTAAAGCGATGCAAAAAGCAAAAACAGGAAAAGCGCATGGAGTGGATGGAATACCAGTCGAGGTAATAAAGAACATGGCATCCCTCGAGTTCTTACATCCGCTCTTTAATATGTGCTTCAAGACAGGCAAAGTGCCGGGATGCTGGCAGAAAGGTATTATACAACCAATACCAAAGAACAACACGACAGACATGCGTGTGCCCTTAAATACTAGGGGAATAACGCTGGCGCCAGTAATCACAAAATTATACACTTCGGTACTAAATCATAGGATAATAAAATGGGCGGAAAGCAATGGAATAGTGGTGGACGAACAAAACGGTTTTCGTCCCGATCGGAATTGCATGGATCATATACTGTCATTTACCAACATAGTAGAGACTAGAAAGAAACAAGGAAAGGATACGTTTGTATGTTTTGTGGACTTCTCCAAAGCATACGACCGCGTTGATAGATCGCTTTTATGGCACAAGCTACAGGCATATGGAATAAATGGGAAAATGCTTAATTCCCTGAAGTCATTGTATTCCAAAGTAGAGTGCTGTGTGCGATTAAATGGACTACACACGGACTGGTTTCCAGTAAATACTGGCCTGAAGCAGGGGTGCAACATCTCACCAACCCTTTTCAATCTTTTTATTAACGACCTGGCAGTTGAAATCCAGAATACAAAGAAGGGTGTCAAAGTTGGAGATTACACGCTAAGCATCATGCTCTTTGCAGATGATATAATCCTAACTGCAGAAAATGAAAGGGATCTGCAAAATAGCTTAGACATCCTTCATCGATGGTGCCAATCGTGGAATATGAAAATAAATGCAGAAAAGACAAAAATAATACATTTCAGAGGTCCTTCAAAAACACCAACTGATGCAATTTTCAGGTGCGGTCGAGAAATTTTATCACGGACCGACAAATATAAGTACCTTGGCCTGTGGCTAACGGAGCATTTAGATCTTAATTATATGGCTAAAGAAGTGGCAAAAGCCGCTCACAGAGCCCTGGGACTGTTAACAGCGAAATCAAAAGCCTATGGTGGGATGCCATATAAAGTGTATACACACTTGTATAACGCACTTGTGGTTCCCATAATTACTTACGGTGCTGCCATCTGGGGCCAGCGAGACCATTCATGCATAAACTCGGTCCATAATAGAGCGTGTCGCTTCTTCTTGGGAGTTGGTAAGAGAACTCCGAACGCGGCTGTTCAAGGCGATATGGGCTGGCCATTACCATGGTCCCTCCAGTGGCGTTGCACGATTAAGCTTTGGTGTAGGCTCACGTGTATGGAGCACACAAGAGTTCACCATAAAATATTCAAATGGGCTTGTGAAAACAAAAATAAGAAAAATTGGATATTTCGGACCATTTCTTTTTTTGACCAGCAACACCTTCAGCACCTGGCGGACCCGTCTTCACCCCTGCCGTGGAGGCTAGTTAAAGGCGAAGTAGAGAGGTCAATTCAAGCCAAGTGTACATACCAGTGGGAACAAGCTCTCAAACGTGAACGTGCAGTACGTGGTGAAGGTGGGAATAAACTTCGCGTGTATAGGATATTTAAAAGTGAATTTGAAACAGAGCAATACGTAAAAATGCCTTTGCCACGAAAGCATAGACGGGCATTAGCAGTTTTTAGATGTGGTGTGGCCCCAATCAGAGTGGAAACGGGACGTTATGGTGCTAACCGAATCCCAGTTCACCAACGTATATGCCCTTTCTGTGACGCAAGTGTAGAGGATGAGTACCATTTTATTTTCGATTGTGACATGTACAATGATGAAAGGAAAAGTTTAATGGATTATTTGAGAACTGTAGAGCCGAATTTCACGCGTCTTAATAGAAATGAGCAGTTGAGGTTAGTGTTTGGTAACCAGCACAGTGAAGGAATAAGGACTCTGGCCAAAACCCTTAGTATCTGTTTGGACAAACGTCAAACTTTTCTATTAAATGTAATGTAAATACACGTATCCTCAATTAACCATGGACATATAGTCTCTCATAACTCTAAACCATATAGAGTGGCTGCTGTTTTTACTTTTAACTGTGTTCTATATTTTAGCTATTTTCCACTGTAAAACTGCAGGTGAGACTTTAATAAAAGATTATACCTATACCTATAGGTACATGTGCAGATAAAGATATAGATAGATATAAAGATATAGACATAAAGACATAGTTGTAGACTTAAAGGGAGACATGGACAGATATGGATATATAAATATGGATACAATAATAAGCATAGATATAGACATAGAGATAGACACATATATAGATATAGATGTAGATCTGGATATATATGGTCACGAACATAGAAATGCAGAAAAAGACGTAGATCCATTTCGTTTCCCCAAACAAGCCATTAAATATGTGTATCACATTACGGGTTTTTGTATCATAACAGTTTGATAAGTTTTGTTTTAGAATTTAGGTTTTCTTTTTACGTGATAGTTATATTGTCATATTTAGATTGACATTTGTGGATCCCACAATGCTGACATGTTGGATAGAAAACATGTATTGTAAATGCACTTACTTTCTTATGTACACATTTTTTTTATATAGTTTCCATTAAACCCATGTTAAAAAACAATTTCATTGTGTTTTTATTTTCACAGTTTTATACTACCGGCGAAATAAACAAAATCAAAATACAACCAAATCAAGTGAATATACAGTTACACATTGAAACCAAACTCAGCATGAAGTTCTGAATATGTTAAACTTACTTCAAGAGAAGACGCAGTTGAAGTTACCTGCAGGTTTTAGTTTGGATATGGAGACCAAAAACATGCTGAGATCGTCTGCTTACGCTGAACACTTATTCCACCGGGCCATTCCACCTTTCTCAGTAGAAATCATTATTGAGTTTTAAAAGCTGCTGCCTATGAAGAGCAACCGCCAGACAAATTTACCTATAGTTATATTTCCATATTCAAGAATACTGTGAACGTATATACTTCAGCCAATAAAACTTTGAAAAATTCAGTTGTTCCGTAACATATAGTTTTCGTCATTTTATAACTTAAACTAATTCTATATCTGAATATTTATCTCAAATAAATGACTGGCGAGAATGTACCATGTATTGCAAAAATTGTTGTCACGAAAAACAAAACAAAACAAGTTTTTTTGAGCTGAAACTGTTTTCAAATTCGGTGTAACATATAATGTTCATTACATTGTTTATTTTTGTCACATATCAACATGCTTGTTTCGCAAAGAGAATAAAAGAAAAAAAACAAACCCCCAAACCCCCACCCACCCCCCAAAAAACCAAAACAAAAAAAAACCCAACCCCCCCAAAAAAACCCCAAAACCCCCAAACAACCCCCCCCCCCCAAAAAAAAAACAACACAGGCCAGTTTCACTTTTGTTAGAATCCAGACGTGTTTGTGTTAATGTCCCGTTGTAAAGAACTTCGCATGAACTTACCTCATTTAGATATCTATCACGTCAAGCGACATGACAAATATTGCAAAATTGGCCCTCTATTGCATGCGATAACACTACCATTATATACTTAGGCTTAAGATTATTTTTTTCATTGCAGGTGTAACTATAGATGTAAAGACATAGTATACTACGAAATTGTTGCCTGTACTTCCAGTGAAACGTAACACTGGCTGCAAGTGAACAATATTTCGAAACAAATTATCCGCAATAAAAACTATATTTTCATATATTGCCGAAATTTTCCATTAAGAAACACGAATATCAACCAGGCTGAACGTTTCCTGCAAGGAGATCTATATGCTGCATTCCATTGGAATACCAAGCGACTTACTGTTGAACAAAAAAATCCAAGTTTTTACTTGTCCATTACTTCTCCAGAGACACTGATATTTTCAGAAAGAATTCCATGGATAACAATGACTGGAATGTTGTAGTTTGTAAATATCAAGCTAAACAATATCACGGATTACAATTTGACAATTTTATGCCTTTGAGGCCATAAAAACAGCTAAGGATAAACTCAAGCCGAAATGTAATACCTGGATGGTTTTCCAAACTCTAATTGCGACTCGCAGGCGTGAATTTACTGATACCTTTTGTTGAATAGAGGTCCCTAAGAGAAACGATAGACGAAACAATAAACAATGTCGAAAAGCATTACGAGTTTTCATTAGATGTTATACCTGATACCAAACAAAGAATTACGAACCAAATATCCACCCAAGACAATTAATTAAGACCTGAAATCAGTTTGACAAACAAAATACAAAGGAGATAGTAAACCCCTTTCTGTACTAAGAGTACACTTTCATAACTTTATTATTGGTAGGACTTACATTATGGGCGGGTGTGTTGCATGGAATTTGGTATAAATTGTCAGCTGACCGCGTGAGCGCTAACCACAAGCCCCCGTGCCTATTCTCGACCTTATATACAATAGAAATTAAGTCTTTATTCCGTCCAAGTTATATCGGAAAATGAACTCATGTTTTGTTACGGATAAAGACAAGGCAAAGAATGTACTTTACCACACACGGATAGACAATTGAAAACATTAAATCCGGGAATAATGTAACCTATTGTTAGAAAAAGGAGAAATAAAAGCTGTTTGAGCAGGAGACGGAGAGAATACGGTAGAGGGCGACATGAGGCAAAATAGAGAGAAATTATCAAAATGATGAAAATAAGCATGCATGTGGCCACATGTCTCAGGGGTAATGACCCGTTATCAATGAAATATCTTATTGTTATAACACAAGGTAAGCTCACCGTGTTATTGGGCTTGGTTTTTATTTTTACTCAACTCATACTAAGAGACTGATTTGCTATCGAGCAAATCTTGAAGAGAAAATCGAAGTACACCAATGTAAAGTTTATGTTGATCATATTATCTCTCGTACGTCCCTGGACTACAGAAGATTTGCAGAATGTTTAGTCAAAATTCCATGGTGAAGTATATGATAATTATACAGAAAATCTATCTATTTATCCTTGAACTGGTGTCATTTGTTTCACACGGGCCACCTTTCTCTTGAGTATTTGTTGCAAAGGTTTGTGCCATTTTCCCTGTTGGTCACTTGTGTCCTGCATGCACACTTCACTAAGTATGCGTCTATGTAGATTTGTTAATTTACCTGATGCCATGAATACCCTCATTTTTTATACAGTACAAACTAATGTTGCTAGTACTAGACGTTTTGTTTTCTAATCTGTAGAACAAAGTAGCAAGTCATATTGTTCATTCGTCTGTCTGACCATAACTATATTTCGTGTGTATATATTTTGGCGTCGAATATGAATCAATTGTATAGTGTGATACATAAGTACAGTCATACAGATATTGTGTTGTATCTTGTTGTATTATATCTCAACCTGCATAGTTAACATAGCTTTGTATTGTCCTGTGTGTTCTGTATATATATCGTGCGTCTCTCTGTGTCTGGAGAATCCATGCATTAGTCTCACTGTACTGCAGGGCAATCCAGTTTAAATGAATATGTTTAAACTAAAATTTGTTGATTGTATTTTGATAGAGTTAACGGTAATCATTCTATTTAATCACATTTGAAATCTTCCGATGAATTCATTTTTGATTAATAATACATAACTTTTGTTGAAAAATATATATACCAAAGAAAAACATGCCGCTGTGGACTAGTCATTGACGGTGATGTTGTTCGCCTAATCGTGTTTGAACCGACAGATAAGACACAATTTATAGGCGGGCGCTGTCACCAGCGAACTGTGAACAGCAGAACAGATAATAAAATAGTTGGTAACAGTTGGTGATTGAAAAATGACAAGAAAAAACGTTTTACATAGCCATAATAATGGGCCGCACCAAGAGCAAGGTAATCCAACAAATTGACAACTTGTGAATTAACTTTTTGTAAATATTTATTTACACGATAAACCATATGCATGGACAGTATGAAGTGCTTTATACTGATGTCTGAATAACTCTCCAGAAATGAAGAATAACGGCCCGGTTGAAGAACAGTGTGCGATTGAATTGGTCACCCCGTTTAAACATATTCAAGTAAATGAGATTTAAAGTACACACGAACACAAGGCGGTGAATCGGGTCCTCCTTTTTTCAAAGTACTTTGTTCCTTGCATTCAGTTTCTCTTGTACTCTTTCTTGACGCATCATGGATTTACTCCGTCGTATTGGTGATCCCAATGTAAACAGGCATTTTGCAGAACTTTTTATCTGTTTATAATAATTTTCATAAGTAGTTGTGGTATTAAACCTAATTTTATATACCTGCAGAAAACTGTTTTTGTCGATTTTGTTTGTGATCTAAACAAAAAATATAAACATTTTTTTGGCTATGAGGCCCAGTCATGAATTACAGCATACCTGTCGAAACTGCAATAAGCTTCCGGAACTTATATCAAATAATTGTACATCGGCAGAAAAACAAGAAAACCCGCAGATAATGTAGGACTCTTTTTGTGATCATTATGTGGTTATTTTTCACATAAACAGAGCGTAATACCAAATGAAAGAGCCCAAATCTGTACGCGTTTAGCAGTTATATTAAGGGAGGGACGCATGGAATAAGATAATATAATTCTCCTCTATCTCAATGCGAGGGGCACGGAAAATTAACGTGGGTTTTTTTTTTATTGACCGACGCGAACCCTTCACAGTAAATGATATTTCTCTTTATTTGATGATCCATTTTTTCACGAGATAAGTATAGCGCAATGGTTGTCGGCAGTTCGTAAATGCGACACTTCAAGTAATATGGGCGAAAGTCCGCCCCCTTGTTTGACGACATTGGTCCAGCTGTGCCCTTCCTGATTTTGCATTGTGCTTTTTGGCTGACATGTATGATTAAAACAGGTACCATATATTTCGTTTTTACTCTTGTTTTTAATGCTCATTAAAAAGTATGAAAACAACAACAACAACAACAACCCAGCTGTTCTGAACGCTCCTCAAGATGAATATTTCATGTGCGCAATTCCTCTATGTCGTGCCCTGAAACAGACCTCCTAACGTTGATATATTATTTTTGCATTGTAGCTTCATCATGTGTGCATGGTTCGTGGCAATGCCCTTGTAAATTTGTGTAGGCTTGAAATGCCACCGAAAGTATATTAAAATCATGAATGGTATCCTGGCCTTCTCTACGTGTCGATATATTAATAATATGTATAATGATTCAGCATGCTCTACTGCACTGTACTGCATTATGCTTCACTGTACCATATACTGTGTATAAAATTGTCGAGCCTTCTATTGTGTGGAATAATCAATAAACAATGATCGCATCTTTTGTTGGTACTTTGCTTAAATTGAAACAACCAGATGATGTCATGTCTTTTGTGGGGCTGTGTGCAGCTTGCTTGGGGTGCCGAATAGTGTGGGCCATAGTGTGCCATGTTGGTCCATAACTTACGGAAAGTATGGCATACCTTACTGGTATTACATAAAACCATGATGGACGTTTTGGGCAAGGCTTATTCAGTCCCCTATGTTTCTGTACATGGATAACTGAAAAGTGTTTTTTAATCATGCTTACGACGAAACAATAACATAAAATATATACATCATCCCTGTGGTGAAGCAGAAAAAGAATACGATGAATATGTGGAGGCGCTATTTCACTAAAATCCCCCAAACCATGTCATTAACATGCATACAATAGACTTAAACACAAACACTTTGCCCTATCTTGAGATCCCTGACTTAACAGGCCATCCCTCCCGGGAAATTGGGCAGAGCCGAAAATTATGTTCTTCGACAATTCTTATGATGTTAAATCATGTTAGTACCTTATGTATTACCGCTTACGTATTTGTCCATTTATGTATACGTAAATGTGATTCTTTGCCTTCATTTTAATGTGTCTCCTATTTTGCAGTGAATATTGTACTATGTAGCACTCTGTCTGTACCCTGTTGTTGTAAATGTTTTTATGCTATTTTATTGCCATTTTTGTACATAATCCTACACATTATGTGGGTGTACCATATAATGTGTAATAATTTGTATTTACCCAAGGGGAGACATTAATTTTAACCTGTCGGTACATTTCCAATCCTTACTGATGAAAAAGAGTGCAATACAATCTTCCAATTTGGACCTCAGTAAAGGGACCATCTATACATTAACACCACCAATTCAGTCCCTTTATGTTTTTCTGTAAAGGAATTATATCACTTATTAAGAACACTCCTATTCAGACCACCCTTTCAGCCTCAGGGGTTTTAACTGGTACATTTATCTGTATATATGAATACGTAACCTTTAGCCAGCAGGAAGTCTGAGTGGTATGTAGGCTTCGCCTTCACTTATTCTTGCTAATTTGTTGATGCAATTTTGAAAAGGGCGCCAAAGGGATGCCAAAGTCAAAAAGTCAAAAAGTCAAAAAGTTAAAAAAAAAAAAAAGTCGAGAGCGAAGCTTTATCTGCAGTGCAGAATTGCACAGCCAATATGGTTGGCAGAGGTACCTCGTTTACCCGCCGAGATATCAATTGTTCACTGACACACAGCACGTTTTAGGAAGTACTTACTTCGAATAACCTCTGACATGGCTGTCCAGAAATACGAGCAGCAGAGCTAGCTCCACAAACTGACCAAACAGGGACCTGCATACAGATGCACGTCTTTGCTGAGAGGTATCCCGTTCGTGATTTAATTCATCTTAAAATTTAGAAGTTAAATTTCCCGTAGGTTCAGTGAGTCGGGAGCACTGAAATACACACACCTAAACACTTATCCACACAAGAATAGCTGAATATATACATAAAATATATCCGAGTGGCTTTGGGAAATGTTTTCGCCTCTCAAAAGCCGCCCCGACAAAGTATACATACATAGGATGTGTGCGTTTAGAGGAATATTTATGGTTTGACTAACATGCTACATCTGTTTATGCTTCTTGCGAAAATACTAATTTTTATTGAGGGATTGCATTAATTGGTGACAATGTGTTTATAACATAAAAGTCATCGTATGAAAACCGAATGTTCATAATAATGGAAAGTTGTATGTGTAAAGAAATCCGTAATTTTATTGACGGGAAAAGGATACTGTGATGTGTTTGAGGCAGCACTAACACACATTAATGGAATAATGCATGTGAGTTATTTATGTAGAATCTCGAAACATTTGTTGTTAAAGCTTCATCTAGGGGGCGCTGCTGGTGTGACGTATTTTTAGATGTAGCGCTTTTGGTGTTAACATTTGCCTTTACGCATGATACATAGATGGAAAGGGCATATTGGAGCTATGCACTGGAAAAATAATCTTAAAGATTTGATTTAAATGCAGACCAGAGGGTGCAAACGAGTGAAAACTATTTTTTTGACCTATTTGATCTGAATACTGATATCGCTTTTCTTTTTTCACTATTTTCATGACATTTATTGAATTTATCTGAACAAAATTTCGGGCGGTCTAGTGTTCCAAATAATCGATATATTGCGTCGTGTAAAAGTTATGGCCTGTTAATGTGTCCAAAAGGGGAAATCAGAGGTTTTAATTCTCTGATACTTTTTTATTGCCAAAAATTATATATATATATATATAAATCAAACACCCAAGATGCACATCCTTTACGACCATTTTTCCGTTCCTTTCATACGAATATTACAGAAAGTCCAGAGTCGTTCTGAAAGTGCCTGTTCAAAGAAAGTTTTTGAAACATACACCGTTCACCAAGAAAATGACTAGATATCTTTCTTTGTTTTCATTTTTTTCCAAGTTGTACTGTAGTGTACGATCGCGGAATGTTTACTTTCAGACAAGATTTCTTTTTTGGGAGTTAAAATTTATTAATTTTTTATGAACTATAACATGTGTATATTTTACATAAAGAAAACACAGCCCAAAGCTTACTTTCTTGGCGTACACCTGCTCACCGTGTGCCACTGTTTAAGTATCCCCTTTTCCTGTTTTACTCTCAGCCAGAGAGGAACCTGTATTCGGTTGCGGTGATGAAATGATATTGTTGTGACGAGAAGACACGTGTATGCTGATGCCTTGTGTACTTCCTTTATAGTGCTATACATCGATCCTTCCTTGAAATTAGTCACCTTTATGTACTGAAAGACATTACTATATTTTATTATTTATGAATACAATTGAAAAAAAAATCAATGTATTTACTTCAGTGCATATATAGATCTATATTCATGTCAGCATTCAAAGAAGCCCTTGATGACAAATGTTAAGACTGAACCTGCATAGGCTTTGCTACTGCCTGTTTGAGTATTGACAGATGGTCACCCAATTATGCTACATGCAATTGTGGATACTCGATCGTGTGCTAAAATGCATGGAGTGATAAACACGCCCTAAAAGTTGCTGAATCAATGTTTATCATATACACATAACGGTATTTCTACACCAATTCCATTGTGTATGTGTCATTCTATCAGTATGTTAATTTGTTTCCACATATTCTGGTGTATAAAACAAACAGCACAATAGAACTTCTCAATGTGCAGCTGCCACTGGATTTCCATGATGTTATGTTCCCACTAACCAGTTTTGTATATGTTAGATCATAAATCAAAGTGGTACAATTGTCTGCTACCAAATTTGTATGACATTCCGATGTATCTGCGATCAAAAATATGATTCCCTAAGTAGACGTATTTGTGTGTGATTTCCCAATATCGGAGATTTAATAATAATAATAATAATAATAATAAAAATAATAATAATAATAATAATAATAATAATAATAATAATAATAATAATAATAATAATAATAATAATAATAATAATTATTATTATTATTATTATTATTAATTAGCGTTTGGTGTCAACGTGGTCCATTGGCTGACATTTTAAACAGGAAAAAGTTTTCAATCGCTTCTTCGTCTCGTTTAAGGTAAAGAACTTCAACGTTTTCAGACAAAACAGAAAACTCACCAACCTATTGTTTGTAAACGTATTTTTTTTTACTGGATTACCTAATAGTACAGAGGAGTACTTATCTGGAGGTTCTCCAGTGCATAAAGAGACACATTTACGCAACACACATGACAGTACAGGAGAAGGTATTAGACAGGATTTTCAGTGAACAAGCTTATATGCTACTGTTGGTCGGATCGGGTCAAAAAACATGTATCTCCAGCACCGGAAGTAACACCCAATGATTTAGGCGTCTGGATTCCTTTATGAAAAGTTGAACTGGATAAAAAATTATCATGTTTTCATCTACAGCCAAGTTTGTGTTTCCTTTTGTAAAGTACTCAATCAACAAATCATTAGCCAAATACATGAATAGTGAGGGGTTAACGCCCGGCGCTAATGTACAAAAGAGAGTATGGAGATGTTTTTTCCTGGGGGCGGCGTATCGGGGACAAAAAAAGGAAGTTATGCTGGTAGTCTTCACGGAGGTTACCACATATGCAATATTTAGGAAGCGACTACCATGCTCGTAGTATTCAGGTTTTTTTGTCCGGTGATAAGAGTAGGATAGATATTGCAGATTTAAATTGTTGTGGTGAATTTGAGTTTCGAATATCAAGAGGTAAATTATTTTACAGGCGTGTAGTTGACAGGAGAAAAGATTCACCAAGTCGTTTGCTCGAAAATTGAAGTTGACGTCAGTCGAAACGATTTCTTAACATGAGTGTAGTAGTTGCTGCGATATCACATGGTACAAGGTTACTGAGATAAGCAGCGGTAAGATTGTGAACGATTTTATAGAGCATTGGATAAGTTTGAAAAAAAGTTACGTCTCGTGGCTAGGGGTAGCCAGCCCAATTCGTTTAGGAGAACATGCCAAAGAGTGTGACGAAGTGCAGCGGTACATGCTCTAGCTGCCTCCTATTGGACTACCTCAAGGGAATCGGATTATTGTATACATGTAGTGCAGTTGTCAAACAGAACGCACCCATACGCAAGTGTGGGCCTTACAATGGTAATGTATAGTTTTAAACTCAAGAACCCAGTGTAAACTGTCTCGCAAAGCTCTAATTAACCTATTAGTTTAATTAGAGCTTCGCGAGATAATTTATCTTTGAGTCTTACGCTTGCTGGCTTTGTTGAAAATTCTAGTGATGTGAGCATGCCACGAGAGGTTATGGGAAAGAGTTATACCTAGGTGAGTATGACTTGCGACTTTTTAATTTCACCACACAAATTTTGCTGTTTCTATAATGAGTGTTTTTTTTTTGTTATTAAGTAGTAGATTACAATGAAAATTAATGGGAATACACAATGCTAGCCCTGAATGACTGAAATGCCCTCTACAGGAGAGCAGTAGAAGCTTCTGTTCTTGCTCTCCCCTATTGACTTGGCTGCATTAAATGTGACTTTCCAAAGATCTCTCCAAACGCGAATTTTGTCTAAGTCATTATGAATTTTTCTGGCTGAATAGGGGGTGGGGGTGGGGGGATGGGTGGGTGTACAATCTCAAGGAAGCCGGTGTCACCGGCAATTTGTTTGTTACATCATCACCATATCATTAATGTAGACGAGAAATAAAATTAGGCCCAGGATGGAGCCTTAAGGGACTCCAGCCTCTACCGTTAACCAGGATGAAGTTTGGTCACACAGTATGACGCGTTGGTAGCGATTGGAGAGGTAACTATTTATCCCTCTTCCAAGGGAGTCTGAGATCGCCAGTTGGCGAAGTTTATGTATGAGGCCCTCATGCCAAACACGATCAAAAGCTTTGGATATGTCCAAAAAGATCATTCTAGCGTTCTTATTTTTTAAATTTTTGGCTCGAGACCATTATAGATATCATACACAATGCGAACCGTTAACAGACGGTGGAGTCGTTGTTTTTGAAGCTGGAAGTTTTATTAGTTAATAGACTGTATCGTGTCAAAATGTTCTATCAAATAAGAGCAAATATTAAGAAGGACAAAATGTTCCTCGTTGGGTTTACATTAGCTCAAAATGTTTAGTATTATTCAACTTGACATTGTGCTACAAATGTTCGATAAGAATGATGGTGGAATACTGAGTTTGGCAATTCAAACGTGATTAGCGCCCTTGACCCGTGTTCCAAGAATATATATATATATATATATATATATATATATATATATATATATATATATATATATATATATATATATATATATATATATATATATATATATATATATATATATATATATTTATATATATATATTGCGGTTTAATGCCTTTCAGGTGGCATAGTTTCTTTTACGTTGTTTGCCTTACTCGTACGGGATTTGACAATGCGACTTCCCTCCTTGGTTCTACTTAAGAAAGTCACAATTTATAATCCTTTGTGTATGTGTCCTTGACATTCTATGTCAATTTGTTTCAACATATACTAGTGTATAAAACTAACAATAAGGAAATTTTAGTATCTACGATGGGCAGTTTCTAATATATAATGTATGCTTTCCACACTAGTGTATTTTTTCAACTTACTTAATTTGGTGACAAAAATAAATAAAAAAGTAGATAAAATAAAAATGATATATCGTCTACTGTCTTGTTCTTATTCCTTATTTTCATATTCAGCTACACATCCTGGGTATGACTGCATCTTGATATCACTCTTCACGTTTGGTGCTAACATAGTGCCGGGAAGTGGAGAAATTTTGTGCAGAATGATTTTGATTCGGAACCAAATACAAGAACTACGTGGCGCAATTGACAAATACAGCATGTCTCAAGGTTTGTATCCTTTCAGCTTTATTGCCAACGGGTTCTTCGGTACATGCGTTCCATTTAGAGAATGAGGCGTTCAGCTTATCGTACGGCCTGACAGAAACATATCATAACAATATCCACTTCGGCTGTTATCTCAAGCAGCATGTTAGATAATTTTTGCACTCAGTGTATATGACAATGGTTACTTTATGTGTTCGTGACACGTTTCTTCATACGCAACAATCACATGTCCCGCAGCACTATATATGTCTGTGGCGCATATATATATATATATATATATATATATATATATATATATATATATATATATATATATATATATATATATATATATGCATATATATATATACATACATATAAATAGATAGATAGATGCGCAGATATATAATAGATGTATCATTCGATCCCAATTCAAGGGAAGCTGATTTTCTGAGGGGTCTAGGCTTAACCTGCTAATTAACCTACATACACAATCCATATTGGGCACAGAAGGTGTACTTTTGAATTCCAAATGGATTCGATGAGTTGCCTGATTGGTAACGGGTCTCCTATTGTGGATGAAAGTGTGAAATTATGTTGATGCCGCTCATGTTTAACATCAATCATGATCAAGTAATTCTTGCAGTACAGCAAAAGTAAAAAACTATCTTAAATGTTTGCATGTCATCAAATGTATGTCATTTATCACGGATATCAGGATCTTGATTGGTTGATTGGCTTAGGCATTAATTTACCAATTAACCATTAGTGTTAAGGGAGGCAGCTCCGAGTATCACCTCTTCTCTAACTAAATCATTGAGCGTTTCTCTTTCTAATTGTAAGTTTCTAACTGAATGGAAGAAAGCACACGTAACACCAATTCACAAAGGTGGTGTGGCAGAATTGTGTCACAACTACAGACCTATTTCTCTGTTAAGCTGTGTAGGTAAGGTTTCGGAACGTGTGCTGTTTTGGCACGTCTTCAATTTTCTACGTGATAACTAAGCATTATTGGAAAATCAATCTTTTTTTTTTACTCCGTGATGGAACATTCAATCAGCTTGTATATCTTTATCATGAATTTTCAAAGCGATTGATCTCCAGAAAGAAGTGCCAGTAGTATTCTGTGACATCACCAAGGCTCTCGATAGGGTACATCATCCAGGGTTAATAATGGAATCAATGTCCCAATGGTAAGATCAATGGCTCGTCTCTTTTAATCCTGAAAAAAAACAACTAAATCCTTGATAGTAAGTAGAAAAAAAAAACATCGCTGCATCCCAACTTGACTTTCAAAAACAATAATCTTGAAAATGTAGAGGTGCACAAATCCCTTGGTCTTTGGCTTTCTTCTGATCTTTCATGGTCCGTTCATCTTAATCACATTATTGCAAAATCCCAGAAACTTGTTGGTGTCCTTAAAAGTGTACAGTACAAGTAGAACAGAAAAACACTTGAATCTCTTTACTTTTCCTTTGTACGTCCTTGCCTTGAGTGCCCCAAATATGGTCGCTGCAAGTTACATTTCAGAAATTTGGATGAATTTTCATATTAAAATAGAACATAAAGCCAGCTATTATAAGAACTGGTATCAAAGAAGAGTAAAATATATTCATGATCTGTTAGGACAAGATGGCAGTTTTTTTATCAGTTGATGATTTCAATAGAAAATCAGGATTGAATGTTAATTTTATTATGCATTATGGTATTTTAGCAGCCATTTCAAGTGGTTGGAAACAAATACTGAATGCTGTTATAATTGATGAAGTGAGAAATGAAATTTTAGAAAGTAATTGAAAGAAAGTAAGTAAAATATGTTTATCCTATTCTATTGAAGAAACAAGTTGAAAGCCAAACACAAGTAATTATTAAATGACAAAATGAGTTAAATATTGATATCGAAAAAGAAGAATAGCTTCAATTTTGTACTATTTCACATGAAGCATCCGTATCAAGCCAAGCATTCAGCAAATTAAAGAAAACATTGCACTGAGTAAAGGAAAAATATCCAACCAAGTGGGATAAATTTAAGTTTACTGTTTAAAGTTTTGTGACCACATGATTTGTAAACAACCTACTTATTCAATTCTGGTGATTTAGTTTCTATGTCATAGGGGTCTCTAAATGAAATATTAGAAGTATATATGGTATAAATTGGTATTAATTGGAATAATAATAATAATAATAATAATAATAATAATAATAATAATAATAATAATAATGATGATGATGATGATGATGATGATGATGATGATGATGATGATGATGATGATGATGATAATAATAATACATTAGTATTGAATATAATAGTTTGATGTACATTGTATATGTCCTGCTTTGGAAATAAAAATTTGGAAAAGAGTTACATTTCAGAATAAAACAAAATTTATTTTTGCAAACGTCAATGACTATTGTCCAGACGTTGTTTGGCTATCATAAAGTAAAATGGACTCTGGAATAATAACGTTGACTGACATTTTGGATCGTATATTTGTGTTGTGAGACAAGATGCCTTTGGTCTTTTGGCATATGTAACTTGACGATGCCAGATTTTGACTTACACCATCTTTTCGCCTTGGACAAAATAAGATTCGGTTATATGAGAATTAGATTTAGCTGATTTTTTTTGTCTATGTAAGAACATTTTATTAAATTTGGAATGCAAGTTACACGCAGATACTTTTTAATCTTGACCACAACGTTCAAACATGTGAACAAGGAATGACCAACCTACTTTTTACTATTCTGCACATAACATCTATCATGAAAATAGTGCCATTTCTACCGATACGGCGTTTTGGAGGCAGATAGTTCAATAATTCCACCACAATGGCTCATAATCGCTGTTCTTTTACGTTTTTATGGTTTTTATCAAAAACTAAAATCTATGATAGAGACCATGTGAAGACCAACGAAGCGCAAGTTCAAAAAGCAAATGATGTGAACTACAAACATTATACTGAAGTCTATGTGCATGTATTGAGACAATCAGAAGTCAGTTTGACATTGTTGGAGGAACAAAGATGTAAATAAATATCAAAAGAATATAATGCCTGATAAAAGTGTGCTCAAGGTCACTCAATGATATGTAGTATTTAGTGAACTCGGCAACAGAATATATCAAATTTATATGTAAATATATATGTAAATAAATATCAAAAGAATGTAATGCTGATAAAAATGTGCTCAAGGTCACTCAATGATGTGTAGTATTTAGTTAACTCGGCAACAGAATACATCAAATTTATATGACAGTCCATGAATTTGCATTTCTCTATCCTCGCAAATTTGCATTTTTTTGCACATACTGCAAACATTCTGTCCAGCCAAAAAGCATCGATTTATTAAGACCGAAAGAGTGAGAGGACGTTTGACGACTCTCTCTCTCTCTCTCTCTCTCTCTCTCTCTCTCTCTCTCTCTCTCTCTCTCTCTCTCTCTCTCTCTCTCTCTCTCTCTCTCTCTCTCTCTCTCTCAACTATATGTTCCAACTGCACAATCTTACCCAGGATGATGAAATGTGATGAAAGGGTGATCTTGATTTTGTTGTTGGACCTTAATGCATCCCCACTCGAGAGACTTTTCATAATGAAATTACCATGATTGTGTAGCAATCAGTTCATCTTATAAAATATTTATGAATACAGTTGTTTCTTACCCAAGATATCCATAAATACTTTGATATCATCAAGTGTGAAGTTTAACCTATTTAAAATTAGCTTTAATTAGTAGATATAAAAAAGTCTAACACGCACCTCCTAGTGGGACTGATGTGGATGATTGTAAAAATCCCTAGTTAAAACTAAATTTGCTAAACAGAAAAATCTTTCACTTAGTGTCACCAACTAATCATTAAATTGTCAATACAAGCGGCACCATACACTACCGTGCGCATAACTAAATCTATGTTCAGCTTGTCTGAGGAAACACCACCAAGAGTACCTCTGTTGTCTGGAAACCGAATGCGAATGTAAGCATGATAAAAGAGGGATTTACATACAGTACATAGTGATTTATTGTATATTGTTCTCTCCTGTGTGTCTTGTACGTTGGGAGTCTCCGTGTTTGGAGGACCCCTCGATTAGTCATGTAACTTGTACTATTGGGTAATCCAAATAAAATGAATATTCTTAAACTAAAAATGTCTAACATCATATTGTTTCCATTTTACCCTTAGACCTCCATGCTAGACACGATCAGAGGCTTTTTACCGATTGAAAACACAATATGGGCTTCTTTATGATTATTTATCTCCACTTTGATTTTCATGAATTTTCCTAAGACTTCCACCTTTTGGGCACCGGGTGCGCTTGCGGGTACAAGAAACATGAGAACAAGTGTTGAAAGAAATCAAACTGTTGCTTGTCATTTCAGATGAATCATTTCTTGCCGACCTGGGACATATGATGATTTTGCATATATATATATATATATATATATATATATATATATATATATATATATATATATATATATTGGCCTGTAGTAATTATTTTAAAGGTTTTCTAACGCGTGTATATATAATTTTAGCAGAAATAGTGCGTAATGTTTGTGAAACGTCGTTGTACCACTTCCACGCAAATTGAAAGATATTTAAACCGACAAAAACACATTACTTAATCTAACAAAGAAATGACTCAATATAAACCAGTCTCCCTGTTAAAAATGTGTCAGCACGATTAATTGGTTGCCTCAATCTATTTGAATTGGTGCAATAATGAGCCAAAAATTAAAATCGGTCGATTTCAGTAGTTGTAATGCAACAATACAAGTGCACGGCTTATTAGTAATGTTAGTATGGAACTCAGATTATTAACACGTCATATGATGGAAGCCATAAGATGGTACAGTGTTACATGCAGTCAAAAGATGGAACCTTACGGGACTGCCTCAATTAAAACTGTACGTAAGGAAGGACAATGGCAAGTGGTAAAAACATAAAAGCGTAACAATATATAATCTTTTTTTATGGAACGAATACATCCTAAGTTCTAACCAAAGAAAAAAAATATATATGTATCTTAAGACAATTGAAAAGGTATTTTGACATTTGTTGCCAATGAACTTCAAAATGTCGATAAGATATCACAGAATTACATCAAAAAGATACAAATCCAACCGTATAAGCCGTGCTACGTTAATTACCGAAGAATGCATTGTTTTACGTGAACTGCTGTTCCAACGAACTAAAATTTATTGCAATTGAGCACTGAAGCCTACAAAGACAATAAAATACTCTCTTGAATTCCATGGGGGAAACCACTATTACCACCGCAGCTCTTCATTTGCAGAAAATGATGATGAGTGAGAACGATACCGTGACGTCACCAATAAATTATAATGGTAATGGTGTCCAGTTTGCGCAAGTTTGTTCGATGTTAGTTTAGAGTTGCAGACGCCATAGCCAAGGAGACATGTTTGATCAGACTGTCAGCCTGGGCGGGAACGGCCTCCTGGTTTGTGGTAACCTTGGCACACTACATGGAAATTCATAAAGCAACCATGTCAATCCACTCTAGCATGGATCACTAAGCTTGTAAACCATATATATATATACATATATATATATATATGTATGTATGTATATATATATATATATATATATATATATATATATATATATATATATATATATATATATATATATATATATATATATATATATATATATATACATACATATCACAAGATATCAAAAACAAGGCCTGCGCACTTCCAGACCGCATATTTGGTAGTGACAGTTGTTAATATGTCTTACTCAGGGCACTTACTAAAAATTAATTATATACATCCATGTCAGTCTTAATGTTGACAGATCCCTTGACACAATGTATAACAGTGTTGTTAGGCGTATGACATATGTATAACATTCAATACTTGACATGAATTGAGTTGAAGCATTGTTTCGTGCACGGGTATGCACGGCTACGTTAAACACCGACAGCACATGGGAACATGGGCGTGGAGGGGATTGCTACCTCTACGAGAGGTTTATTATCATTATCACTCAATATTGACAAGATAAACATCACTGCATATGGAATAAGCCTTAATTAACTAGTGAAAATAAAAGAGGTTGATGGGCATACTTCAATGTCATATTATAGCATTAATGGCATCGGAATAAGTGTACTGGAGTTCACAACTACCTCAGCAGCAGTCAATCATCATTCTTATGAGCAAATCCTAACAACAAAATTATAATTGCATTTAACTGAAAGGGGTATATATATAGTGAAACCTTTAAAGGCCTGGATATAACCCTAATATTTGCAAGTCCTTTTCAGTTGGAATTATTAGGTTGATCCTGGTGATCCAATTTAGCTTTAGTACTTTGGTCTTTGACTCAGCACTAATAAAAGGGATTTACATTTCATGATCAAGGTTAAACTTGAACCAATAGCACACCTTATCGTGCAGTTAAAGATTGGTAGCGTTTTTTCCTGTTTGGTAAAAATGTTGTTCAATGGGGCGAGCTGTGATAGAAATGCGGCCTTTTGTTTGGCTTTTGCTTTTAACTCTTTCAGTGCCAGATTTTAAACTGAGTCAACAGCTTTCCCGGGCGCGCTTTGAGTGCAATGCCAAGTTGTTGACCTGAACTATTATATTCTAAGTAACTACACGCATTCTGGTACTTGAATGAAAGTTTTTTTTTGACAAGGAACTTGAATCTAGCACTTTTGTCATAAATTACAGCAGTTCATTTTAAGTAGTTTGACTTTATTTGCAGTTGTAATGAAAGAGTTAAAATGTATTTTCCAATGTATGCTGACAATATAGCTTAATCTGCAGCGTGTTCACTGGATTTGCAGTGTATGGTAATTTTAAAACATCTGTGTTTCAAGCAGTTTTTTTATCTCGTCACATTAAAGTATACATAAAATATCATTTTATTGAGTTTCATATATATATATATATATATATATATATATATTATGATGTTCCGCTACGATTTTTTCATGTTAAATTGGTACTTTCATTTGAGAGTTGCTACTCATTTCAGGCAGATCCCAATACTTGGCGCAGGGAGGTCAAGTGCCTTAAATCCTGAACTGTTTTGTTTAGATGATGATCTAAAAACCAAAACCCCCCAAAATTTTATAATACCTAGGTGTGAAATGGTATATTTTTTTGCCGTTTTTGAGCCACAATTGTAGCGAATACATAAATGATTCGAAGCTAAAAAAGGATAAATACTGGTATTGGCTGTACCTTTTTATGTTCTGTGACAATCAATCGAACTGTCACGACCTACTCAGGAAACGGATTGTATCGCTCTGCACCTGTCTAGATTCAAGCATGTTGCAATTAAAATCTACCAAAAAATCTCCAATAAATTATCTCCTTTTTCTGTTAAATAGGTACCATGATAAACACAATTCACACGATAACATAAGGCTTAACTGGAGCAATATACGCACGAACTGTCATAACAGCACAACGCATGGGATCCACTCAGCCGCTAAAATATGGAGTTCGTTTGCCGCTGATATAAATATGCTTTGGGTTATTTGAAATAAAAATCAAAAGATAGTTACGCAGAGGTTGCATTTAAAACTTCTGTAAAAGCCGTTGATCGAGAAAGCGTGTGCAGAAACAGATGCACCCTTGTCTCTCAGGAATTGGGTTTCCCCATACATTTCCTGCATTTGACTGTTAATGATAATGAAAACTAATTTTTAGTAACCACACACCTTCTTACATTATTCATTATGAAAATCATGTTTGTTTTGTATGATGCTACAATATCTTTACAGAACGTATTTGTCTCTCTCTATATACATCTGTGGATTCACGGGTGTTGATGTATATATTGTTGGTTAATAGCCTGACAAGGGTAAATTTAATGGTGCCAAACCGCACTCGAAGTTCGTCTATTATATATACACCTAAGCATCAACATTTAAAACGCTCCGAGAAAAAGAATTTGACAGAGAAAAATACACACCGTATGCATGTCATGTTTAATCTAAATTTAATATCAGACTTCGTATATCTACAAATCTAAATATTCATATCAATTTGCATTGTTACGGAGCAACAAAATTAGTTACAACTCAGCGAATACATCGGGCGATAAGTTTTCGAGTGCTGAATATTAGTCTTTGACAAGCAATTCTACCTGTGAGTTAAAAGACCGTGGCCTTCAAGTTTCTTTAAACAATGTACTAATAAATTTCCCGCCTGGCGACAATTGCAGCTGGCGCTACAGTTGGCCTGGTACTAATCCGTAAATACATGTGGTTTATTTTGATCGTAATCTGCACATGATGTCGATATTATTTGAAATTTCTATGAATTTACACATTATACTCCAAAAACTCAACACGGCATAAAGGTAAGAATTGTTCAAAATTTGTAGTGACGAAGATTCCATGTCAAGGATGAGAGGGATGATTTAACCTATTGTTGATTGTTATAAATTGATGCCTGTCTTAAGTTGGAGATGTATAAGGTTCCTTTATATTAGGGGGCCAGTTTGAGTGCTGTGTTATTACGAAAATGTTATTTCTGGTGTGTTTTTGTTACTTTTGGAGTCCGTCCTCAGACAATTTATTACCGTGCTGCGGTTTCTTGCCAGTCTGGTTAACATTTGTAGTGTATGTACTCTATGAACATGGGTCGTACAGTTGCCCAAAAGCTACTTCAAGTGAACTTGAGGAATATCGTGCTTTGTACCCAACCTATGAGCTGCCAACACAGTCAAAGAACATGAACACGATCACAATCTATTTACATTTGCTGCTAGATGTTGTCTCATATCTCCTGCTAACCAAAACTTTGCTTTTGGTCGAATGAGTTTTTAGTAGGTCTACGGCGGGCATCTTCCCAGGCAATTGAAATTAACATTAGCAATATAGATTTAAGATTTTTTTAGGATTTTTTTTTTAGGATGTGCAAACACGAAAATATATATGAGAAAATGCACCTGGACATATATATATATATATATACAGTTATATCTTGGGTGGTTTATGAGCAGAATTGTAATCCTCAGACCGTCTTTTGGGCAGTTGTTCGGTTTATCGGCAGTTGAAAAATGCCCATAAACCATGTTTGCCTTAAATTCAATGCGCTACATAGGGGGTTTCGGAAACGTACAAATTACAAAATATGCCCAGATATTATAGGAAGCTATAAATGCCCAGAAATTGTGGTAAGCTATACTTGGTATATACTGCCCACGGTCCGGTTTGAGGATTATAATTGAACCGCAGACAATGGGCATTAACCACAAACCGGCTGTAGGATCTATTCCATTGTATATTTTTTTGTGGGCAGTGTATAATTGCCCATAAACCAACCAAGACATGTATATGTATATGTATATGTGTATATATATATATTTATATATATATATATATATATATATATATATATATATATATATATATATATATATATATATATATGTAATGATTTTGAAGCCGCTGTTATAAGATTACAAGCATAGTATTCTCTACGCCATATTTCAAATTTTAAACGAGGGCCGTAAATGATGCATTCATTGAAATGATTCTCAGTTTATTTCCTGTTAAAAAGTAGACAGGGATTGATAATCAATGATGCATTGTCACCAAAGCCACCAATAATAGCGATGGTCATACAAGCAGCGTATGTCAATGGCTGAAAATTTAGTTAGTATGTGGAACATTCTATTTTCTCTTTTGGGGCGTTAAATTACTTATGGCGAAGTTATTATTATATGTTTCATTTATTGCCACATTAGCGCATTAGGATATACGGCAAGTTAGCAGACTTTCACAAATTAATGAATAAAACTTCGGATTCAAATATAAAGCATGGTAAACTATACATGTTCAGAAAGCCAACAAACCGAGGATGCTATTCATTTCAATTTCACTTTGTCAGTTGCTTGCAATGTTTATTTACCAATTGCACGAATGATCATTATAATTTAGCACATATATCACTTCAACTTGTTCATATCCAAACATATTGGCCTCAAATCTGAGCAAACTGAAGTTTATGTATTGAATGAAAAAAGCTTGCCTCAGATTTTCCAATTTTTGTTCCGTTTTGTCACCAGAGTTGATAAAAGGTGGATTGCCTTTGATGTCTCATCTTCTCAACTTCAAACAGCTGTAGACTAGAAACAACAACAAACGTCCAAAGTTTGAGACACGCTTTTTACATTTATAAGGTATTCTATAGTTTACCCATAATTTGACATATCAAAATGTAGGAGTTGAAGCCAAATTTGAATCAAAGAATGATAGTCACTTCTGTACACTTTGATAATTGCCGTGTAAACATTGTAGCCAGTAAACACTACTACAGCGCTACAAAATTAATCTTTATGTTGTTTGTAATCCCAAAATGTATACGTTATGGACTTTTTGAGGGTATTAAGAGAGTTATCAAAAGAAAAGTGTCCCTCATCACTAAGGTCAATGCTGACTTGCCATATATTCATTCAGCGCCATTTGACACCCCCCACCCTAAAAACAAAACCAAACCAAAAAAAAAAAAAAACAAAAAAACAAAAACAAAGAAACAAAACAAAACAAAACAAAACCAAAAAACCCCCAACAACAAACAAACAAACAAATAAACAAACAAACAAACAAAAAAAACCCAAAAAAACCGCCACCCCACCCCAAAAAAACACCCAAAGACCCGGCGATTGAATACACTTTGTGTCTGAAAAAATTAAAAATATAAATTGTGTCATATCTTACTGACTTTATAAAGTTATTTCGAACACGTGCGCCAGCACTATGACCAGATATTTGAATAATATATCATTCTCAGAGGTATCTCCCTGACAAGAGATCTTGTCTTGGGCTTGCGCCAGCAAGGTGTTACCGAACTTTATGAACAATAGAAAGGACTGGTTGATGCAATATGAACGGGTCATATCTGGTACGAATATCACAAAGGAATCATCCGAACGTGTCATGAAATTGGCACCGTGGACACTGGTTTATTTGATACGCCTGGTGGATGCTTAACGTTCAAAGGCATTTGTTTGCTTGTCGGCAAGACAGCGGTTATCGCAATCTGTTTTTATCCTGTAGTGGTTTTTAAATGTGACGACTATTTTTTGATGCAAACGAGTCATCTCTCAACCAATTTCTTTGAAAATTCACTTGAAAGGAAAGCGTAGTATCAGTTAATATTGAAATAGCTGTTACAAACAGTTTAAATCTGTCATGAATTTGCCATAGCTTATCATGCACGTTTCAACCATTTGAATTAATCTAGAGAGCAGTGACAACAGCATATACTCAGATAACTTGACCACATACACCCCCAACCGAGTTTGAGGGGGGATATCCTGAACGTTTTGTTTTAAAGGAAAACTAGTATACAAGCGTTTGTAGTGGTATTGCTAAAGCCATGACACAAATCTATTATTAGACAGCATGGTCCTTTAAATACATTAAATACCAGGATATGAACACAACCCCAGTCGATGAACAATTTTTGGCATAAAAGAACAGAGGTATATTCCCATAAGGTTGGAACAAAGGGCAGTCAGTACTTTCGAAGAAGTTGAATAATATATATATATACATATATATATATATATATATATATATATACATTTATTCAAAGCAATCGGCCTTGTGCTGGTAATGAAAAGACCTTTTTAAGAACCCCAAAGCATTGATGCCCCAACTTATTGAAGCATTACATTGAGCAAGCTGGGCAGAGACTCGTTCAGGTCACACCCTCTACTTTTTAAGACGGCCATCGTTTTTGAAGAAAACTACACATACATATGTCTGCGCCCAGTTCCTTATACCGATAATGCCAACATGTACCCCTAGCAATGGTTGTGTAAATTCAAATTCATTTTAACCATGAAATGACAGTGCCGCCTGGTGAACTTCGTTGCCAGAGACCAAGTAACAGTGCATTCTCTCCAATTCGCAGATAATCCAGCCTGTGGATTTGGTGAAGATTCAAAATCACAAAAACACATAAACATTCACAAAAAGAAAACGAGATGTGCGCCACTTGTTATTTAAATTAAAGACTGGGTTTCCTGAGACGTTTCTCTATCAAGTTTTAAAGTAATCGGTCCAGCAATTTTATCTTTAAACCTGTTGTAGATTTTACATACATACATACATACATACATACATACATACATACATACATACATACATAAATACATACATACATACATACATATATGTTTGTTAAGGTTTCGATAAAAAAAACCCCGTAAAAGTTCTTAACTCTGTGAGACATGACCTGTTGAAGGACCTCAGTACGTAGCCAAAATTTCTCAAAATTGATTAACTGTAACCTCGAAAACACACAATATCTAGGTTTTCAATCTATTATTATTATTATTTTCATATGTTTAGGAAAAAGGCGTCTTTTTCGTTACGAAGAGGAGCACATGTAAGCATTGGGATGGTATATGTTTTGTGACAAAGTATGTCACGTCCATCCTAAGGTAAACGCTTCCTCTTAATCCATGCAGGAAATCTGGGGTCTTGTGAAAACAGGTTGTATTATTCTGCGTCTCTCTTCCCCACAATCTTAGCTGTTAGAAACAACTCTAAGCTGGCTACAGATACTACAGTCTTGGTCCCGTATGAATTTAACACAAATATGCATGGGAGGTACACCAGTCCATTTAAATTTTAAAAAATAATACTTTAAATAATTTAAAATTTTTTCGTCCTCCGGTATAGAGTAAAAATCGTCTTAGTTACCTTAAAAATCAAGAGGTAATTGCCCGTCTTGGGGTTGAAGGTCAATCGTCAGGCAGCGTTTCCGGTAAATGGCATTGCCGTAGCTAATCAGTCTTTAACCCCAAGCAACAAAAGGCTTGATTGGTATACATGCTATCGGACAAATCTTTTCTGATTAATACGTCAAGAAAGTTTTACGCCAGAATGATTCAACTGCAAACGAATATCAGCTTTTTAACAAGCCAAATGACAGATCACCTGCGCAAGTTTAGTGAGGTTTATCCCTTACCCAGGTCACAGGTCACCTGATACAAGATTGTCACTTATTATAGAAGTGTTAAGTGGTCAAACATAAAGGGATACATTTAAACAGCCGTCCCGAGTGAGAACTTAGCTTACTAAAATTTCTGCTTATTACCAATTATACAGAAACCCACCATAAGTTTCAGACCTGTATCCGCTATCTGGGCAACCTTCTCCAGCTCCAATTATGACCCAGAGGGTGATGGAGGCACCTCGGCCCAGTGCTGCTACTTAATTCATAGCCTGGGGGGCGGCTTCAGTGTCTGATACAATATTCCTATTCTGGGGCCCACCACTGCCCACAACTGGTAACTTCACGGCGTTGTATTTACATTTTTAGGTAATGCTCACACGAGAAAAGTCCCATCATATAGTGTACCTCATTCGACAAATCAACCTTGCCTTAACACTAATCACACATATATTTTCAACACTACCTCTTTAAAATATCAAATCGGGACTAACCCACACAGACTTGGCTGCCATTTTGAAGATTGCAGATTCCGCACCAAATGGTTTGTAAATAAGGATGGTAATTGGACGATCTTGGGGGTGGGGTGGGGGTGGTTATAATAAGAAATAAAATCAAAAGTATAGATTTTGCAAATATTTCAGCGCATCAATAATGATATGATATATGCTGTGGCCGCAATTCACATTGATATCCAAATCAAATGTATTTTTGTGTGACTGTCCTACAATGCATTGCGTCATGTTCAAAATGGCACTCACCAACACGTGCATGATTTGCCAGGGTATCGTGTTGCATTTGGATTTGTAACAAACGACGATAACTACTTCAGACACAACCGAGCAGGCAGATTAAAGTTTAGATAGTAAGTCATATTTTAAGAGCACTTTAACGACCGTTTGCCCTGGTAACTGGGAGAACAGACAACTGGAATCTAGCGAAACATTATGATAATGATCACAGCACACCCATGGCTATGCCGCTATGCTGAAGCTATGCTGTTTCCCTGGTCCAAGTTATCCCTCCAGACAAGTTGAAGTAAAATGTTCTGTTTGAGTTGACTTTACAGCAAAGAAACCAGCACATGACGACCTTTTTCTCGATGAAATCTTTCAGCCAGAGTCGATCAATTTTTATTAGGGAAGGGCGGCTTGAAAAATGAAAGTGTCATAAAATTTGTTTAGGGTTGGGCCTCTTCAGTAGGGTCAGTCGGGTGACCGGAACCACACATATATTTTTGTTAGGCCTTAGGTAACTTGGACATTTCTTGAAACATGCTTACAATGGATGTTCTTTCCCCTTTTACACATTACTTCCTTTGACGTCAGTTTAATTTGGTACTTTGACACAGCCAGAGGCACTTGTGTTACTCAGAATAAATGGTCTGAAAACTCTTGCATTTAATGCAGCTAGGTACACGATAGCGTATCCTGGTTACCATGGTTACTTAACAAATTGAATAGATCACTTTCTGTGTGGAATGACCTTGGACTTAAATCTGCCCATAGCTAGTTGTGCTGTGCCCACAAAGCGACTTGGCTTGTTCAGCATTACGACAGTATGAAGACATAATGGAATTGCCGTTGAATGACCTTGGACCTGTATCTACCTGCAGTCAGTTGTGCTGTGCGGAGAAACGGACTTGGTTTATTCAGCTTTACAACATGGTGGGGGACATAATGGAAATGCTGTTGAATAGTCTCGGACCTAAATGTGCCTGTAACTAGTTGTGCTGTGCTGAGAAAGTGACTTGGTTTTGTTGGGCCTTACAATCAATAGTATAAGGACATATTAGAATTGCCGTTTTATGACCTTGGACATAAATCTGCCTGTAGCTAGTTGTGCTGTGCTGCGCTGTGCTATGCTGTGCTGAGAAAGCGACTTGCTTTTTCAGCCTTGCAACATTATGAGGACATAATGCCGTCGAATGACACAAGACATAAATCTGGCTGCAGCCAGAGGTATGCTGTGATTAGAAAGCAACTAAGTTTATTAGCATTACAACACTAGTACTAGATGACAAAATAGAATTGCGATTGAATGACCTAGGACCTCGTTCTTCCTGTAGTTGCTTGTACTGTACTGTGCTGTGCTGAGAAAGCGACTTAGCTTGTTCAACAATACAACACTGTGAAGACCTAATGCAACTGCCGTTGAATGACCTCAGACCTAGATCTACCTGTAGCTGATTGTACTGTGCGGCACTCAGAAAGTGACTTGGCTTATGAAGCATTACAACTTTACAAAAGACATAATGGAATTGGCAACAATTACTCTACATAATCAATGTGGTATATCATTATATATTGTCGCACAGTGTTACATTCGTTTATTTTCCAGAGAAACTCTATTCTTTGCTTCATGTTATCGGCAAAGCAAATGTTAATATTTTTCAGTTTTAATGCCCTCTTACAGCTCACATGAAGCTCACTCTGCTGTAGACATTTGCTGACTGCACAGAGAGGGCATAGTGTGTTTGACCTTTCCTATTCAGAGCCATATCGTTTGCCTAAAGAACGATAATAGTGCGTATGATTTCATGCTCACTCTGGTGGATAAGACTGGATTTGAAAATGAATATTTCATAAAACCGAGTTCATTAGTATTGACTCTCGTTGTCTAAATCTGAAAGCCATTCGTTCCCTGCCGTGCCTCCTTTCCCAAAAATGCAACCATTATCTAGCTGTTGAACGAAAACGACTATAGTGTTCGGTGGGTTAATCATTTTTTCATAATTTTGATACTGAAACATTTAGTAGGTTGGAGTACTCCAATTGGGATGTAAGTGGGAGATGTAATACCAGCTTCGCGAAAACAAATCTCATCACAATGCCATGTAATGCCTCCGCATAGCTGGATTCTCGCATAGGAAACTTTATACGCCACCCAAATATAAGGTTGATATCAATATGCTGTGAAGCTTTTGTTAATTCAGAAAGGGATTTCAGTAAAATAGCATTCGAAAATTTGATTCCCGGCTTTAAATACCGACAAAGAAACTGTGCTTTATATGTAAAATAGAACCTCAATAACTAAAAAAAAAAAAAAAAAAAAAAAAAAAAAAAAAAAAAAAAAAAAAGCAAAAGCATGTACCATTCTGTTCGCTCACCGCAATACATGGGGAACATATTGACATCAACACTTATTTATATGAAAGACTTGGCATGTAGCATGAAACCAAAAAAAGTTGTAGACATATATGATGGATACCGAAGCAGATCAATCCTATACAATCACCCTCCATGGCACAGATGTTAGCATATTCTTCCTATCAAATGGTGAGCTGGAGGAAAGTACTGGGTACAATCTGAGTGGTAGGAACTGTTTAGACCGGCTCCCTGGACTGAGAATTGAACCCAGGTTGCAGAGGTGAAAGGCGACCTTGCAGCCGGTCAGCCAACTGTACACCATAATGAAGCTTTATTTTTAATTAGCAAAGCAAATGTAACTAGGATCAGATCCGTGTATTTCGTTCATGCATAGCTACGGATATGTTTGTGTACTTTTGATTAATATCCGAAAACTCATTAAAGAGACATTGTTGTGGAGTTGAATCGCCTCTTGCTTGCTCAGTGGTTTTGTGTTCAGTTATTCCACCCGTTCGACGCTCTGTGTCATCGTGCAGTATCGTGTTTTGTTCGAAATGTTTTCACTGCAGTAATTGCCCACGTTTAACTGAAATTTAGCCTGGTCTTATGAAAATATTGATAAGAATTGCCTATTGATTTGAAATATACACCGCAGGGGCTACTCATTACGGATTCAAAGCAGTTAAGGAATGCACCACGACATGTAACATAGAAGACCCGGATCGGCCATCAACGTAAAGAACACAACAAAGCAGCATTTCTTCTGTGACACATAACTGGCTCTTGAACAATATGTTCTTTTTGACCTGCACGACACTTAAAGAAATATTTTAATAATGACATATGGCCTGTATTTTCTCTGTGTGTTCATTCATTTGTGTTTACTTGAGATAAATGAGACGTCATTTGGAAGCATAAACCTGTCGCCTCGTTTCATCTGATCGAGGTGGTTTTCAATTTTTTGTTTGTTTGGTATTTTCTTTGATTTCTGAAGAAACTAATGGTAACGTATCATATATTGTTTAACAAATGTTTTCGTAAAGCTACAAGATGAAGGTCTGATGCTAAGTGAAACAATTGTACAGCTCGTAGGTTAACGGTGTAGATGTGGAGTGAATATTTTATGCTTCCTGTATCAGTCACAAATTTATTATTACTGCAGGGTACATAAATTTTTTTCGTTTTCAAGGAAGCACATAAAATTACGATTAAAAATTAATAAATCATTGCTTGGTGCTAAACATCGAAGTATGAGTAATAACAGGGATATATATCATAGCTATGTACATGTTCTTATATTGTCTTCGGTCAAAGTGGGTTTTCACCACATGAGATTTCCTCCTGCAAATGCAATTTTTCTTGTGTTGTATAGATTTAGGCCCGACCTTTTCGAGTTAAGTAAGACTGCTAAATTTTTTGAGGTAATATGGCGTTTTGAAAATATCAGGCTTATGGTTTCGATAAATCAGAAATTCAAAAAAACATGCACTATCTTTGTTCATAATCATACGGCGAGGTTGGTACTTCATCACTGTTACCTTGTAAAATAGCGTTAGCTGAAGACGTCAGCATATATATCATATTTATACCATATGCCTGTGACACTTCGGTCTAGTGTAACTTTGGCTCTTCTGGGCGGGTCGTCCTAATATTTACATTGTCATATTCTTTTACCGGGTTTCCCAAAAATTATATATATATATATATATATATATATATATATATATATATATATATATATATATATGTATGTATATATATATATATATATATATATATATATATATATATATATATACATATATATATATATATATATATATATATATACACACACACACATATATATACATTTATATATATATACATACACAGGCACACACACACACACACACACACACACACATATATATATATATATATATCCTGAATTCCGTAGATATTTTCATCATACACATTTTCTTTCAGTGTCAAAATATCTGTGCGACATTTTCCCTCTGATTTTCTCGATTAAAATCGATATAAGGTCCTCCCCATTTGAATATCAACTACCACGTCTGATTCCACAGGAAAGCAAAGTGGCGACTGGAACAAGTAGAAAGTAGAGAAAAAGCAGTTATAATTATCATGGAAAATCATTCTTTTTAGCATGGCGTGTCAAGAGACGTCCGTGTTCGGGTTCCCAAACCACTAAGAACATAGGCTGATTTTCAGTATCCCTGTTCAAACCAACCATGTTGAAATAACTAAAGCCATTATACCTATATTCTTATTGATGTTCTTTTGATAAATAGTCGAAAGTGCTAACCGTATGGTTACGATTATAGGACCACCATGTTGGAAACAAGATACGTCCAAAAGAAGAAGCTAATGCTTGGCATCTTCCCATTGTCTGTTCTAGTAATGATATTTTGTTTCAGAAGTTGGATACTGTCTCTTTTATTACATGATGGCGTGATTTGCGGTTTAGATTTGTGAAACATACGCGTCACCATTTCCGTGGACACGAAATTAAAAAGGGGGCAAAATTGTGTGATGGTCTTAGCTATAATATCTATAATATGTAAGGTGGCAGATTGCCCACCCAGATCGTCTTAAAGTAGAACTCATTATACTTAAGTCAAAGGAACTTTGATGTTGTTCCCAGTAAAAGTCATCGGGTAAAGTCAATGACTATCCATCAGTAGCGATGGGAATCTTTACATAACTTGGTAAAATCAACCAGGAATCCCATAAACCACTGTTAGATAATATTTTGAACAAAGTTGATACAGATAGAGGAGAGTAATGGTGTATACATACGCCAAAGGCTCATGTTGAATAAACGATTGTATCATGCAATATAACGCAAGTTTGAATATCGGCACGCAAACTGTAGGATTAAGTCCTTGTAATTATCAAAATGGTAAAATAAAACGCAAACATCAATGTTCTTGTAATGTTCCATAATTACCTGATGGTGGTTGTTTGTAGTGTTATAAATCATGCATTGGATCGACTTCATATACGTTAACAAAATACAGAGGTACGGGAAAGCAAATACTACTTCATTTATCAGTCTGGCGAAATCCATCTCATCTATCAATCATCGTACCGGTATTCATTAAAAACCGTTAAAACCACAACTTTGCCACCCAGAGTAGATGACGAAATCATATTTAAATTTCTCGAAAAACGAAATACGTGATGTGCCATTTCTTAAGTATGTACATAGCAGAAAGGATTTCTTGTAATAAACGTAAAAGCACACAGGAAGAGAGATAAATTTTACCGCGGTAGGTAAATTGTTTTCACAGGCCTTAATGAAACCACCTGAGTATTTTTGTAATGTTACAATCTTATGTTGACGGCATTTGGAAGTTTTACGGATTAATCCCCACAAGTAACAGTCCTTTAATTAGCAACACATTTTAAGTACTTTAGCCTGCTTGGAAATTACGTGTTTCTGAACGATTGCATCCTATCTGTAACAGCTGTAACAGCAGCTTCTATGTAATGGACCAAAATTAAAATCAGATATTTTTGTAAAATCAAAGGCATAAAATACGGAGGCAAACCCCACCAATCAAGCACCAATACATCTTCCCGCTAAATCCTGCATTTCAATTTAAGAATGGCACTCAAACTATGTGGATCAAATATAGATACATAATAAGCATGATATTTTAGAACACATTTGGAACTAACCATTTTATATTGCTAAATCAACTTTGATATGAATATCTCACTAAGACCAACATGGAAATGTCATATCTAAAAGCTCAAAACATAAATGTGGGCGTTGTTCTACAAATAAAATGCTGATGTTCCATTCCTGAAAAGTAGCTGCTAATATGATATGTTGTAGAATACTAATACAAAGCTAAATACTGCATGCGCTTCCTATATCTGCTAGGCAATTGGTGCCAAAGGTTGCAGGTTCGAGTCCCTCTCGTTCCAAACATAAAATATATATTTTCGGCATTTCCTTAATGCTGGTGAATTTAAGTCCCCGATTCTGGAAATAAATGCCGATTCAGTATTTATACTGCATAACCGTGTTGATATGGCACTCGCACATAACTACCTCCATTGAACCATTCTTTTTTAAAAAATGGGGATTTGGTCGAGTGGATATGTGCATTTACTATTTCTGCTAGGCCATTGGTGCCAAAGGTTGCAGGTTCGAGTCCCTCTCGTTCCGAACATAAAATAGTTTTATTTATAACAGCCGGCTTCTTTCCGATCGGTAAGCCTACGACTAAAACACACTTTTAAATGCAGTTGTAGCATGTGCATTCGTCATTTGTTGAAACAAACGGAGCTTTATATCACATTTTATAAGAATAGAAATGTAATAAGTAAATTCACCAGATGATCGTTTAGACATTCAGTAGCGAACACATGCGCAGGACAGATTCAACAATTTTTTTTACAGTTTTGAAAATGATACTGCAGCTGCAATGCCCTGCACTGAAATATTTCTGACTGTGGCCCAAGCCACTGATATATGTCATTATGGACACAAGAACACAGTAGTATATGTAGGCCTGGCCACGTAGATCTAAAATATATAAGGGCTTTTTCTTTATGAATTGTAGTCCTTGCAGCATATAAATAGCTAAAAGTATGAAGTTCTTCAAACAATGAGCCAATCTCATATGACGTGCAGTTGATTTTTTTTTTGTTGAAAAACAGCTGCCACACCGTCATGCCTTATGGCATGCTACAGCCGATATTTGGACAACTACAAATTTACTATGGGTTGTACACTGAGTTAACGGACAACTCTCACATTTGAATGCTCGATATTTTGTTTTCACGTAGAAAAAGCCAAAATGTGCGACCATAGCCTTGGGAGACAAACAGTACAGTCTAATTACATTTTCAAGAGTCAGATTTTCTCTTAACTTCTCTCTAAAGTATTTTTCTTGCAATGGAAATCTTTGTCGTTGCTGAGTACGTCGTAATATTCCTTTTCCAGATGAAAAAATGTCGCTACATATGATATTTGTGTTGGTCAATTTTCAACATGGTAACCGATTATCTTGCTAGCTTGTAGATTCCTACGAAGCTTATATCCAAAAAGAAGCACCGTTTACAATACAACGTGCTTTTTTAAAAGTACAATTCCAGCAGCAGCAACACAGAACATGTTCCTCAAAGCAGCCGTGTTGTGATTTGTGATTATTGGCCACTGCGATTGAAAAGAATCTTATACAAATGAAGAGGGGCAATTCTTTTGGAGGCGGGGGGGGGGGGCAGGGGTAAAAGTTGTCAAGGACTGAAAGAATTGCTTTAGGTCAATGCCTTTATGTCCAATTCTGGCAACTTTTAAAGATTCTCCATGCTGCTTATATGTCAGTCCAGGATTATTTAGGCGCTAGGTTGAGGTGAATGAAGCAGGAGCAAAAATGGACTTGTGAGTGTGCAATGGTATTATACCGCGCCCCCGGGCCGCGCCCTTGGGCCGTTTTATCTGCCCCTGAATGGACGTGTGGGAAAATGTAGAGAACACCCAGCCTAATATGGCTGATACCTTCCTTCAGAAAATCTGTGATAGTGAAATCAACTTTCTTGACAGTATATTCCTGTGTACGACTGATGTTATGCTTCTCATGTGTTGATCTGTGACATTTAATATCTGTGGCTGGGCCCGGGTCCCGCTTCTCGGTCAAAGTGACATGTCCCACGGCGTTCTATTTTGCCCTTTGTTGTCGTCAACAATGGTCAGGTGTGCCCGGGTCGGTGAGCGTTGCTGGTCGACGCTGATTGTTTTGCTTTGCCGCCGTTTAATAGGTAAATTAGAACACATGCCAGTGGAGGAGATGACAAGAAAGTAATTATCCCTATAATGATCTAATTCCTGCACAGAGACACTCACACAATGGTCAGGTGAATCTTCTATACCATCCTTCTCTTGCAAATGCTGAGGCGATATAGCCGGAAGCGCTTGATGGCATTGGCTTCACCATATCCGTCGAAAGTGAAAGTGAAAGTACAAGCAGCTCTTCATCTCTACGACATTTTAAGTAAATAGCGTGTCAACGTAAGAAGAGATCAGGATAAATTTAATCTGTTGATGAAAGCAAATGAATGAGTGTGCCTCGACGACAATTGATCATCGTAGGAGTGTAGATTTACAACAGTCTGTTTGCGGCGCTGTTTTGCCATCCAAATCGCAGATCTGGTTGGCAGAGCCCCACAGAAACAAGCTTGTAATTGCGTGACAGTATCATGGCACGTTTGCACTTTGTGACTTCATTTATCCAAGTAAACCAGGGTCGTGTCCTTTAGGGCCTGGGCCAACGTATTTTCACACCTTAGGAGACGAGGGTCTTTTACCACCGTCACCTTTCACACGTCCGGTCCTAACTAAGTTATACAGTAAAGTTCATTATGCTACAACATAGTGGCTGGCAGGATGGCCTTCCATCTGGACGCTCGGCGGGCCTCAGAAGACGGTCGAAGATAATCTACCATAAAGCAAGGAGCTAATGTACCCACCTCGAGCAAAGTCTGCTCTTTGAAACCGCCAAAATATCAAGTCGCACATGTAGCTAAAATCGTGTTTTGAAAATGACACAACGTTGACTTAGAAGGGATCTTTGGTCGAATGTCACGTGCAATTTAATTAGACTTAGGTTTGTAGATTAATGTTTCAGGCATAGTCTGCAAATAGGCAAGTGCTAGTACAGAAGAGGGACTGATTTTGTATTGGTGGTCAATTGTAATTAAACGAACAGAATGTTTCATTTTTATTGATTCACGAAGTTCAGAAATACGAAGGAACTGATTCTATGAGTCAGAACTTTGTGCAACATGGCTCTTGCATCAAACTGTCTGGAAGCTGAAACTAGTCTGCCTTTTCCGTAACATGAACTACGGTATTATACTAGAATGGTCACCAAATTAAGCAGTGTGACTATGACTGAGCCTGGGCATTATTGTATAACACTAGAAAGGTCAGCAAAGTAAGGAAAGTGACTATGCCTGAGACTGAGTGATACTGTATAAAAGCGAAATTATCATGTTGAACAGTGTGACCATGCGTAAGGGCTTTACTGTATGCTATATTACATTGGTAACCGTATATACCTGTGTGACTATGGACAAGACTAAGTACTATCGTAAAACATCAGAGTGATCACCTAATTAGGTAGCATCCATAGAGGAGGCAAGTATGTTTTGTATAACACGAACTAATGTAAGAACAAATAAAACAATAGACATGAAACAATGAGAGAGATCTTATTTTCATTATAAGCCAAGAACCGAATGGCTGGTATCTACAATGTTGATACTACGGACTCGAACCGTAGTTATCAAAGTTGTCTGGATGCCACTATAACTTTTTGTGATGAAGCACTCATAGTACGTTCCCTAATACTGCAATATTTAAGCGTTTTTCATGTATTCGCGTGTAAAAGAGCGCGCTGATGTATATGTACACACAATGCGTCGACTCATGTCGTTAATGGTCGAAACTTTTACAGAATGAATACAAGTAAGTAAATTATGTCACCTGCTCAATGATTTCAATGTAAATTTCCTTCACACAGAGAAACATCCAGCAACCCCTTATTTTATCGCACTTTTTTAAACAGTGATGGGCTTCTTTTCTTGAACAGACTTACTGGGAGAACAATGACCTCTTCGTCAAATTTGCCGTGATGTTCCCGTTTAAGAACGAGTCAAGCTGTTTATGTTGGACGAACTACAACGTGCTGTAAGTTACACATTATTTATTTCATTTTACTTATTTATGCAAATTCATCTTGACTGTTTACAGGGGTGGGGGTGGGAATCCAGGACGTTAGTACAGCAAGAACTTTTGCCCTAGAACAGCGAACATAAAATGAAAATGTTCTAAAATGATGTTCAGAATGAAGTACAGCTTCCCTCATGGTGCTATCGAAAATAAAACGCCCCAGTACGCCAGAACGTTAATTCCCTTTACTCCTTCCTTCGTTCAGTTTTTATTAGTTCCTCTTTTCATCTGAAAACTATGTTGACCTATGTCTTGTCATTAATGTATATTCACTGGCATAAAGTTTGGAGTTTTCAACTAATAGAATGCAACACTATACGATACAATGTGATGCGATGCAATACAATTCCGTATGCAAAATTTTCTGCTTCATGTAGGAAAATGGCCTTTAACATTCCAGTTCAGCTTATCCCTGTCGTGGCTATAATCAATGACATATATGTATTGAAAATCGTGCTTGTGCCAAGTTATAGCTGCTTTTAAAGTCGAAGAAAACATCTTTCTTATGTAGAGGTCATATAAGATGATGCTTCTTGGTTATTCGTTTTGTTACATGCTGGTCCTACTGTAAAATGTGGGTGATTTTAATACAAGATATTTGGTTGTTGTTAGGTTTATGATTAAGGTTTGATACACACGTTGGTATGTATTTGCCTTTGGTTAGATACATCAGAACATAAGGAAATTGGATTATGGCTCTTCTGATTAGGTAATGGGGTTGGACTGTTTGCATGCGATGGTATTTTGGATGACCCTGTTGCCTGTATGCTTTACGGAGGACGTTATTTGGGTTTTCAATTGTCCAACAGGAACAGGTAGTTTTCATTCGTGCATGACAATGTGACTGAGACGCGTGGTACTAATATTTGCGATCAAGGATTAGCAATATGGATAGTTTGAGCTTGGTGGGGGCCACTTTGGCAATGCATATTTCATTTCCCATACAGCAAAGGGAATCCTGGGTTTCAGGCTGAGCTAAACAGATAATAAAACGTATATTCAGCTATCACTCAGTGACCTTCCCGTATCGACAGTACTACACCGTTTGAATTTGAAAGTCGACACTGTTAAAATATCAGACAAAATGTGTACTCGTTTACCCGTATACCCAAGCTGCATCTACTACGTGTTTACTTCATCACATGTTAACTCTTTCAGTGCCAGTTGCGACTGACTGTCGCCACGAGATACAGTTGCCACATACTGAAAACAAAATCAGCTGTATGCCCTTTCAAAAATTCATTAACAATTGTAAATTTTCGTCCCTCGAAAATATAGAATTAATTATAATTCTCCATCATTCACAACTATAGCGCACCCACAACCTGTTACAGATATACTGATAAATGGATTTACAAACAAATAAAAGTGCGTGGCAAGGAATGTGACAGATCTGGTAATCGTTGACAATCAGTACAGCATTACCAAACTGTGGATCAAGAAGGATAATGAATATATTTATAAAATATATCTTTTGTGTGTGGCCATGCGTGTCCAGTTATACTGGTGGCTGTGTAACAGCCTATAAGAATTCATCTACTTTATTTACCCACGGTAAATTTTCGCTTCCATCATGACTTCAATTGAAAAAAATGTTTGTCTAATGTATCAAGCTGTGTCGACAAGCCTGTCAAAATATTAGATGTGAAAATGCGAAAGCCTGTTGAACATTGTACAATTCCTTTATATGGAATCTGTATACAATTGCGCGACATGTTGAAATGAGCGTCACGGATGTTCTTTTTTGTTGATAATGTCACACGGTTTTCATTGTTTAAACGTTTCAAAGCATCTGTCTATCGCAGGACACGTCTTATGGTCTTTGTTATTTTGATTATTGTTCTTAAATACTTGCGTGGTTCAACATTAGTACAATGACAACAAAATGCGGTTCGGTATCAAAACCTATACAGAAGACCAGGTTCAGAACACAGAGAATCTTACATGTCTGAAAGTGAGTTATTACTTTTCTTTCACAGAGAATCGTTGTGGGTGGGGAAAATTGCGAGTAACCGTACTTTTCGGGTACTCGTGATATTCCCCATTAACAGCGATCCCTCGTGAAATAAAACCAGTAACTCAATCTCGGCCATGTAAGATTTTGTTTATTCGATGTTTAATAGAGTATTTAGCCTGAATTGTGTCCTGGCCGTTTGAAACAGGAGTAGTTTAGAAGGTACACGATATGACTGTGCAGCTGACAATGGGAATGACGTGGTCAAGCGTGAATTGCTAATTTTGGATGTCACTCTACAGATTGGTAATTTACAGCTGGACATAGAGTACCGGTAATTAGTCCAAACTGTACCCTTGTGTGCCTAAACTCTCTCTCTCTCTCTCTCTCTCTCTCTCTCTCTCTCTCTCTCTCTCTCTCTCTCTCTCTCTCTGTCTGTCCCACACACACAAAGAAAACAATCCCCTCCAAACAATATAATCGTTACTCAATACTATACAAATTATGCCGTGTGAGAAGGTTTGCTCTAGTCGAAAGTGAGACCATATTTTCTAATTGATGCTAGCCTGATATATAACTTTTAATCCTTCTCCCGCTCAAGTAGGCCCGATGTCAAATGTCGTCGGCATCAATATCTTTCCCAAAAATCTCACCCCCCCCCCCAAAAAAAAAAAAAAAAAAAAAGAAGCGCAGTTTGGGTTAGATTGAAGAGGAGACCTAGAAGAATTGCTTATGGATAACTTTTAAGAGAAAGTTGCTTAATCACCTGTATTTCAACCAGAAAAGGGTGAAAAAATTTGATGGGGTGCATGCCCTTTTGGTTATTACTATGTCACCTGCAAACAACTTTTGTATTGTTACCTATCCTTTGTCTGATCAAGACGTCACCGGCAAACATCTTTTGTATGGGTTACCTACTCTTTTAGTCCGATTGAGACACTACAGGCTAAGAGCGTTTATATTGGTTACTTGCCGTTTTAGTCCGATTGAGACACCATAGGCAAACAACGTTTGTATTATTTACGTGCTCTTTTAGTCCTAGTGCGACACCATCGGCACACAATTTTTGCATGGGTTACATGCGCTTTGAGTCCGATTGAGACACAATAGAAAAACAGCGTTCGTATTGGTTACTTGCTGCTCTAGTCCGATTGTGACACCACAATCAAACAACGTTTGTGTTGGCTACTTACTCGTTTAGTCTGATTGAGACGGTACCGACAAACAAAATTTGTGTTGGTTACTTTCTTATAACGTCAAATACCATGTTGCAAAAGAGGTAAGCACTTGTTTTTATAACTTGATACATTCTTAGCTCAGCTGACTAGTCAGTCAGATGAGCTTATATGATAGTAATATGCATCCGTCACCTATCTGTCGTCCGACCATTCGTCGGGCGTCCGCAATTCACATTTTCGACCTTTTCTCTGTTCCCACTGGCCAGATTCACCCCAAACCTGACAGGGATATACATTGGGTAGGTTTCTACAACATCTGCTCAAACGGTCATGCTCCAAGGAACTATTGAATTTTAATGATTTTTGGTTCTTTTTTTAGCAGTACTTACAAACTCTTCACCGAAACAGCTGGGCCAATTGCGTTAAAATTGCATATGGGCACATCCGGGGACCATTATACCTTAATTTGCTCAACAGGTGGCCCTGCATCTTTTCTAGTTTTTATGTATTTTGTCTAATTTTGCCTTCATCTTTAAAACCGGAACTATTATTATCCTGAAAACTTGGTGGAGATTTTCCTTGTGGAAGGGCCGTAAACAGTTCATCAGTTGGGAATACTTTGAATCCGTGGCTTTTAACGAATTTTTCAATTTGGGTACTTACTTGTTAACACATGTATTCCTATTGATTCTTATGTAAGTCTGTTGCGTTGAAATGATAACTTACACTTTTGACTTCTTCTCCAAAACAACTGGATGGCGTCACTTCAAATTTAATGGAAATGTACCTTTTGTGAGTGTATACCAAATTTGTTCCAATGGTCATGCTCCAGTGACTTTTGGATTTTAAATGATTGTCTTTGTATATTCTTTGGCAAAATCTTGAAAAATCGTTTTTCTCCGAAAGTGCTTCGGCAATTGCTTTGAGATTGCATAGGGGCACTTCTGGGGCCCCTTGGCCTTAATTTATTCAAAAGGTGGTGCTACGATTGTTTCTAATTTTATGAATATTTATGTTTTCACTCTTTTTGGCTGTATCTCCAAAACCGCCTTTCAGATTATGCTAAAAATTGGTGGAAATGTTCCTTGTTGAAGGACCAAACAAACTTCTTTAGAGGGTGACAATACTTGGAATATTTGATTTTTCACCAACTTATAGATTAGGTACTTATCGCTTAATGCATGTATTCCCATTGATTGTTATGTAAGGCAATCGGCGTTGTACTGCTAAGTTATATTTTTTATTTCTTCTCCAAAACCACTGGCTAGATTCAATTTAAACTTGGTTGGGGTGTACCTTGGGTGGGTCTCTACCAAGATTGTTCAAATAATTACGCTCCAGTAATTTTTTGTATTTTTAAGAATTCTTTTGTTCATTTTTGGCCAAATCTTACAAGTCATGTCAGATACTACGCGCTCAAACAATATTTTGAAACTGCATGCGGACACTTCTTGGCAGGAGGCCGATACTGACCCAGTACATGGGTAAATTTGAACCTGTCTCAAGGTCACACGGCCACTGGTGTTACTAAAATTTCTAGGTCAGCTAAGCATGGGCTGTTAACACCCCCTTTTGTTTAAATCAATTTTATGCTATGTTTGGAACGCATTATCACTCATGTGCAGAGGCCATGAATGTTTAATCCCCTCCCACTCAAAACTTCCAAATAATATCTGCTTCAATTTTTCTCTTCCATGTCTCGTTGATAGAAATTGTCTTAAATAAGACCCGTTTGCAAAACCATTTGCCCCTAATCAACGTTTTGGACATTGCGGCATAAGGACTTCAAACAACGAAAGTTGTTAGTTGCGGATGTTCTTCTGACCTAAATGTGCACATAAATTTAGTACCCACTCAAAAAAGTTTGCTGTGCATGAATTTATTTTACAAGCTTAATATTTGAATTTAACCGATTCAATACATAAGTGCGTCATCTCCAAAGTACATGTCATTACATTAAAAGGACCCGCAGAAAACACCGTTACCTTCCTTTCATTTGAGTAATATTCAACAGAAACAGACCCAGGAAGAAAAAAAATGTTGACGGACACCGGCCTCACATATACAAAAAATGCTAACAAATTTATAGTGACGTTCTTGTTCAAAGTGAAAAAAACTGTCGGAGACACTTTATATGGAGCAAACATCCCATTTGTATGCTTGCCGTCATGTTGTAGCTTTCGGCCTAAAAGTATGCTTTTAGCTAAAACAAAATTAGTCGTGGGTTGCTGCCATCCTAAACTAGGTATTAACCCTTTGTCTGCTAATCATGACAAACCTTGTTAGCAGTCACGTGTACTCTGTGAGGCCTAGTTCATACGTTTATACTGAACCACCCACGATGTGATCCATCGATGTTGGCTTCATGCATAAATATGAACATTTGGTAAACCTTTTAGTATTTCAAGCTTAGATAAACAGTTACTTTAGTTCTCAACGACCCTGCCTTCTTATCTTCACTCGTGAGTTATCTATCTGGAAAAGAGAGCTAGCTGTGCTTTCTCCGGATTCACATCAACAGCAAGAAAGGTTTTATTAGCATTTTTTCATACTCTCAGTGGTAATTCTTAAAATGTAAACGTGACTTTTGACTGTCAGCTGGGTTACATGGTCTTCATGGTTAGCAAACTGACAAAGCCTCAATCGACATTCGGGAATATGCAAATTGTTAGAGTGTCTGTTTGAACGAGAGTGAACACAGTAAGTGAATATGAATCAGCGGAAATAGTTAATAGCACTCATTATTGATAAAGTTGTACATTAATATACCTGTAACATATAATAATAGTAATTCCATGTGTTTATAGGCTGGACAGTGACAGGTTAGCTTATGGCGAGCAAAGAGTTCAGACTGCGGAATAAGGTAATGACTACCAGGAACCAATTCTAGACAAAAAGACACAAACATAATATTTGTTTATACTAAGAAATTTCATAATATTTGAATCTTAAAAACAAGATCAGAATGATCATTATATAGATTGTTTAAAATACGTATGTTTTTTTGGAAAACGTCTAAATTTGAAGTATAATTGAAGACAAAATTAGAATATAACGAATAAGGTTAAGCAAGGATGTGTTCTCTCCCTCCCTCCCTCCCTCTCTCTCTCTCTCTCTCTCTCTCTCTCTCTCTCTCTCTCTATATATATATATATATATGATATATATATTTATATAAATATATATTTGGAATCCCGAAGCTCGATTCTTAAGTACATACCACGTATTGAAGACGATAGGATTAAAATGAGAAGAAAAGGGGAGGGTAAAGAGAAGTTAACTAAACATTGGACTGAAGATTTCTTTAAAACCGACATGTTTCATTCACGTCTTCAGCTTAGACGATTATCATACAAAAACTTGAATCTATTTTCAATTAAAATGTGTGTTTGCTTACAACGAACAAACAAAAACAAATACAACACAAGCCATATGTTTATGGATTCGTCAGCCATCAATGATACAATATAGTCCTCCGTGTGCTAATTATGAAGCCCTATTTACTATACCTCCAGTTGAATATTCCAGCGGTCGTATTTCACAGTTAAAGGAAAACACACACACACACACACACACACACACACACACACACACACACACGCACGCACGCACGCACGCACGCACACACACAAAAATCCGAAATCGGTAATGTTTCATCTCGATATCCGATTCTGGAAAAGAGATATTCGAATATCCACCGACAAATTTCAACATTAACCGCCATATTCAGCAGCAACACACGACGCAATATAGAAGAAACACGACATGATAAGTTGAATATTCCAGCGGTCGTATTTCACAGTTAAAGGAAAACACACACACACACACACACACACACACACACACACACACACACACACACACACACGCACGCACGCACGCACGCACGCACACAAAAATCCGAAATCGGTAATGTTTCATCTCGATATCCGATTCTGGAAAAGAGATATTCGAATATCCACCGACAAATTTCAACATTAACCGCCATATTCAGCAGCAACACACGACGCAATATAGAAGAAACACGACATGATAAGATCAGTTTGTACAATTACAGTATGCCTCCATGAAGCCACGCACTTCTTACAACGAAACACGTAGGCAATGTAAGCAATTCATGAAGTTATATGTTTTGCATGAGACCACATAATCTGTCAGTTTTGTTGACACTTGACATAATGCCTCAGCGCTGTATGATGATCTGAAACAAATCAATGTGCACCATTCAGAATGAATATAAAAATTTATAGCTTTAATCCATGGGTAAATGAACTGCTATAAGCAGTTAAGTTTTATATTATGACTAACTTGAATCATGTTGACTGAAAATATAGACACCGCCACGTTCAAATTAATGAATAGATTCATCACCTTGGTGGTAGGTGACTTACATTTTCATTAAAACATAACAATGCTTGTGATACTGTTGCTTTTTGAAAACCCGCAGCAGGGTAAGGTCCCAGGAAAACTTCATGACTGGACACGAATTCAGACCAGACAGGTCGAAACATCAAATGAAATAATAATTGGTTGTGTTTCAATTAAAGACGAAATTATATATCATCAGATCATTTTGCTCAGATTGGCGCCTTACGGGTATAGACTGATCCAGAATACTGTAGGCACACGAAAAGATCTTTGAGGCAGGATAGAATGCTCAAGGATTCTCATTTACTGCATTTCGACAGGGAAGAAGTCCTTTGGTAGGTTGAATGTATATGCATTAGAAAACACCCTTTGGCAGATTCTCTGTAAACCGTGCCCGAGTGATATTGCCGAAGAAGGGACCTCTTGCAGCTGTTCCGTCGGCTCATATTACTGGTTGAAACAGCCAAGTCTGATGAGATGAACTTTAAGAAGGGATGGTCTACCCCCCCCCCCCCCCCGATTCTTCAGTTGGGACTTCCAATTGGAAAAAAGACATCATCATAACATTAAGTGTCCTCCAACTTTAATCGAAAAAAGTTGCATTTTTGGGCCGAAGCGCGGAACTTATGTTACTGGGCACTGGTAACCTTAATAAACCCATCTTAGGTTTGCTCATTCGGATTGGATGGGGAATCAGTCCTATTTTACATATACATGTACCTATAAAGATTGCTTTAACGGTTCAATCTCAAATTCTGTTTGTAAGCTGAGCCTTGGTGGACTGATTCTTAAAAGAGGATATTCTAAATAGACAGAAACCTGGTTTTATCTGGATGTAATTGAGCCATATTCACAATTTCATTTAAAATGTATTATTAGTAAAGCTACGTGATACATAATGAGTTTTCAGACACAATAGAAAATCAAGTCTGTAATCTATGTTTCTCAGCCTGTGAAGTACTGATGCTCAAATCAACACGGACTGCATCGATCTAGGATTATGCCAGCGGAGGGAAATCAGAATGAGCTATTCAATGTGGATGAGCTTCAACATCATCTGGAACTATCCACTTTAATTTCACCAGGATAACTGATCATAGCCCACTGAACCTGGCGGGCAATAAGATACCACAGAACGACTAGCTAAGCTGCGATTTGTCACCCTTGTATGCAACTAATGTGCGATGTGACACTCTCCACGACAAAAGTAGGCAACTCATCGAGATGAAATGGACAAAATGTCGAAGCCGCTGGGGAGGAGGATATTATGGAGTAATATGGGATTAGAATTTAGAACAGGTCTTGAGGCGGGAAAGTCTGACAAAGCCGCAGGTCTCGTACCAAAAGCCGCTGCTCACAAATTGTTTCTTGCTCCGTGGGGAACACGGTGTATGCACCTCGTTGGCTTTTATAACGTACACTTCCAACATGACACCCCTTTGTATGCAAGCTCGAGTCTGTTTGCTTCACAAAGTAGGCTTTTTAGGACGTAAGGGCTGTGAGAAGATATAAACGGGAGGTACGGTATGGAAACAGAAGCACAGCTGCGACAGAGCTTCATCTCATTTGTCAAATCATTTTGTTGCCATTTTATGCGCGGCACACAATAGGTGTTACACGAGCCTTCGCACATCTCTATCAATGAGCGTACTTCTCTTAGAGCCTTGGGCCAAAATGCAGCAACTTATCGGTTTGTCTTCATAATTATTTGTGTAAGTAATGACTTCTGTAACACAATTATGGAAGAAAGAAAATATCATCCCAAACCCTAATAGAGTTTAGCCACACGTATTCAGATTTGCCGCTGTATTAGCCTCGGGATAAGGCAGCGCTTTATTAAATGACGTCCCTTATGTTGGCAAAATTAAAATAAAACGGCTTCACCGCTTTATAGACTGCTTGGTATTCTGTGGTAAAATGGGCATAAAATTACAAATGCTTGCTGCAAAACTAGGGATTAGATTGGTTTCTTTGCAGTTTTTCTATGTTTGAATTCATGGTCCATAATGAAAGTTTGCCATTAAAAAATAATAATTTAGTCGACATTTTGGTTTTGAATTCAGTTGATTGACATGGTATCCGCCGGGGGGCAGGGCACAAGTGTATGGGTATGGAAATCGAGAAGTAACGGGAGTTATCCGCCTCTAAAACCATTAAAACCAGTCACTCTGTTGTATCGATGCAAATAACATTGTCAAAAAGCGAGCAGACTACGCCCCGGAATGCCTTGCAATGATCGCCTATTTGATAAACATCAATACCCGTTAATGGTAGATTGAAATGGCCAAGCTTTCTATGGCTTCCGCGGTTAAGATTGGACACCCCAGAAAGAGCGTACGATTCAAAGACTTGATGAGGGCTAGACAGGCTCGGGGGTACTGTCATCCGCACCAAGGGTGGTGGGGCAAGAAGATTGTTCTATCCCAAGAGACGTCCTAAGGCCGCCATACAATGACACGATTGTTGTTTATTTCAGCCACAGATGACTGGACGTCGGAAATAATTGGTATCCTCAGGCTCAACAATCACATTTTCTCCAGTTACTACAGGGCAAAGAAAAATGTGTACCAGAAATTCCACAAATATAACAAAAAAGCTTGGATGCCAGATATTTCCCGTTGTGTAAGTTTTAACGGTTTATCTAGCATGACTGCGGGGCAAACGGCGGGGCCGAGGCAGAGGGCTGCCCGAGGTGGAGGCATTACCTGGGTAGCTTAGGAACAGATCGCCGCCAGCATCTATGTGGGGTCAGGACGGAGGAGAGCACTGAGACCACTCACGCACTCGACGAGGCTCAATCTAATCTCGCCACTAAATGAATCTGTTTTGATCTGATTTCATAAAACACAGCCCAAACGATGATGTCGTTATTAGCTATATGATTTCAATATCAAATTTGGAAGTAAAAGATCAAAGCAATTGAATTTGGGCGTACATTCTACGTAATAAGTCAGGCAGCGTGCGCTCTATGTCAAAACCAAGTTTCCAATTATTCCAGAGAAAATCCAATCAGCTTGTAAAAGGTTTCACTTTGACTGACGGCGCGCTGGCTTGTCTCAGGAAAACTAAGCGCCCGTAAGTGCAAACAGAACTAAAGGCGCCCCAGACCATCGTAATTTTATTCTAAACGGCACCCGCTTGAAACTTGGAAGGTATTTTAAATTGCAAAAATTCATATGGATGCATGTTAATTCGGTAGTTAGCCTGTGAAATGAGAGGAGGATTACATGCGGGCCGGCGGACACAGCGATGAAGCCATCGGGTCAAAACAATGAAATCAGCCATTTCTGCTATGATATTTAGCAGGCGCCTAGGAGCTAGTCATGGCCACCGACTAGCCGTGTCTGTAGAATACACAAGTAGTTTATTGATCCAAAATCACAGGCAAAGTCTATACATACTTCTCCTAGTTGTTAAATGCACAACTTAAGTTTCAAAAATGTCCTGCAAATTTTGCGCTGCCGTTTGTTTGTGAATGTTGGATGTGGATCAAAGACTGAGGTCACTGTCCACAGTATAACGTGGATAGGATTGTTAGTCGATTGACTGGCAGCCAGAAATTTATTACATATCTGTCATGAAATTCCCGTACAATTTTCAGTTCGACAGGAAAAATGTTTTAAAAGGAGCTAACACAATTGCCTCCTGAGAGAATGTGTCGGTTGGGCGTACATATTGTGTCTTTTAACATTCCTGGAATATATATATATATATATATATATATATATATATATATATATATATATATATATATATATATATATACACGTGTGTGTGTTTGTGTATGTATCTGCGTATCGAATTGAAACAGAATATGATGGAGTAGAAATTGAAATTTACCTAAAGAAACGCTCACTGTTTACTACATCCACTTCATGTTCGCATTTTTTCAACAGTAGTTTTCCCTTTGAGCAGACAGCAGATTATCGATTAGGGCAGAAGCAAAACCACATTTGTAGTGCCAGAAGTCCTGGCGCCGTATTATTTCACTGACCATTTATAGCGTGCAGTTTTTATTTTTAAAAATGCGCAATATTATTCATCGATGGGAACTTTTTCGGTAAATGAATGATCAATAAATTCAACAATTGATGGTGCACATCCTCTGACCCGATAACGTGTCAAATTAGTCATTAGGGTAAGCAAATATTAATAATTTTAACAACGGTATCAGGACAGAGCCAAGTTGCAATTGCCTAAGAAATGTATGTCTGCTTCCGTGCGAATTCAGGTTAGTCGACTGAGCCGTTCAGCACCCTTTCCATGTCTGCCTAGTTGATACTATTAAAACGTTTGGCAACTTTAGACGACCTTCGTTAGATTGGAAACATATAATGTAACGATCAAATAACGACAGCTCCAGCAAGCCAACCGAGTATCATAAGATTAGTCTCATTTCGAACATTTTGCTCTTTCACAAGGTCAACCACATCCGGTCCAATCAGTCCTTGTAGAGCGAACGTTTATCATATGGCCAAGACATTGAAAATCAGCAAATGGCATCATGCACATTATACTGTTATCCTAGATATTTTCAAATTCCCTCGCCAAGTTGTTCCTGTGGTAGAATCAAGTTGATCAACTGAATCTAGAGTTTTACGACTGTGTACATGCAGGGGGAGCGACATCGCGCCCACAGATTTCATTATGTGTGGTCTTAAAGTTACAATATGTCTTAGAAGGCCACACTTGAACCAATTAATGTTCCCACCAAACACTCCCGGCTCTGGGCAAACGTTGATCCTATATGAGCGCAACTTACTTCGGGTATGTGAGACAACATTAATCGCGTAGCTGCTTGAAGAAATTGTCATTCAAACTCAAACAAATTCCTTTTGGGGAGGTGGATCATCCTCACAATGCTTGGCGATTAATATATGAAAATTATGATGTACTTCATGGTCCTGAATGCAAAAGGTATTTTAAATTCCTACACCAATGGTGTCATGAGTGCCACACTGTGTTGTCTCATAACAGGTTTATGCGTACACATAGGGCATGGGGTATCTCCAGATACACTAGCCCAAGTCACCTGCATTTTATGTAAAGGATGAACTGAGAGACCAACGTGAAATTGTCAAAATAAGACACTGTAATACCTCAGGATATGTTGTCCCAGTGTACAAGGTTCTTACAATTAGTTTATGTCACATTGTACGGATCACATAATATTGCGATACTAAATGAAGCGGTTTTTTGGTTTGGACATCCCTTTATCACACGGCCATAACGTGCGGGCCGCTGTAAGTTAAGTGATATTCCCTGCAGGTGGCAGCACCAACTTGGAAAACTAGCTCCGTTGTGGCTCGAAAATGATAATCAATAACAAAATGGTAATCTGTGTCGACGAGACGATTACATCAGATAGCAAGGCATTTTGCGACATGCAAGGGAGGGGAGGTCTTGCTGGCACCATCTGACTGCATGTTTCCAAGTACTTTGACAATGTTCAGAAGCAATAACTCAAAGATTTCTATTGATAAAACATGTACCTTTTCCACGGCCACGCCCTGCATGAATCAGCACCGATGATGTTATACACTAAATTACGGAATTCCCAAGTTTGCAAACTCCTGCGAATTACTGCTAAAACATAACCCAATCAAGTTCGAAAGTACATAATATGTATTGCTATGACTGATATCTTCAAGTCAAAAGTCTTAAGCAGAAAACGTGACAAAAGAGTCAGCACTAGGCCTTACAGTTTTCTTTGGATCGCTTCAGCTGAAAAGGACACACAAGAAATTAACTTCCCAAACTTGCAGCAAATGATAAAGACAACTCTTTTGAAAATATCCATCTCTCATGACCGATTTAGATGAGAGGGTTTACTTATACGAGGGGTTGGCCTTGGAATCAATGACTTACAGGGTGTTTTTGCCATTGATTTGGCCCTTATCATGCACAGATTCGAATTCGTCTGTTGTACAGCGTAATTTCCCTTTAAACCATTGATAAGTTATTTGTGCATGCCTCAGGAATTTTGTGTAACCTTAAGGATTAACTTAGGAGATAAGATTGGAAAGAAGTCCCCTTCAACCTTTTAATTTTCACGCATTAAATTTCTAATATATTGGAGATGGAACATCATATTTGCATCATAAAGATATGAATTGGTAAGAGAACAACCAAAGGGGGAACAAGGAAAGGCAGATATAGAAGAAACGTGTCGTCGGAGAAGGAGGTGGAGAAGACAGTTGAAGAGGTAGAGAACGAGGAGCAGCAGTGGGAGCAGAAAGAAGAACAGGAAGAATTAAGTGGAGGACAAGACGAAGAAGAAGAGAAGATAAAGAGCAAGGAACAGAAGAAGAAGAAGAAGATGATGATGATGATGATGATGATGATGATGATGATGATGATGATGATGATGATGATGATGATGATGATGATGATGATGATGATGGTGACGGCATCAGCCTGGCTATATACCTATACAAAATGCCTTTAAACTTTATGAAAAAATGCAGGTACTGATGGTAATACAAGCTTGTCAAGACTTTTGATGTATGTTGTAGATCTTAACTGAAATGCTTTAAAAGCGGTTATATTTATGTAGCCCTGTGAACTTTCTGTGAGATTAAACTTGCAACAAGTGTATTGTACCAAGTTATACATCAGCAACCGCACTCTTACATATATGTTACATGTTGGTACATTATATAATGTAAAGGTTCGTGCATTATTCTATTTTAGATAACATGGCTACATTCCTCATTGCAAAATTTTGAAAGTTTCCCAACTTTAAATTGCTAATAAAATGATACTCGGTGATAGGAGTGTCTTTTTACATAGCATTTGCATATTTTACTTGATGTTGATATGGGGATGTAAATACTACAATTCATTTTAAGTTGAAGAATTACTAGTTTAGACATTATACAAAGCAAGAATTATGTCTGTGTGTCAACGCAGATATGTTATTTTCCCTAAAATTCTTTATACCTTTCTTCTTTTCTTCTTTACGGCTTTTTACCGCTTTATCTTATCTAGAAACTCTTTCATAAACTACACTTACCTATAGGTAAAATTGTGCACCTGATTTGGACTAGCCAAGATGTCTAAAATGGTGCACATTATATGTGAACGAAATTTTTAATTTTCCAGTTCCTCAAAAGTATAATAGATGGAAAATAAAATTCCAGGAGCTGTGATCGTCTGCACTGAAACAGAAGTTTGATAAATTAATACCTTCCGGTACAAAGTTTACCTAGTTATCAAAACATTATATTCTGGGCGCAATGATACTTCGTCAAAAATGCCATTTATTGTTCAGAAAATGGCTGAACAAACAACTTAGTATGTACATGTACCCCAACGAGTGAGGACCAGACATATTAATTTCAAACAAAGCAAGTTTCATTGTAAAATTATGCGCTTTGTCTCTAGACTGACGTGCCTGGAAAAGCCATTGGGCTGATTTGCTTCAGACAATCATTGGATAATTATATACTTTGTGTATGAGACATGCACTGTACATGAAATAAACCACCGATCAGTGTAGGTTTGAAAAACAGCATCGCTTGTTCCTTTCGGGTATGGGTAATACTGACCGGATAACTGAAATTCATTTGTAGTGACATTTCATGTTAAAAGGAAAATCAGCCAAATGGATATATAGATGTTGTATGAATAAAGGAGTACAATCCACTTTATGGAAAGCTTAGCGTCAATTCTTGTTAGATCAATATATCATCTCCAAGAATCGTTTCTTGAATAATTATTCTGTGTAGATTTAGAATATTATGTAGAATATTCTAAATCTGCACACATTACGCTGATCAGTATATGGTATCTGTGCAGTAAATACCAAATAGACACACACACAAACACACGACCAACAAACACACACACACACACACACCAACAAAAAACAAATCCAAGTTATCTGGTTTTCACTTTCCTGAATGATACTGCTTGGGATATTAAATTTGACTAGCTAATTAATGCCTTTGCAATGCATGTTAACAGGCATCATGAAGCACAGACAGACACATATCACATGACAGGTTTTAAAAAAGTGGTGATACGATCGTCTTACGTTCATGTGACAATTTATATAAAAAAAGTAGATACGTTTTCATGCCTGCGACACGATGGAGAGAAAAATTAATTTTTATAAAGAACACTGCATGACAGGTTCTATGGATAGTAAAGCTTAATGTCAGTGTATGGGAAGGGGTGTCCGAAATTTTACTTTTGCGTTTTGATCGTATAACGGAGGGAAGCTTTGTCAGCGACAAACCCTCTGCCAGCCGAATGTACCAAATTATAATGCAGTGAGACGGTCAAAAATCAAGTATATTACCATGATGTAGTCTTGTCACACATGGTTATGGCATCGCCCTTGGTGTGCTGCAAAAAACCTGTAAGGGCCAATGCTGTTCAGTTGGTATTGCAGGTATACATCATTTAAGACGTGGGTTGTTGGACATACGATGAGAAAATGGGTGCTATTAGTCGCAAGTGTGAATGTAGATCGCATCTTACTTTGGAATAGGAATTCAGGCACAAACGCATTTAGAGGTGCAAATATTAAAGGTATCAAGCCATAAATATTGACATAACATAGCTTATAAATACCAGAAGACGTCCAAGTAACGCATTCATTTTGTATAAAATACAACTATGATCAAATATTGAAAAAAGCATATATAAATTGGCAGCTTACTTCTTGACGTCTGGAATTCACTTTTCATCAGTTTTACAAATTCTTTGAGGATCCATCTTTACAAACTGGCTTTTAATGTGATGTGTTCGAAAATGTGTGCTGGTACATGGGCGTATGCTTTTCAAATGTACTTAAGCTCTGAGATCTTGTCTGCTGCTAAATAGACCAACTAAATCCCCTTAGTGACCCAGGTATGTCAGTGTTCCCGCAAGTTCCTGAAGAATCTGCAGGAACTAAAGTATTTTACTTTGGAGGTAGAAATAAAGGATGTCTACCTTTCATGATGGGATCTGTTCTTTTTAAATAGAACTTTACTTGCTCTTATTGGACAAAGCCATCTATCGGGATCCCATTGATCCAAATTAGGAGACAGGGCCTTGATTAAAAAGCCCCCAAAGCTGTAACTGGCCAATCAGAAGCATGTGTCTTGCTCATGATGCAAGAAAAAAATCATGTTCCATGATGTTAGGAATGTTTGCTGAACTCGTCTTTGGTGAAGTCTCCCCATTGGGACCCAAAAGTCCAGAAACACTTCAGTGTACCTATCAGACCCTACTACACTCTTGTGGGAAGCATGGCATTGGACAAAACCTTTTTGAGATTGTCTGGAACCTGCTTAAATGGTCTTCTTACAGCTCCCAAATGAATGGTACAGCATACCTAAAAACAGGAACTCTTGAGATGGTTCTAGATTTAATTTTGGGTAATTTACCATTAGGCCTAAATATGAGTACTATATCTGTTAAAAGACCCTCGCACGAAAGAGAGTGAATCAACTCATCTTCCAGATATATGTGAATACACACACCCAGACAGTGTTCGTAGTCTCATGCCACACTCATTGTCCTGGTGAACACCTGGGGTGCCAATGATAGTGTGAACAGAACTGGTCAAACCTGATATATAACTCTATTAACAAACGCTGATACTTCTGACGGGACTTGGCAATCGGGACATGAAAATATGCATCATTCACGTCCTTCAAAGCTGGACAGTTGCCCAGGCAAAGTGCAGCCACAATGGAAGCCAATGTTTCCATTTTGATTAACTCCTTGTGGAGAAAGGTGTTGATAATGGAGAGATAAATCACCAGCCTGCTCTGTCATCTTCATTAAGAACTAGAAAGAGGCAACTGTAAAAACCCAGTGACTGTGGGTTTAAAACTCTTTCTACAGCCCCTGTCTCCAAGAGACTGTGCTACTGCATCTAACGTCTCTCGTGATCCCATCTTCGTTGACACAGGAAAGTAAATGGGAGAATTTACAAGGGGTGGGCCTAACTTGGTAAAGGTAAGACCATAACTGAAATTTACCAAATTTAGAACATAGTGAAACCTGTTGGGTTGCAATTTATGAATATAAGTAATGTTTTTCTGAACTATTTGATCTATACTTTGTTGGCTATGTGATTTTGTGGGATATGTTACCGACTCATAGTGAAAATGGAGGAAGAGTGTGTTTATAATTTTCCAGTTTCATAAATATCACAAAAACGATGTAAGCCTACTTTCTTCTTTTGCTGTAAATTCAGCTGACTTACACATCAGGAGAAGCAAAGTGTGACAGGCCTACCTTGTCTCTTTTTATCTCTTGGCGCAAGTAATAAAACCTGGTTTTGAAGTTGCTTAGCCTATAAATTTTTGAAAAACTAATGTGTGTAGCTAATGAAGGAAGGATATTTCAGACGTTCATTGAGAGGACCAGTTTAAAACCACCAGTTGCCTTTCAGGGGCGAGTGCCTGTCTCAAGTACGGAGTGAAATTTGTTTCTTCACATTGGTATTGGAAGATGAATGTTGATGTTTTGGTAACTGGTGAATCTCTTTGCTGTCATTGTTAGGGTTAGAATTAATGAATATAGGTAATGTTTTTCTAAAACTATATATTTTGGAAAAACTAAAGTCTATAGGTAATGAAGTAAAGATATTTCAAAGATTGAGAGGACCAGTTTAAAACCACCAGTTGCCTTCTATGAATGATTGCCTGTCTCAAATCAAGTGTGAAATTTGTTTCTTCACATTGGCATTGGAAGATGAATATTGATATTTTGGTAACTGGTGAATCTGATAGGAAGACATGGGTATGAAGTCAGTTGGCATTGTGCATTTGCTTAAGTACCCAAGCTCTTTTCCAGCATGAGATCCCTCCAAAATGTGAGACCTCTAGATCTGCACCTTGTTTTAGAAGAACTCTTGAGGGCAATGTTTGTCAATCAGGAATTTCACTCAATTATGGGGATCACTGTCTTGATTCCACAAGCCAGCCAATAAATAAAAACTGGGTAGACTGCCTCATGAAACCTATGCACAGCAAGATGTCATTTTTAGGTAGAGATTGGAGGTGATTTGGCAGTCCAATTTTGCATGGAAAAAGCAGCCCCAATTTTTTGCATCATGCATATCAAATTTGCGTAATATGTCATGCTAGTTTGTGAAGATGTTCATGTCTGAAGAGCATGCATGCCATAGAGACTGCCTGCATGCTATATGGCAAAGGAAAGTTGGATATTCTTGGATCTGCCATGAATGAATCCACCTCCATTTGGGTACTGCCTCACACTGCATGTGCACAATGTATAATTCATCAACTTTGCACATGCACTGTGTGGTAGTAACTAATAACCCAAGGCTAATTGATGGTAGATTGTGTGCTTGTCAGATGTGTTAATTTATGTCTAGACTGAGGCCTTCCTTGGAATGTATAATATTATGGCTAGTCAGGTATACAGTTTTGGATTTTCTGATGATTATGACTAAGATGACCGTGACTGAATAGACATTTTCTATGAATCGCGGATCATGTATACCTTTCATTTTCATCAGTGCTGCTACTCATGTTTATTTGAATCAGGAATTTCTGTTATATGTATGAAAATCACAAAGGTGCTCAACTCAGTGAAGAAGAAAGAAGCTTGAATCAATGGTTTCAAAGTCCTGTTATAATACTTACACATGTATGAATGTGCATTGTTCACAAGTGGTGCTGACATAGAATTATTTGTGGTAAGCTCTAATATATTTCCAGCAATACTGGGAAATAAAGAAGGTGGAATACACTGTAAGCATAAAATAACAAGGAAATAAAAGGTCTTTCAGTTTCATATATAAACTCTTTCTTGTATATATTGTCCCTGAACAATTTCAAACGATTTTATTTATCATTACAAGCTCAGTGATTCATTGTCAATTGTACATGTACCTTAATAGAGAGGCTCGAAGAAATCACCCAAAATTCTCTTTTAGGCTCCAGAATAAGGTATTAGAGGGCTTGGAAAACACCAATAATGCCGGAGCTTTTGGGGGCTCTGCCCCCTGGACCCTTATCAGGGATCTGTCTCATCCCTTGTGGGGGCTTGGACCCTCCCCTCCGACTCCTCGCTGTTCTTGTGGCCAGCACCCTCCTGTCAAATTGCTATATCAATGCCTGGGCGAATAATATGGAAGTCATGAAAAATGGTAAAGCTTATAATGTTTGTCCCTGCTCATAAAGAGAAGCATCGAGTATGCATCGAAGAATATGCTTTTGACCAACTGATACTAGAGTATTAACATGCATTGATATATTTGACATTGATATATATCCAGCCAGTGGTCTTGTCGTATTCTCAGAATGAGTAGTTCATCATCCTGTGGTAAATGATCATTACTCTTTTAAAATTGAAACTGCCTAGCAGTTAGAATATGTGTCACTCATCATGATAATACAACAAGATGACATAGAAGGTCAGGACCATCGTGGCAACCTACTAAGGTTGACAACACACAACGAACTATTGATACAAAAATGGCCTGTGGAGGTGTCATTAGTGTTACAGCTTCATCAAGAAAGGATCTTTTTGTAGAGAAAATATTCTCCCATTAACTAGCTCTACATCCAACAAGGCTGTTTAATGACAGAGGAGAAATCAGAACAATCCGCAGATATCTGCTCAAGATCGAACTGCAACTGCAATGTGCAATGTGGTGTATGGAAACAAGCACCCTCCAGTGTGGTAATCCTGGATGGTTCTGTTTTGATGTGCTGGACTTCTTGGCCAGCACTACCTGCACACGCTTCAAGTGTAAGGTGTAGAGGCAGTATCAATACTCCATGTGTTGTTTTTCAAGTGTTATGAAGTGAGAACAGGCATTCTGTTGAACACCACATCATAAGTTATGCCTTTCAGTTGCCAGAGGTCATCATGGTATACTTTTATTTTTGTGGGTATTTGGTGATATGGATGGGCATATCTGTCTCCATCACCTGTATGCATGTGCAATTAACTTACTAAAGTGACTTGATGTAACAGAAAGGATACTGCAGTCACTAACCTTCTTAGAGCTCATCTCTGACATGTAACCATTGCTTGCATCGGCAATGCAAGTCTTTGAAAAGCTTGGGACACTTACCTATTTGATTCATTTTAGTTATGTGTCAAAATCACCAGATGAAGTCTGAAGCTGCTGCTTGATATTTGTGGCCATTGCATGTGGTTGACAGCCAGGGCCACAATGTCAGTGAGCCCACTGCATGAGTCAGAATTGTGAGAAGCTCCAGGCTTACCTCCTGCACCTGATATGGTGCCTTTTGCTGTGTTCATGCAAAGTAAAATGGAAAGAGCTGTGACTAGTCAATATCTTACCACAGCAGTTAACTGCATGAGATGAGGTATTCAATCTAGTCAGTTTCGTTTTACAATTAAAAACTAAAACTGGCTGCTGAACATTACAAATGCACCAAGTTTACACTTACACTGTCTTGTTTTGAAAACGCATGGGCCAGCCACCTCGGCAAAAATGCAGGGGCAGGCCAAGTTTTCAAGACTGAACATAGGCAACAGTGATGAAAGTGAACATGAATCCACATGAATGATCAATTAGTATTAACACCAATCTGAAAGAAATGCTTTGTAAGCATTCATACATCATACTCATTAGCTATGATCCCAGAATCGTATTGCAATTACATTATTAAAAAATCATACATGTGAAGGAAGTGTTTTCATACAATTCAGGCCATTCATGTGCTTATTTACTCAGTCATCAAGAGCCTATTACTCCCTGACTGTTGACTGTCTTTGAAATACATGACAATATCAGAAACATATCAAAGACTATGTATCAGGGTGGCCATACGGATTTTAACATATATATATATACATATATATATGCACCAAAATTCATATATATATATATGCATATATATATATATACATATATATATATATATATATATATATATATATATATATATATATATATATATATATATATATATATATATATATATATATATCTTTGTATGATTGCTTTGCTAAACAGGGCAGAAGACAAATATTTACACCTTTAATTAATTCAACTGAATCGTTTGCCAATAATCATTAATCAAAAAAATATCATTCCAAATCAAGGTAAGGTCATGTAATTTCAAGCCTGGGCCATAAAGCATTTATTGATGGCCTAGTAACTGAGACAGCTTACAATGCTTTCCACACATATTGGCCTGAATTGGTATAGCTGTGTTTCTTTATATCTTTGGCACAAGTGATGAACTTTGGGTTTTAAATGGTTGGGCCAATGTGTTTTGGGAAAAAAAGTTGTTGGTGAAGAATATTTAAAAGGTTGAGGGGGCCAGTGTGAAGCCACCAGTTGCCTTTTAAGGGTGACCTTCTAGCTTAATTAGGGAATGAGATTTATTTAAGATGTATGTAGATGTTTTGGTGGTTTCTGAATCCCTGCCTTTTGCTGTGTTGGAATTTGCTCTGATTGTTGGGTTGAAATTTGTGAATATGGGTAATGTTTTTTCTGAACTACATTTCATTTTCAGTATACTCATTTTTGTTGAGACATTTGAAAACCTTTCAACAAATACTAGCAAGTATGTGAATAAATGCATGTTTGCAGTGACATATAACTTTGCAGAAAAGACCAATGAAGCCATAGCACAACATTAGCGCTGGTGTTAGAGCACTTGGGACACAAAGTAATGTCATTTGCCAGAGTGAAATGGCAGTCTAGCGAGGTAACCACTGAATATTGAAACTACATTTTTAATTGCACAGGGCATGCCAACACAGTCATCAGTTCATGGTGATAGACAAATCATAGCATAGCTTCATGGGCAGTAAGACATGTTGAGTAAATATAAAAAACAATTGCAAGAGCAAGATGCCCATGCAATTGAATGAGCATATGAGAGATTTCATTTATACATTTACTGGAAAGAAGGTGCCTTATAACTGAGCACAAAGCTTTAGATGATATTCAAAAACCTATTGTCTTGCCTGCCCTTCCCTTCTGACATAGAACTATGTGTTTGGGACTGATAATGTATAATTTTAAATGACCTATCATTTGGACCATGCAATGCATAGGGGTAGCTCAGCAAACACCCAATGATTGATTGATTGATTTTATTCAGGTTCATATAATTACATTGGACTGTAATACATACAATTAGTGTTGAAAAGAACCTAGGATGGCACCAGAAAGTTTTAACAACTTATTTCCATGGTGGTCCTAAAACTCATATCTGGATAAAATATACACAAAAATTAAAATAGATTTCTCTCTCTCTATACATATATACATATAAAAAGAAACATGCAACAGTATCAGGTATAAGTAAAGGTATAAAACATTCGCACATCAATATATATATAAAACATTCCAGATATTATACCTGCATCACGTTACCCTACAACACAAGCATAGTTGTATAAGAAGTTTCTATTTTCATTCTTGACTTATTGTCCAATGGGGGAGGGGGGGGGTCAGTAAAATAGGTATAGTTTTTTTTCTTTCCAGGGACATTTTATTTATAAGGTATTGCTTTACTGTGGTTTTGAATAAAGTCATTCCACTGCTTTATTCCTGTCCACGTAAATGTACTTTGTCCTGTGTTTGTTTGGTATCTTGGTAATTTAAACATCATATCTGAATTTCTTGTGTAGTGTCTACTTCTGTTTGCATGCTTTTCAAACTTCTCCATCAGATATTGCGGAGATCTCAAGTGTACTATTTTATGCATGCTGTTCAACTTTATCTGATTTACTTTACTCTCTACATCTAACCAACTTATCCTCTGTAGTTCGTTGCTGCCCACATGTGCTCTAGGTCCTTTACCGAGCACAAATCTGACCATTTTATTTTGATTAGTTTGTAATTTATGTTTGAGAGTAGCTGAGACCGATGAGTACCAGCTGGAACATGCATAATCACAGTGACACTGGATCAATGACAGACATAACAACTTTTTGGTGTGCATGTCCAGGCAATCAGCATGTCTGTACAAAAATTTGAGTCTGCTGTTACATTTAGAGATAATCTCCTTTGTTGTAACGTCACCAGATAATGAACTGTCAATGGAAAGACCTAAGTATTTTACAATTTGTTTCTGCTCAATAGTTTTGCCTGCACATGACACTGATAACTTAGTGTTTTTTATTCGGTTTCTAGGTCGAATGGACATAATTATTGCCGAAGATCAACAAAGGGACAACACTGTGTACATAATTTACATTGTTCCCCATACTATGCACAGAGGCATGTGTCTCTAAGCTATCAAGGAGGCAATCTTCAATGACCCAGCTTTACAGCAAGTTACCTATGCTATGCACGACTAGCAGCGAAAACATAAACTGCAGAAGGGTTGAGTGAAGCAAACAATTTGTAAACATCCAAGATGTGCACTACAAAGACTGATCATGAACCATTAACCCCTAAGAGGTCACATTGTTGGGAAAGTCAACAGCTTTCCAAAGCACTAAGGCTGTACCGAGGAAACCTCTTGACTATCAGCTTGCAAGTTATATTGGTACAAGAAGGCTGATAACCTCAAGCTGTCTGGGCAGGGACATGTCATAATATATGAAAAAAGACAGATGGTATGCTAACTGAATGGTTGAAAATCTGCACGACTTTGAAATGCACTGGTAAATATTGACAACGATATTTGTAAAGAAAAACTGGTGTTACAAATACAGAAAAACCTCCCTGGTAAATTGGTGTGAAATGTTCATAGAAAACTTGTAAGTGTGACCAGAGTGTCCTGTTGTATTTGTAAGAAGGATGAGATGTGGTGTCTCCACAGAACTGATAGACTGCTGTGCGAAGATCATCTTGATCTCTGTTACCATGGATGGGATTTCACCTATTGTAATTAGTGGCAGTGATTATGTTTTGATAGTGTTCATCTGCAAAATAGCAGAGAAGGCTCCGTGTATTTCTGACGGAGTATACAGTCTTTAAATGAAATAGTGGGGTTTGCCTATATATGCCTGAGTGTCCACACTACCCCAGGTTTTCACTAAAGTTTGTGAAAAAATCCCGTCTTTTTCCGTGGACAATATTTCTGTCGATGTTACATGGAAAGTATGAGCAATTTATAGAAGAGTGTGCTAACACATATAAAAAAGGTTTCCTTACAGTGCAGGACAACTGTTGGTCAATGTGTGTTAAAGTAAAAATGGAACAATGTTACTTTATTATGGAATGGTCAAGGTACACATGGTTATAGACCTGATCCTAACCCAGGTTAGCATTGCATGCGGTTAACCTTGCTTCGGACAGGCTTACTGGGATTGTTACACATACACCCTCTCATTTGTCACATAAATAAATCCAAGACATGCCCTTATAATAATCAGAGAAGAATGATCCCATCCTTAGGCATGGTGGGCCTATAATAATATTGCATCTGTTAGGCTGTCTATAATTGAAATATAATGGTTGGCTCGATGTTGATGCAATATTGGTTTTGACTCAGTTTGTATTGAAATGTGAGATTTCTTGCTTTTGGTAGCAACCAATGGAATATGACTGCAATGGGGGTAACATGTTCACTGTTCAGGTAACGATCAAAAGTCAGCTAATTTATCTATATTCGATATTAACTTATACTGTCACATTCCTGCACTATTATGTCAAGAATAACCCATATGAAATGTGCAACTTTACAAGTGCATAGCATGAATTGAGCCAGTTAGTTTTGGAGTCATGTGCTTACAGAGTTCCTTATAAAAGCAAACCTGCAGAGGCTCACATAAACAAGAAAATGTGCTTTATGAACAACATGGCAATTTGCGTATTTCAGGTGGTCAGAGTAATAATGTGATTTTCATTCACCCCTTTATGTTTGCTGATGCTAAACATTTCATGAAAAGAAACAAATACACCGGATTTAAGGAACAAGGAGGTGCAAGCCAAATTCTATTCTTGGTGATATATCCATACCAATTTTCCAAAAAATGTTATACCAGGAGTCATAATGTGTCAAAAATAGTTCAGAAACACTTTGCCCATATCCGTAAATTTCAACCCAACAATGAAAGCAAATAGTAGTGACACCATTACATGTCAATATCGTAGTGAAAAATCAGTCCAAGTGGGTCTAAGTGAAAAACCATCCAAATCCTAACACATCTATCAACATCAACATCACCAGACACAACTGCAAGACTTGAATAGCCATCAATCAGTACATTATTTCTTGAACATTGAAAAAGGATAAGATGTCATATTGACAACGTAAAATTAATGACTGTCATGAACAATAGAAGTGGATAACAGTTTTCAACAGTGTTACATAAGCTGCACCAAAAAGCTAGGTAAACGAGAACTATCCATGGTAAAAAAACCCTGCAGTCATCAAACAAGCCAGGTCAAAATCCGGAGGTTCAAAGTAGAAATACCAGCAACTGTATGATATTTTTATATATCAGTCAACGAATACAAAATGCAGTATGAAGGAAAACATCTCTCCTGACTTGAGACAGGTACCAACAAAACTTTGTAGTAGCTTGAATTGATTTGATGCTAGCAACCCTTAACGTTAAGAAATATCTTGCCTCATAAATGCATTGTAAAAAAATGTCAGTTACAATTATAAGGATTACATATTTATTATAACATTTATATAACATCTTAAATTCACTGGATATCTATATAATAAATATTTATTTTTGCCCAGGAAAGTCAGAAATTATTGTTTGAATTTCATTTGCCAATATTCCTGTTAAGTACTTTTTTGAAAAGCAGTAAATGGGGGGGGGGGGGGGAATCAAAATCAGTGCATACTCCAGCAAAGGAGATTAACCTTGACACAAAGATACGACAGTCTAGCATGAGTGAATATTACTATCTATATGGGGGGGGGTTAATTTACTATGTTTGATTAAAAAGATCACGCTTGTCATATAATTCAAAAACATCAATTCGTTATGCAAAATTATGTCTAAAAATACCTTTTCATATTGTTTTCTGTAGATATTTTAAATTCTGAATCATCAGGGTATATTTGTGAAATAAATTCTCCGAAGTGTTTAGTATTGATGCTTAATAGGTCATCAATACATGTAAATGTCAATTTAAAACATTTACTATGAAATTTCTTTACTTTTGACAGCTTCACATAATCATAGTAAAATTAAACATAAATTTTCCAAAAGAGGTATACATTTGATACCCGTTGGAATACCAATTGTCTCTCTGAAGATGGAATCTCCAAAATTGACATAAATGTTATCAATAAAAAAGTTCAACAACTCAACAAACTGATCGTATTCAAATGCAGAGAGGCCATCCTTCATATCATTGCCAAAATATGCACCTTTATACAATATGAGCATTCTTTGAAAGTTGTCTTTCTCATATGTTATATATATGAGAGACTTGATACATTCTTTCAAATCAGAATGAGGAATAGTTGTATATAAAGTGGAGAAGTCTCAAGAAGAAATGTGTTTAAAAGGTAAATGATGATCAGTACAATTTAACTGCTCCAACAGGATCTTTGAACTAAATAAATTTCAAAACCCATTTATACCACTAGATGCTTAAACCTGACCACAGTTATTAAACCGAAATTGCTGTACTTTCTTCAAGTGTTTAGACAAGAAAACTGGCAAATGTTAAGTAGCGCAAAATTTGGAACCTGCTATGAATTGGAAGTAGTGAGTAAAATTTGGGTGAATGGGCACATGTAAAAGTTAAATACAGCAAAAGGCAGAGATTCATGAATAAGCAAAACATCGACATGCATCTTTCAATATCAACGTGAAGAAAAAAAATTCCACACCTGACTTAAGCAGGCTGTCATGCAGCCCTAAAAGGCAAACCTGGCATCAAAGCAGTCCTCTAAGCCTTGAAATATTCTTAGTTAACAACAGACTTTAGTTTTTGCCTAAAATACATATACCTAAACACTTAAAGCCCCAAATTTATCACTTGGGCCAAAGATAAAAAGAAACGTGGTAGGCCTGCCACTTTTATATGATTCCCTGATTTGTCAGTGAGATGAGTAAACAGCAAAAGGAGAACATGAGCCTACATTGTTTTCGTGATATTTATGAATATGGAACATTATTTAAATGCTTTACCTCCCTTATAACTATAAAATGGACAACTCAGCCCACATCACAACATAGGCAATGATGTTTCTATAAAATATAGTTTTGAAAAACTTTACCCACAAATATAGATTTAACCCACCAATGAAAGCAAAGGTAAATACAACACAAGGTGGGGATTCAAGAATTGCTAATTCATGAACATGAATCTTTTTATACCTGTTATGAATGTGAGTATGGCAGTTTGTTTTGATTTGGGAGGGTCACTCTATTGATTGAGTTGGCCTGCTTTGTTGGGGTGACTCTCACATAGCTTGTAAGCAGTGAGGTGGTGACCTACATACAGGCACACATGTAAACACAGGAAAGCCCTCATGTGGTCTAGAAAGGTCTCAGAGAATTGAAATGGGTGCCTTATTGGAAAAGTCTGGAAGACTGGTGAGAGTTCTCAGTGTGGGTATAGAAAGCAGCTCCCTTCATGACTGGGAAAGGAAAATTCTGAGATCTGACAGAAGCTGTGTGTCTTCAAGCCAGTGGGACTGTGAGCCATGGCTATTGCCAAGGGGATACTCATATATACATCATACCTGTGGAGTGTTGACTGTGCCTTTGAGTGGACTGGTATATTTGGTGTTTAATTGTACCACATTGATACCAATTGTACCTCTGTGTTAAAGTCAAAGTTTGCTTCTTTGGAACACCAAAACAGGGTCAGTTCAAACCTAAATTTCTAAAGAAATCCGAGGGAAAGGGGAGCCTCCCCCCTCAAAAATCAAAAGAACAACAGCCCAATAATTTTTGTCAATCTGATAAACCTGCTAATCAGAAAACAGTGCAAAAGTGCTTTAGTGGACCTACCTGCAGTTACTGCCATAAAAGGGGTCATGTTAAATCTGAGTGTTTTTTTCACTCCAGAGAAGAACCAACAATGTTGGGAAACCAGTTGGTTTAGCTAGCATTAAGGGGCCTAACACCTCTAAATATGTCTGATGGATTCTGATAATCTCCATGCTAAATTTGAAAACCCACATGGGGGGTAGCTACGTCCATATTGGATGGCCATGAAAGTTACAAATCAGAAGGGCTGGTGTCACAGAAAGAAAATGCTGTTGACCAGAAGGCAGTTGTGATCCTAAGGGACACTGGCGCTGCTCAGTCTTTACTGTTGGAAGATGTACTATCTTTGTTGGATGAAACCTATCAAAAAGCCAGTGTATTATTTCAGGGTTTTGAGGGAAACTACATGACAGTCCCACTTTACAAAGTTTACATGAAGTCTGATTTCAAAATTGGACCTGTGATTGTAGGTATTGTACCTACTCTCCAGATAGAAGGCGTGATCTTCCTTCTAGGGAATAATATAGATAATGTGAAAGGTAAACAGGTACCATATTTAAATGATGAACCAGTCACTAGAGAGGACACACAGCATCTTGAGCAGGAATTTCCAGGCATTTTTCACGCCTGTGTTGGTACAAGTTAAATGGCTCTTGAAGCTTCTAAACAAGAAGAAGCCAGAAACAAGGATGCAGAATGTCTCGGGCTGGCAGAGACATTTTTTGCTGGTAGCCTGGAGGACCAAGTAAGCCATGAAGGAAACTTGAGTCCCGAAGTAAACCATGATGGTAACTTCTTTGACCAGGTAAACCAAAATGATCATCTGAGTCAAATGCCTCATTTGAATCGAGGCTGATTAAGGAGCAAAATGCTGACCCTCAGTTAAGAAAATTAACAAGTACAGCTTTAACTGAAAAAGAGGCACAAAAAGACCTGATCTGTTATTTTAATAAGTCAGCAGTGTTGATGTGGAAATGGAGCCCTGCAGATGCTTCCACTGATGAAGAATGGAGAAATGTTCATCAAATAGTAGTTCATCCATCATAAAGAGCAGAAGTCTCATGATTCGTCTATGGCAGGCCACTTGGGTGTTAAGAAGACTCAAGATAGAATATTACAACACGTCTTTTGGCCCAGCTTACATTGGGACGTGGCAAAATTTTGTAAGACATGTCACACATGTCAAGTGGTCAGAAAACCCAATCAGAAATCAAACCTGCTACTTTGATTAGTATCCTTGTTCTTGAAGAACCATTTCACAGGGTTATTATAGATTGCATTGGGCCACTTCCCAAAACAAAAGTGGGAAATACATTTTTCCTTCCTATCATAGATTCAGTCACAAGGTATACTGACGCCATCCCATTAAATACATTAAAGCTCCTACTATCACTGATTCTTTAATATAATTTTTTTTTCATGAGAGTAGGACTGCTGATGCAAATACATAGTGTCCTAGGTTCAATTTTCATGTCTGTTGTGTTTCAGGATGTTGCCCACCAGTTAGGCATTAAACAGATTAAATCTTCAGCCTACCACAAGGGGCTCCAGAAAGGTATCATCAAAACTGAAGAACATGATGAGAACCTATTGTTTTGAAAATGAAAATGAATAGAAAAGCATGCATATGTTATTATTTGCCACCAGAGAGATACCACATGAGTCACCGGGGTTCAGTCCATTTTAATTTATATATTTACATATTGTGAAAGGTCCACTAAATATGGTGGCACAAAGGTGCCAACTAAAATGTTTTTCTTTCTCCATAAAAATGCGAAGGCAAAAACAAGAAAATAAGAAAACAGTACAGTGAAAACAAGAAAACACGAATCCAAAAACACTAAAATGAAAAACACGAAGGCGAAAATGCAAAAACACAACTGCAGAAAAATGACAGAAATTGTGTCATGTTCTTGCATTCGCATGTTCGTGTTTCTGTATTAGCGTTTTCTCGTTTTTTTCCCTTTTTTTTACTGTTTTCTTTCCTCGATCGAAAACAAGAAAACACGAATGCATAAACACTAAAATAAAAAACACGAAGACGAAAATGGGAAAACAAAACTGCGAAAATATGACAGAAACTATGTCGTGTTTGTGCACTGGCATTTTCGTGTTTTCGTATTAACGTTTTCTCATTTTCTTGTTTTACTGTTTTTTTTCCTTGATCTAAAATGTCACAACTTGATAAGGGAAGTGATTTGGTATTTTCAGAATTTCGCGTGCATGTTTTTTCAAGATGATGTTTATATGATTATGTCATGCATAAATGTACATCATTTATGTTAGCTAATGGAATTAATCTAATGAACAATTAAACTTTTATAGTTTATACTTGTATTTTACAAATGAATTCACAGGAAATGTATGGACCCATCATGAGATAATCCCGTTTTATTAGTGCCCCTGTAGTAACGGAGTAGTTTTCCAAATACAGTTATTATTATTATTATTATTATTATTATTATTATTATTATTATTATTATTATTATTATTATCATTATTATTATTATTATTATTATTATCATTATTATTATTATTATTATCATCATCATTATCATTAATATTATTATTATTATCATCATCATTATCATTAATATTATTATTATTATTATTATTATTATTATTATTATTATTATTATTATTATTATTATTATTATTATTATTATTATTATTAAATCTTGCCAATACTAACCAGAAGTGCAGTGCTTAATGGACCGCCTTGATACCAAGATAGAGCAAACAGATAATACCTGTATCAGAAAGCACAGTTTTATAGATGTTGCATAAATGATAATATTTACGGTAAATATAAGACTTTGATTCTTGAACTGAACTCTGTATACAAGCTAGCCAGCATACAAATAAACAAACAAATAAACTCAAAGCCAGTTATGTCTGAGGAAGTTGATTCCTGGAAGTCCTGGTGACAAAATTACCAGTGCCAAGACCCAAGAGGACTAGTCATTCTTAGGTAGTGTTCGTGTGGAAAAATAAGCTTTTGTTGAAAAAAAAAGGGTCGTTAATATAGTGTTTTAACATAAAAATTGCATTTACTATCTGTTGCTGGAATAATGTGTGCATGATGCACCGAAACGTGTCCGCAAATTTCACTGGCATAAGTCCCAGAACTCTGGTTTAGTGGTTGATCACTTGAAGGGATTGCTATGTTATACATTGCTCTTTGTGGCAAAGTTTTCTTTTCTACACGATAAAGTCCATCAACCATGTTTTGAGCCACATATCTACATGTGATTGAAGTCCATGCCCTAATGTGCATCTATCATGGGGCAAAATATTATCTCAATTATAGGTATCGTATCAACGAAGTTTGTACAATATTTATGATTCTTTATATGTTTAAGGAATTGAAAGAACGAAATATAACATAATTGAGGTGGCTGTGCATTATCAAACTTGCATCCAAATAGGACATGGCTTTTTAAATTCTATTGTTATAGCATTTAACTTAACAGCTGATTATTTTTTATCTGATTTTGCCGATTTTTTTCACCTAATTTGTTCAAATGGTCATGTTCCAGTGATTTTTTATTTTTTATGATTTTTTTTTTCAAAAATCTTTTGAACAGTTTTAATGAGAAAGTTTAACATGCGAATTTCTGGTAATGGTTAAAACGTGAATAACTTTGGCCAGATTTGTGCCAAACTTGGTAGTGATGTACCTTTTATAAGTGTCTTCCTGTTTCGTGCAAATGGTCATGCTCCAGTGATGTTTGTACCTTGACCTCATTCTCAAGGTCACAGGACAACTGACACGAAACTTACTGTTCACGTGATAACTTGAGATGTGTTTTGAGTGAGGCCCTTGATGTTGCACGTTAATGTTTCTATGTGAAGAACATGCCTAGACAGTACATGAGTGACATTGACCTCATTTCTGGAGTCACAGTGCAACATACACGAATTTTACTCTTCACTGTAACTTAAGCACTACTTGAACGGGGACCTTGATGTTTCACATGTTAGTGTTCTTCTATAAAGGTCAGACATACTCAGTACATGTGTGACCTTGATCCTATCCCAAGTTCACAAAGCTGCAAGTGTGATGAATGTTTAGGTCAGTTGGGCATGGGCTGTTCACACAGCCCTCTTGTATTTTCATATGACATGGTATGTTGGGGTAAATATTATGACTTTTATGTCAAAACACTCTATTAACAACCCAATTTTTTTTTCAAAGGAAAGATTTTTTTCCACATGAACACTACCTAAGAACGAATTGTCCTCTTGGGTCTTGGGGCTGGTAATTTTGTAACCAGGACTTCCCTCAATCAGCATCAACTTCCTCAGAAATGACTGGCTTTAAGTTTATTTGTTTGTTTACTTGTTAGCTTGTGTATAGAGTTTAGTTCAATGATCAAAGTCTAATTTTTACCGAAAATACTATCATTCATGTAACATGTGTAAAAGTGTGCTTTCTTATACCAGTATTACCTGTTAGCTCAATCTTGGTATACTGGCCGTCTGGTAAACAGTTCTGGTTAGTATCAGATATGCTACTACTACTACTACTACTACTACTATTACTACTACTACTACTACTACTACTACTACTACTACTACTACTACTACTACTACTAACTACTACTACTACTACTGCCACTACTACTACGACTAATGTATTTGGAAAACTACGCTGTTACAACAGGGGCACCAATAAAATGGGGGTTTTTTCATGGTGTGTCCATACATTTTCTTTGAATTCATTTGTAAAATAGAAGTATAAACTATAAAAGTTAATTTTTTATGAGTTTAATCCTGTTAGCTTACATACATGATGCACATACATGCATGATATAATACTATGAACTCATCTTTACAAAACATGCATATGAAATTCTGAAAATCCCAAATTACTTGCCTTATCAAGTTGTGACCTTTTCGATCAAGGAAAAAACTAGTAATACAAGAAAACGAGAAAAAGCTAATAAAACAAACACGAAAATGTGAATGTGAAAACACGACATAATTTATCATATTTTCTCAGTTGTGGTTTCCCATTTTCATCTTCGTGATTTTTATTTTAGTGTTTTCGCATTCATGTTTTCTTGATTTCAATCAAGGAAAGAAAACAGTAAAACAAGAAAACGAGAAAACGCTTATATGGAAACACGAAAATATGAGTGTGAAAACACATCATTTCTGTTTTTTTGCAGTTGTGTCTTTGCAGTTTTGCCTTTGTGTTTTTCATTTTTATTTTTTTGGCATTCGTGTTTTCTTCTTTTTTCGGTTCTGTTTTCTTGTTTTTGCCCTCGCATTTTTATGGAGAAAGAAAAATATTTTAGTTGACACTTTTGTGCCACCAAAACTAAAGCTTATAAAAGAAAAATGGTTGGTTAAAACACAAGATAAACCTATCTTGGAGTATGTTTCCACATTAAAAACAAGTTGAAAAAGGCTTGTGAAGTGGCACAATCAAATCTGGTTAATGCACAGGGTAGGATTAAAACATGGTATGATAAGAAAGCAAGAGAAAGACTAGGAGACAAGGTATTGGCACTTTTGCCTAGGCAAGGGCATTCGATTCAGGCAGAATGCAGTGGTCTTTACCTTGTTGAAAGAAAGTTGAATGATGTGGACAATATAGCAGATACACCTAATAGGAGAAAAGCTAAACAGCTTTATCACATTAACATTTTAAAATACCATTTAAAGAGGAACCCCATTAGGAAATGTCAATGTCACTATTCTGAGGAATGATTAAAATGATAATGGGGATTATGAGAATGATCCATTCTCAAATGAAGGCTTGAGTTTTATTTCCAGTGTAAAAATGCAACACTTAGACCTATCACAAAATCTCAATCACAAGATCAGTAAATTGGAACTTGCACAGCCAGCTGATTTACCAAGACTTATTCATGAGTTTGAACCTTTATTCTCAGACCAGCCTGGTCGCACCTCAAAATTATATCATGATGTAGGTGTAGGTGATGCTGGTCCAATAAAGCAGCAATGTTATCAGATGAATCCCCTCAGCTTGGCTGCAGTCGTTAAGAAATAATTTACATGCTGGTAAAAAGATATTATAGAACCAAGCCAGAGAAGCTGGAGTAGTCCTATTGTATTGGTTCCAAAACCTGATGGTTCAATGCGATTTTGTATTGATATTGTTTTGATTATAGAAAGCTAAATTTTGTAACTACGTCAGACACCTATGCAATCCCCAGAGTGGATGATTGTATTGATAAGATAGGAAATGGGTGTTTTTTTCAAGCAAATAAGACTTGATTAAAGGTTATTGGCAGGTGCAACTCTTAGGAAAAGCCAAAGAAATATCAGCTTTTGTAATAACTAATGGCCTCTTTCAATGTAAAGTGATGCCATTTGGAAGGAAAAAGCGCACCTGCCACATTCACCTGGTTAAAGAACATGGTGACAGCTGGTTTAGAGGGATGGGTAACCTACATTGATGATACCTGTATTTTCTTAAAAACCTGGGTTGAACATCTTGAAAGAACTAGAACATTCTCTGAAAGATTGACATCCTCTGGTCTGACAGTGAATTTAAACAAAAGTGAACGTGGTCAATCTGAAGTGACCTACCTTGGCTATGAAGTAGGAAGTGGAAGGGTATTGCCAAAAACAGCAAAAATTCGAACAGTTTTGGTTCCTTGGCCAACAACAAAAAAGGAGCTATTACATTTTTAGGCATAGCTGGATATTACAGGAAATTCTGTAGGAATTTTCCAGAAATCACTGAACCTTTGACAAAACTGTTTAAAAAGTGAGAGAAAAGTTCATTTGGAATGATCAATGTCAGTGTGTCTTCCAAGAGCTGAAAGATAAACTCACCAATGTGCCAGTTCTTTCAGCCCTAGATTTTGAAAGGCCATTCAAGATTACAGTAGATGCAAGTTATGTGGCAGCAGATGGTCTGTTAATATGGGATGGTATTGATGGTTTGGAACATCCTGTGAGTTATTTCTCTAAGAAATTTAACAACCATCAAAGGAAATATTCCATCAACAAGAAAGAAGCACTTGCTTTATTGTTAGCACTTCAGCATTTTGAAGTATATGTTACTTCAGGTCTGTATCCAGTGCTGGTCTACTCTGATCACAATCCTTTAAAGTTTTTGGATAAGTTCAAAGATAAAAATCAGATGTTGTTGAGATGGAGTTTGTATCTACAAGGATTCGATTGGAAAATTGAGCATGTCTGTGGCACGGGTAATGTGGTTGCCAATGCACTAGATAGGGTGAAAATTGTATAAATATTACTCGTATGAATGTGTTCAGATTATAAGATTATTGGCTGAGATACTGTTTATGTACGAACAGTTTGAATGTTAATGGCAGTTTGTATAAAAGTTAGGTATTTTTCTTGCTAGAAAATACTTTGTACTGTAGGTTAAAATACCTATACATTGACAATTTGTAAGAAAGATTCTCCTTATACGTCCAATTTTTTCTTTCCATAAGGAGGGAGGCATGTTATGAATGTGGGTATGGCTGCTTGTTTTGATTTGGGGAGGTCAGTGTATTCATTTGGTTGGCCTGTTTTGTTGGGGTGACTCTCACGTAGCTTGTAAACAGTGAAGTGGTGACCTACATACAGGCACACATGTAAACACAGGAAAGCCCTCATGTGGTCTAGAAAGGTCTCAGAGAATTGGAATGGGTGCCTTATTGGAAAAGTCTGGAAGACTGGTGAGAGTTCTCAGTGTGGGTATAGAAAGCAGCTCCCTTCATGACTGGGAAAGGAAAATTCTGAGATCTGACAGAAGCTGTGTCTCTTCAAGCCAGTGGGACTGTGAGCCATGGCTATTGCCAAGGGGATACTCATGTATACATTATACCTGTGGGGTGTGGACTGTGCCTTTGAGTGGACTGGTATATTTGGTGTTCAATTGTGTTGTAAAGTCTGTTAATCATTAGATTATCAGCATAGCTAAGTTCCATTTACCTACTTTATCTTGATTGTTGGTTGTTGATATATTGTCATTGTTAAAATTATTTCATCGTGGTCATTCTTTGTGGAGTTCCACTATAATATTCTGAAGGTGGGCATTATAAGGACCAATGTGAAAAAAATAAATATCACTCCTGACTTGAGTCATGCAGTTACTTATAAAAGACTATTGGTGGTTTGAAACTGTTCCTCTCAAAAGTTGTGCAGTGACAACAATCAACATAAAATACTATTTCTTCAGTCTGATTCAGCACACAATTTCAAAGCGATTTACTTGAAGTGATAAAATTGTAAATACTCTCATCAAACCTTCACATTTTGCCAATGTGAGCAACTTTATATCGTTTCCTGTGAGACCATGTGAGCAATCAGGGTTATCTCCAGCAACCCTCAATAGGAGATATTCATATTAACTGGGATCATGTGCTGCCAACTACGCTGCCACAAGAAACTTGACAGGAAAGAGGGCTGATTCATATATTAAGCAGTGCACATTTAGCTTCTAAGATAAAAGTAACATCTTGAGAAACCAAAATGCTCAAGACAACCTGCTTCACTAAGTTTTAAAACATAGAAGATGCAACACATATTAAAATGAATTTTTTTTTAGTAGATAAAGTATTATTGCTGTATGGTTTATGTAACATAACTCCTACAAATGCCCTCATTATTGCAGAGGCACAGCTTCGTTGCATAGCAACTGAGGGGACCAGAGCAGGTCTACAGTTAATATAGAATATGATATAAATACCTCCTATTCTTTTCGTCATCTACCACACCCACCTGTGAACATATTACTAAAATTCTGCAACAGTACCACGTTATAACGTTTATCATGCACTGAAATACGAGGAAAAATTGCACCCCAGATTGTCCTTGTGTCCAAACTCTGGAAGTATGTTGAAGGACATGACACATGTGTTGCTCTGTAGCCTGTTCAACATTATGTATATGGTGTGTGTGTCAGCTTGATTGTTATGTGACCTAAGTTGAAGGGTGTATTATCTCAACTTAACAAGTACATGCTCCCATGTTATACACCTAAACAAATTATTCAGCATGCGCTTTTTTCTTGTTTGACACTGGTCACTTCAATCGAGCATAAAAAAAATCAATTCCAAACCAGACCTTAATCTCAGTGCTCGCTCATATAAAATGCATGTCTTTGGCTTTAGAATACATGTCTTTTAAAGAGCATTCAAAGAATGAGATGCAATGGATTGAAACACTTTTTAAAATTTTGTAACACGTAGTGCATAACATAATGTAATAGGATGACCCATAGCTGGGACCATGCACAAAAAGCAAAACGAGGCAACATCTAATGCAAATTGGGGTTATCACCCAATCCGTCCTCAACAATTAGAAGAAAAGAGTATTATAAACATGGATAATAAAACAACATATTGTAAGTGCCTGGAAGATTGACATAAAAAGTATAGGGATCGTGTTTGCAATTTAAAGGATAAACCTAGCAAACAGAATTGGGGGCGAAGAAATCATGTACAAGGCATCTGCAGTATATAGTACATAAGTTGCATTATTCCTCAATCTTCAGTGTACCCATGTACATGTAATGTTTCTTCGACAATCACACATGCCGCCTATTGAGATAAAACCGCTAAAAATTGCAGGAATGGACATTGGTATCAGTTACCTGGTCCTCGCTCACAGATGTGAATTTTAAAAAAATGTGCATTGTTACAATAGCTACAATTTGAGCCCAACATGATGAAAATTGGATAAAAATTTGACCTTGACATTTGAGATGACCTTTACCTTGCTATGATCGAACTATACACTTGGAACCACATCTTCTATAGTATCTAAAATATTGAAGATTTAAAACTTTAATTAGCTCTCATTTCCATAATTTTGAAAAGCATGACCTCTCGTTATAAAAAGGCCAGACTTTATCCATAGAAGTATAATTGTGTCAAGTTTGGAGTTTCTACATGTAATACTTTTCAAATGAAATATCGGACAAATTTGCCTGTAAAGAAAGAAAGAAAGAAAGAAAGAAAGAAAGAAAGAAAGAAAGAAAAACAATATTTCTGTGTTGGCACACAGACATAAATATTGCGCAAACATCCGATTTTTTTTTTCAATTAAAAAGCAGGGCCGTAGAATATATATCTTGCAATCAATTTTCATCTTTGGACATCAAAAATTTGCTGATCACATGCTGTTAATATATCTATTGTCAACGAGTAATCATTGTTACAGTTACATACCAACAAACTGACACAGTACCTACCATTCAGAACCCGTAGAGTAACTGGGCACACCCGCGGTACATTTGAAGAATTTCCTCTGCCAACTTCAGTTGTTAAAGCTTATTCTGTCCACGCAGTACGATTACAGCATCACTTGAGGTATATTCAACATCTATGTTTTACTGCATGTGTAACAAACCCGTAGGTAGGTAGGTAGGTATAGATAGATAGATAGATAGATAGATAGGTAGGTAGGTAGGTAGGTAGATAGATAGATAGATAGATAGATAGATAGATAGATAGATAGATAGATAGATAGATAGATAGATAGATAGATAGATAGATAGATAGATAGATAGATAGATAGATAGATAGATAGATAGATAGATAGATAGATAGATAGATAGATAGATAGATAGATAGATAGATAGATAGATAGATAGATAGATAGATAGATAGATAGATAGATAGATGTTAACCAATGTGGTTTAGACCTTCGTTTTTTGTTCGGGCTTCCAGATTTTGCAAGGTATTATCTTTGGTCATAGTTGATATGCATTATATCTAAAATGAAACGGCATCAAATCTTCTTCTTCTTCTTCTTCTTCTTCTTCTTCTTCTGATGATGATGATGATGATGATGATGATGATGATGATGATGATAAAATGGTTTTCGAAGGAATCGCATGTTTTCATTCACCGATTAGCAGTCAGAGCCCGACTGAATGAGAGAGACGCTAATGAGAATGTCTGGCTGCTTATAACTAATGAAATGCAAATCAAAATCTGTAATGCAGGGGCAAAAATGTTGCCATCACTATTATCAATACTGGTGCCGTTTAACTGCAGGTCTACCACTGTGTATTTTGCAGTCCTACGAATTCAGTCCATTTGTTTTAATGGTTTGCGTCTAGGCCCACTGTTTGTTTGTATATGCATCCTACATGGCCTTCAGTTACACAATGGTAGATGCCACAGTGAGCCTGACTTCCCTTGTTTTTCCAATTAGCCTAGCCTTCATATCGATCAGAATCGTCAGGCACAAAATACCTTGTGTACATAAAGCTTCAGTCACTTTTACCAGTGTTGACTGTGCTTCGGCTCTTCGGACACGATTATACATACATACATACATACATACATACATACATACATACATACATACATACATACATATCGATGCCTTATTTTCTTCATTTATAGAGTGTAACACCATCTTGACAAAATTGCTGCGTCTGTTACGTTACCGAAAGCATGACCTGAAGTTTGGCGTGGTTTCACAGTGTTGACCAGTCAGTTATGTGCTTTCACAAGGACAAAAAGGGTTGATCATAATCAGTCTGGAACATGTTTACAAGTTATAAAATGATTCGTAGTCTACGTTGTAACCTATTCTGGAGAAGCATGAGGTTAGCTGTATGCAATCCCGCAGACAACTGTATTGTGCGTGGGTAATTTTCTGTAACCTGATGACCATGAAAACACCTTGAAAGTGCGCAGTCCTGATGACAGGTGGACGCCCATTACCACCAAGGTCTAGTTGAGCCGCCACAGATGATTCACCTATCTCATCAGCTGTTTTGTGTGTCCTGTTAAGTCTGATATTGCTGGCGTATTATACCTCTATTTGCAAAAGCAACAACTGACAAATTGTTGGTGTTAGTGTCGTGGGGGTTAAGTCAACATTCCAGAATCAGCTAATGGGATTCTGAGAAGTTTTTAACAAGTTTGTCTCTAAACATCTTCAGCACCAGAAGGATATATATGGCGATGCATTAGAGGAATGTCTTCATTTTGTCGGTTTAGTGGATCCGAAGTCACACGCAAGACAACTGTCTAAGCCCAGAAACTGAACTTTTATGCTATTAGGTTGCAAGCTTTTGCCACCAAGTCCAGATCCTTTCTGAGATCGCCGACATTTCTATATAATTGTGCTCATCTAGCGCAATAATCTTTATGAAACTCAAGAGGGGGCTTTTCTATTTACGTACTTCATGCCAAAGGTTTGGCAAGTTCGCCCGGGGTCGCGCACCTATGTTATCTAGGGGTCAGTCTCGTGAGGGACAAGTCTACAGCGGATCTTTAGATTTGGACAAATTAGTGCAGAGCTGTCAAAATGGTGAATAGACTGAGTTATTTGAGCCCATTTACTTGGTCTGGCCTGCTGCGACAGTATACTTTGTAAACCGATCCTAAATTGCTTGGGAGGAGTCAAAGTGACTCATCTGGAACTGTCAATGCTCTTGGGTTTACGCGGGTAAATCTCACTGCTCCGCTAATCTGCTTCATCCCAGCCCCACAACCTCGTCAAACCCACATACTCTATCGTCTGCTTGGGGCGCCATAATGCGCAAGTCTTGTTCAACAACATATCTGCCAGTTCACACAGGAGAAGCCCCAGGGTTCATGACATCTATAGAGCGCATGAAATTTGCCCCATTTCATATTACATGCAGGCGCTGAAAAACCTACTATTGGAAGTATAACAAGCCATTTACCAGAGAATATATGACAAATAGGTAGCGTTTTAATCGATTCGGTCGTCACCGGGCGAAGAGAGGAGAGAATCATTTGGCGTCAAGGGGTTTTATATGACAGCAAATATTCAATCGAAGACGTTGAATTTACATCCAAATGTGCCACACCATTTCCTCTAATAGACTAGGCCTCTGGCAGGGCAAACTTGTAACATTGCCGCTGATCGCATTATGTCAGTAATGTCATATTTGGGTCTTCAGAGCAGGACTTGACGTTTCCTTGCACAATGAAATTAAGGGCATTTCAGCTCTCATTATCCGTATCATGCTAGGCTTGTTATTAAAGCTTCCTGTTTGAAACTACTAACGTTTCCCAGTGACAACGAGAAAACGCCATCATTTGCGCGTGAAAAATCATTTCATGGAATGTCAACAAAAACGAACTTGTCGTTTGCTGAAACCACTTAACAAAACTTCTCTTGCTCGTTTAATATGTTTAGCGTAGATGTATTGCGGTATATCAGCCATGATGTGTTTTTTTTTGTGGCCAGTGAGCTGAGCGCAAACAAATATTAACAAAGGCTGAAACGTTCATTTTCCTCGCCGGAATGAAACACAGTCGAGCATCCCCACTCATATTTAAGTTATATTTAAGGGCAGAAAATGGGGTCTCTCTACTTATTTGGAACTATCTAGACTTATTTACCAGATCCCCCAGCTTTCAGGGATCTATCTCGGTGCCAAATGGATGCTTTTAGCCGATTAGACCACTCGATCGGCCCGTCCTGTCTCTATGGGGCCTAATGTCGTTTTAGTAGTCTATTACTTTGTTCAATAGTTCATTTCATTATCCCTGTGCTTATTATGTATATTTGAATTCGAGAGCAATTTCAACGACATGATATGAAGTTGTTGCCTCATTAGGTCTCGATTCATCGCTTTCTTAGCAGTGTAATAAAATACATACAAAAATAATGAGCCCGCCGACTGCCACACAGTCGCAGTACCACAGGCCTTTGTCAATTGGATAGGGAGCACAAAAATGGATAGCCCCCGCGTACTCTCCGGCATGAATTACTTTGGATAAGCCTATCAGCTCATATATGAAATTTATCTAGATTATGAAAATATTTATTCTTCTCTATTTCACTCATTTGACTGCCGATTATACGCTGCAGCAGACTTGAATGAAATTTCATTTCTATCTTGGCGCGCAGCACTCATGCTTTCGCTCAATTGAAAAGCTCTAACACAAGCTTAATCTATTAGAGCGACGTAGGCCATGTAAAAATTGAGGTAATTATAAGGGTGGCACATTGAAGGAGGCAATCGGCGTGCAGTTAATTTGCAGGAAAATATTGTAGCGGCGACGGAGTTGATGAGAGAAATTGATGCGGTGAGATCATGATGGGGTTTTGTGCGGAGATGGGGCGTTAATCAGATTTTAATGAATCATCGACAATACGATGAGAAACGCCACACTGCCATCGCCTCCGAATCGTCCCACAATTGCCGGCCGCCAGCTCCCCTGACAAGACACAAACGTATATATCATGTTGAAACTGCCATGTCATTTTAATGCAATCATCAAACTTATGACTGTATTTTGATTCGATAGTGGCCTCCGGATGTCCTAAACGTCTCGGGACTCGGAAACCCAATCAAGAAAATATACCATGCTGTTGTAGGCTTGACAACACAAAGTATGTAAAACTGCATTCCGTTGTGTCTCGTTGGCTGTCAAGATATCGCCGTACCAACAAGAGGCTGCCTTAAGAAGCATCAGTTCACTGTGCACTAAGAAGGAGCCCAGGGACTGACAGAAAATGTCGCTAGCGGGTCGAGTGCGCAGATGTACCCTACCAAATGGAAGGCTGTATCAATTAGTGTAAGGTGATATGTGATATATGAACAAAATCAATTATCGCTGCTTAAATTGAATTTTAGAGTGCGCTTTTCGATCCAGGCCTTGGAGGCATCGATGGTCCCACAAGCGCGATCATTTCTCTCTGATATTAGCTCTTTAATTTTTCAAAGTCGTTGCTTATTTAAATTAGACTCTTTCGATCACAAGATCTGACGTTTCCATTTGAACGGTATATCCGAGTTAATAACTGTTCTGCATTAAACCACCAGGATTGTTTTGGCGTCCGTGATTTCTTGTCCAGAAGAGCTTAATACTTCTCCTAGTAATTACAAACCAAATATGATGGTGGGGACTTTGATCTAGCGGGGCAATCGATCCAGTGGTTGCCTTCTAACGCGCTCGCAATAACCCCTGAGTGTTTCAACAATTTGGGCTAAGGATATAGGCATAATAGCCATCTCTACGCCCAAACTAGTCATGTTTTGAAAATTGATTTTGATGCTGGCACGGATGGCAAATGTGGGGATTTTGAGCGGAAGGGATGATTACGAGGCAGATTCCCACCTTGAACTGCGTGTTGGGCCGTAAACGACCTAATGGAAATGCACGCATGAGGGCTACATCAAATAGAATGCGCATTTTGTTTCTAAACTAATGGACGTTTCAAACGGCAAAGGCTCGATAGCTTTTGACACTTTGATATCAAGCTAAAATAGAGAGCAGACGGTAGCGAAATGTGATCTTGTATCAGTCAACATCGACCTCCAAGGATTTCTTCTGCTACTTTCTTTCTAAAACCTAGCTTCAACTTTGTCCAGTCATGCAAGCAGCAGGAAAGCAAAGGTTCTAACCCTGACCTGAAGCATTGTTATGGAACTTGTGAGGTGTTATGCGCTCATCACGATTACACAGGGTCACGTGTGAGGTATTCGGCATAAATGAAGCATCAGCAATTTTTCTAGCGGTCCTTGAAAAACAAGCATGCTACCTTGCTTCTTGCGGCTGGCCTCTTGTTATGCCTGTCAAGCATCTCCAATAGCAATCCATTCCCCTAACTCACAGCAAACGGGGTTTGTCCCAGAAAATATAATGGAAATAATTACCATCTTTTCATCTTCGATCAAAGCAGATCTGCGGTTATTACCTTCGGCTGTGTGATCTAATCCGACAAATGCAGATAGAGATATAACAGATCCGACTGGGTGCTTTCCGTCCTGTCAAGTGGGAGCGCTAGGCAATGGTCAGACAGAATTCATGGCAAATAAGTGGCAGGAGATGTAGGAAATAATGTTGCAATTTCTTCAAGCATTTACTGCCCAAACAGAAATATGAGACTTAAGTTCTCGTGCTGGATTTGAAGCTTAGGCATGGCGTTTGAGGAGAACCGGTATTTTTGTGAATACTAGATTGAGATGCATTGTCGTGGGAAATGCTAGGTCTGGGCATGTTTCCCTTAACTGCGTTAAGAGATGCATTTCAGTATTGCATAAATCTTTTTTTGTTTGGACACACACACACACACACACAGATATATATATATAATTATATATATGTATATATATATAATATATATATGATATAATATACATATATAAATTATTGAATATAAATCATCTCCCATAGATGCTAGTCTGTTTGGCACTTAAACCACGAACAGTCATCATCGCGATGGTCTCACTTGTAGAGTAAATTTCGCCGACACCTTCACTACTGCTATGGTTGGCATATCATATAAAATATCAGATTGGTAATACATCCACTTAATTACATGTGACCAAGATATCCGAAGCTTTAACGCACAGAACCTTCAACGTTGAGACTCAGAAATATGTACCGCAGATATGTTGTAATCTATTTGAATATATATCATAAGGACATAACAGTAAAATTTATTATTTCTTGAAATTCCCTTAAAAATGTTTTCTTCTTTATTTGATGTCTCTCCGAGGCACATTGTTTCCGTGATATGGACACACACAGTATGTTATATGAAAAACCTGATACGGTAAGTCAGTTTCCAGAGAAATTAAGAGCACAATTTCAGTATGGTTAGCGCACTATTACGTAGACAGATTTTTCCAGTACTTTGTGCAACGGTATTGAAATTTTGATTTTGGTACTGATGCTTTATTATTCAAAAAGTTTCATGGATTTAACAAGACTTCTACTAATGCATGTACAAACCCAACCTATGCCTCTTAATAAAACGGTAGAAGTTAGTGTGCGTTAAATGAGTGTTTCCTTGTTAAGCGGTACTGTGAAGGGAAAACAGTTTTCCTAATAAACAAACAAACAAACATACAAACGAACGAACGAACGAACGAACGAATGAAAGATAAATAAATAAATAAATAAATAAATAAATAAATAAATAAATAAATAAATAAATAAATAAATAAACAGTCGCGGGTGTCCTGTACACACTGTATATCCAGTTATTTACCGAGCAAACCTAGCCCCCCCCCCGGATTACACTTGATATGTAAAGTAAAGTAAAGTTTCCTGGCACAATGATTTCTGCATTTTTTTGTAGTACCTGTCTATAAACTGTTAACACATTGTTAACCGAAGAAATAAAGGGTTAAGCATCTTTGAATGATGGTCAGTTGCCAGATACTTCCCCCAGATTGACACTAACTCCAATTAGACTTCATTGATCCAGCAGAATCGCCCTATACACGTCGTCTGATGAGCGGCTTGCATTCAGTATGAGGGTAAATGATATTGGAATGACATCGCGGAACATGATGTACTTGTCCAGTTAAGAAGCCCATGCAGCAGCAGTTGCCTGATGTTCCTCCTTGGTGTGAAGGTAGATCAGTTGAATTGATTTAAAATAACGTTTAAACCCAGCCTGGATTTGTTTTTCATCTTTGAGATTACCTTATTTTGGTATAGATACATTTTGTATATCTTCTAACAAAAAAAATGGAAGGTATAGTCCTAACACAACTCAAAACAATGGAGAACTTTTCAAACTTGATTTGGTGCCCAATAGATCGTGTTTACCTTTGGATCCTAAACATAGACAAAAGATACATATAACAAACTTTTCCCGTTCATCTGAAAATAATGCGGGATCTAACGGTCGGAATCTAACAAAATACATGTTAATCTCGTTACTAATTTCTGGACTACAGAAATCGTTTATGTTTTTGACATGTTTGATATGTTAATAGATACATAGGGAAGATGTATTGTTTCAAAGCTGAAATGATATTTTTGGGGCAAAATACAAACACGGAAAACACTGTACCTACTTTTGCCAGCAAAAACATCGCGGACGATTGAAAATAATCGCTAATACGTTTTCAGATGTATTTCAACAGACCAAAGTACAAATAATATGAGATACTGAATGTATTCTTCAGATAGGTCTGTGTTGAAAAAAGTTGAATTTACCCATGTTCGGTGTTTTGTCATGTTTATGCCACAATTTATTTCACAAATGTTATTTTTATAAAATCCCTGGTCATGGGGTATGCAAGTTTCTAATGGATTTTGCACATATATTTGGCTCGGCATAGTCACGTATAATGCATTTATACTGGCACAAGGACCAAGATGAACGTTACGTATATTTGAATTTATATAAAAAAAAAAACAACTATGTATGTATTGCAACTCATTTATAGGATCACAAGTATCGAGTGATATGGCTTCAGCGACTTCAAAGATATCGGTTGCATTGGGACGATTAAAATTTATATACAATGTATAGTCTTAATAGAATGCTCTCTTATTAATGACCTTCAAATGACACAGAACCTGGAACGTTGTACTTGTATTAATACTGTTATTACTGATCAATATAATTAAAGATAATGTACAAAACCACTGTACAGGGTGTATTGTATCTGTATATACACATGCAACGAAAAGCAGATTACTAATTTTAATCAGACATTTCGGATGAAAAATAGAAACAAAAACCCATCTTGTTTTGTCATACTGGGTTTGTTTCTACATAAATGTGGGGCTATGTTGCACGTTTAATTTATGTCCTATGAGGCTTCGGAATTTAAGACACAAGTATTCGTTTCTTCGTTAACTCGTTTTATCTTTAGAAAACATGGACCCGCATGAAAAGACCATTCATGATGAATCTTCGTTTTTTACTGTTGGTGGCTAAATGGAGAAATTCTGCACTGGTAGCATCATCACAGATACATTGGCCAAACGCGCAGATAGAGGACTCATTTATCACAATACGATAAATGGCTGCTGCCTCACACTAGGTGCCATAAGCAAAGTGATGTGCTGCAAGGAGACGTCAACAGAACGTGCTTAACATTGTGGTTCCTGATTTGGCCGGTGGTGGCAGCATTATCTTTCCTTTCACTGGGTCTTCCCTTAAATGTCAATGCAGCTTTATTCATGATGTATGGATGTTTACCAAGCTGGACATACATAGCCGACAATCATAGAAATCACTGAAAACAAATTTCCAAACAAACGCCGGGATTTGAACCTACCACTTCTGGCTCTAACGTTTTGGCAGAAAGGGACTGCCTCATAGACAAGACATGTATACAATCAAACGTGCCCGTGCAAAAGAACACAAGTAAGCAAACATTGTTTTCACACTTTTTGTCATCAGCAGGAACAAAATGCTGGTGCATTTAGATCCTCCAGTCAAGGAACCATAGATTAAATCATGTGACACATAGAATTATGGATGAATTTCACTGGCAAAACGTCCAAAAACATGAATTATACGTTTCACTTTTCCCTACTGGAAGAGCTATTGTAAATCATGGTACTCAATTCGATTCGATGTATTTATGTGTGTTCACATTATGAATAAATAAATTTGATAACTTGATCTGATTTGGTGAAAGATTATTTGTTTTTTTATGGAAATTTCTTCGTACTATGTTACTGCAGTTACTTGAAGTATTAGATGCGTAAAGCCACACGCAGAAATGTAAAAGTATATATATATAAATATATATATATATATATATATATATATATATATATATATATATATAATATATATATATATATATATATATATATATATATATATATATATATATATATATATATATATATATATATATATATATATATATATATATATATATATATATATATATATATATATATATATATATATATATATATATATATATATATATATAATATATATATATATATATATAATATATATATATATATATGCATTGAAGTGACAGCATATGAAGTCGACTACGCAGATAAATTAACTGCGGTTTTATGCGAATTTTATTTTTGCATGCAACACTCATGAAGTCGGCATTTTGTGATCTTGTCCTGAAAAAAACAAGAGGATTATGACAGTTCTGTGCTTATCTGACTAACTTACCCCATGACCTTGGAAATGAGGTCAAGGTCACTGACCTATTCTGAATCCAACTTTCATAGAGGGCCATCCCCATGTGCAAGAGCAAAGTCACAGTACAAATACTTCTCAGGTTATCACGCGGCCAGTAAAATCCATGTTAATGACCTTGTGACCCTAAGAATAAGGTCAATGTCACTAATGTACAGTCTCAATCTTTCCTAAATAGAGGACCACCAACAAGTTCAACATCAAGGTCCTACCTTCCACAGTTCTCAAGTTACAAAATGAAAAATAAAATTCATGTAAGTGTCTGGGTCCCAGTGACCTGGGGAATGAGGTTAAGGTCACCCATGTACTGTCTAAGTCTGGCCTTTGCTCAGGACAACCATCATGTTCAACATCAAGGTCCAAGTTAAAATAGCTCTCAGCTTGTCAGGTGAACAGTAAAATTTGAGCAAGTGGCCCTCTGACCTTGGGAATCTACTGTCTAAGTCTGGCCCTTATTAAGGACAACTAGCATGTGCAATATGAATGTCCTCCCCTAAATAGTTCTCAAGTTACCCTTTAAACAGTGAATTTCATGCACATCGCCTTGTGACCTTGGAAATGAGGTCAAGGTCACTCACCTACTGTACATGTATCACCATGATACCCAGAAGTGTCCCTATGCAATTTCAAAGCAATTGGCTGAGTATATACAAGGATAAAGACTTTTGAAAATTTGGCCAAAAAATGAACAAAAAATCATTAAAAAAAAAAAAATCATTGGACTGTGACCATTACAACAAACTTGGTAGATACCCACTCAAGTAACACCCCCACCAAATTTGAAGTGAATCTAGCTGATGGTTTCGCACAAGAAGTCAAAAATTGTCAATTAGCATTGCAAACCCTTATGACTTTGCAATCCCCATTGACTTGCATGGTAATCAATAGGCATATAAAATTAACAAGAAAAATTCCTAAAAAAACCGCAAACCACTGGACCGTGAACATTTGAATAAAACTTGGTAGAAACATGCCAGAGACACTTCACCACCAAGTTTGAAGTGAATCTGGTTAACGGTTTTCAGATGAGGTTGAAAATGTAAACTACCATTGCAATCGCCATTGACTTACATAGTAAACAATAGGAATGCATGCATTGACCAACAAGTACCTGAACTGAAACATTCGTTGAAAATCAGGGATCCACAGCAATACCACCTAGTGTTCAACCTTGTGTGACCCTTCCACAAAGAACATATCCACCAAATTTTAGCACAATCTGAGAGTTTGTTTTGGCGAAAAAGTCGAAAATAGCAAAAACGTACAAAAATTCACAAAAAATAGAAAAAATTGCAGCGCCGTCTGAAGGTCTGTGGGGTCCCCAGAAGTGTCCCTGTACAATTTCAAAGTAAATGGCAACGCGGTTTCGGAGAAGAAGATTTTTAAAGATTTCTCCCAAAAATATAAATAAAAAAATCACTTAACAGTGAACATTTGAACAAACCTGGTAGAAACCAACCCAACGAACATTACCACCAAGTTTTAAGTCAATCTGGATGACGGTTTCGGAGAATAAGTAAAAAAATGTGAATTAGCATTAGAAGGTCCATTGACTTACATAGTGATTAATAGGAAAGCTGCATTGACCGACAAGTACCCGAATTGAAAAAATCGTTAAAAAATCAGGAATCCACAGCAGTGCCACCTAGTGAACAATTTGTTTGACTTTTATGCAAGGAACATATCCACCAAGTTTCAGCTTAATCTGAGCGACGGTCATGGAGAAGAAGTCGAAAATAGAAAAAACACACCCCAAAAAAATCATAAAAAATAGAAAAAAAATCGCAGCGCCCTCTGGTGAACAAATTAAGAACTAGGAGTCCCCGGGAGTGTACCTGTGGGATATCAAAGCAATTGGGTGAGCGGTTTCGGAGAAGATTTTTTAAGATTTCCCCCCCAAAATAAACAAAAAAAAATCATTAAAAATTTTAAAAAATCACTGGATCGTGGCCGTTTGAACAAACTCGGTACAGACCCACCCAAGGCACATCCCCACCAACTTTGAAGTGGATCTGGCTGACGGTTTTTGAGAAGAAGTCAAAAATGTGAATTGTGAACGGACGACGACGACGGACGACAGACGGACGACGGATGCCTCACCCTCCTAAAAGCTCAGCTGAATTATCAGCTGAGCTAAAAAACAGTACGCTAAACTGTGACCTATTAACAGACTTCTATAGTCCCAGAGCCGCATCGGATGTGTGGACGTTATATTGGTAAACAATATATTTGAATTACGGATAAAGAAAGCCCAATCCGTCATGAAACAACAGTCGTGGAATCGATTCATAACAAATGCAAGTATTATTCTCGTTTATTATTTTGTACTATATACCATCTGAGTCCTGGATTGATTGCAGCCGCAATCTCTCTTCTCACAGTTTACCTCATTACCTCAATGATACCAAGCACCAGGCAATTAGCAAACGTAAAACTAACTAACACTGGCTCATATGTCCACTGAATTATGTTCCAGATCTACAGAGAGAAAACAGAAGGTAAGCCTTTTATGACAAATGACATTGGCCTTTGACCCGGTAGAGCAACATGTTACTTGCAATTAAACTATCACTACCGAGGCACTTCTGATCCAATTTGAAAACCTCTTGGGTCATTAAAACAATGTGAAAAGTTCACGATCTCTAACAGTTCGCCCCAATAGCAAGTTAGTCGAAAATAAAATAAAAATTGATGTCAAATATAGCAGCAAAATAAAATGCGGTAGACACTGTGCCAACAAAATGATCATAAGATAAAAACAAGAATGAAAAAGGGTCGTTTCGTATTTTCTCAGAAATCATGAACTTGGGTTAAAATCCAAACACCGGGACAACAGAACTCACTCGTCCCCTCAACAAGGGGATGAACATGAATAATGATCATGTATTTATACACAGCGTATAACACACGACTCATAGGCAAGGCCACCCACCTCGGTGATAAGATACTAACATTATAATTTGTGAAGCAGAAAGAAAACACTCGAAAGGTACTAAAGCACTTTGACAGGGTAAGATGTCAGAGAAATATAGGGCGATATCTGAAGTTTTTGTTCTGGTCAACCCCGTTCTAACTGGATGTGAAACTTGAAACTTTTATTGCTGCATCAAACATACAAACGTGATATTATGCAATATATACAACCATCCACACATATGCACACAAGTTACATTAACATCACATTTGACAAAATCAAACGTATACACGGTAATGCAAAATACATAATTACTGGCAAGAATAATAAGAAGTATATACATAAAAACCCTTGACTGGGAAAAAAAAGAAAAAAAAAAAAAAACAACAAAAATCACTGTTCCTGATGCGTCATAGATGTTGTTGGTAGTTTATGTTCAAAAATTAGAAGGGTCCCCTCTGCTCTATGATAGCTGCAAAGAAAATTTCAATATATTTTATTTTTTCTATATCGTCTAACTTCATCAAAAAGGTAAATTTATCATTATTGTCTAGTGATGAAAATAAAGGGAAAATATCGGCCATTTCCAAGAATAGTTTTTTTCTCTCCTTTTCTTATTTTTTGCAAAAAATGATGACATGTATTTCATCTTCCAATATTTGTCACAAATTCTTTCTTCCATAGGTGTTTTTTGCGGTTTTCTATGTCTATCTGTTTCTATTTTTAAATTATGTGCGCTGATTCTAAAACATGTTATATTTTTTCTGATATATCGATCTTTTATTGCTAGTTAATATAGTTCTCTGTGTTAATGGAACATAGTTTATAAAAAACAGAGAAAATTCCGGCAATAAAATTATGGAATCGAATAAAAAGAATGTTCAGGTAGTAAAATATACACATGGAATGGAGACAAGTATAGTGCCTTAGAAGTCCACAAATCCGACGAAAACTATCTTTGAAATACAGTGCTGTGGTTGAACAAGTGCCGCACAATCATTATTTGATAAATAAGTTAGCATTACTTTTAAAGTCGTTCTGGATACAAGTGGGTGTGTAATGTTTACATTTCAGGTACAGAAAGCCACGGAGAACACATATCTGCCCTCACATTGTTTAATTCTAATGCTCTAGTGCAAAAGCTTCTGTTGAACGAACCGTAAATCCGGAAGATCTAGTTGTTCGATTGTTACTCTTTCCTCTGATCCTAACAGGGGCTGGTTTGGTACAATGTACTGTGAAAAATAGAAAGAAAACGACAGCAGGATTCTGCTATGTTATCTAAAAAGTACTTTGGTCATATAGGATCAAGGAGCCTGTGGCGGCATCCCAAAATCTCGGTACATGAGACCTCTTCTCATCTTTAAGCCCGTAATGAAAGAAAAAAGTGACAACGGAGGTCTTATTCCAGAGGTCTGTAGGATGCTTTCAGGATTAAAAACAGATGTATCGTGGCAGGCTCTGTATGTAGAATACTAAGGTTACCACTTTGAGAGGTCAAAATCACTTCAACTCCGCTACTTGTTCTCACAGTCAAAGCACCCAGAGTGCAACGTTTGAACACAAGTTATACCTTGCCCTAATTTTAAGTAGACGGAATTGAAATTGGTTCCCTCCTGTTAGCTTGACGTTTGCAATGCAGTTTTGTCCTCCGGGAGTAGTTTGTGATCGAATGCAGCACCCGGCCAGAATATATGAACAGGACTGTGAATGTATCAAGGCACCCTCGCGGATTGCATAGTGACGTCTCTTCGGACTGAAGCAGTTGCATATTTACAAAGACTTTACAGCTTTTAATATGTGTGACATGTTCGGGAGCGCTATCACCAGTGTACATTCAAATGTAGGTCTAATTTAAACTTAGACAAATCCCTGCACAAGCTTGCCAATGGTTACGTTATTTATTCACGGGGCGTGGCTATCTTGAAATGTTAAATGTAATCGGTTTTACTGCCAAATCGCGCACTAATTAAAAAAAAATACGCACGAAAAAAAAAAAGTATATATATAGGCCTATATAGCCCTGCCAATGATGTGTCCGTGAAATGCTGTGCAGGTCGTCCATCGGCTGGATATACTTGTTTTAGTCTTATCAGGTAATGTACACCAGTAGAAATGGATGTTTTCGACGGAACATGATCTGCCTGCCTGCTAAAAACAAAATTACAATAAGGAATTAATTGTTTCAATGTAATTTCTGTTTTAACAGACGAAAACGACGATACGTGAAGTACGAATTACTGCTGGGATGAAAGCCTTGCATAAGCCTCCGGATAAGCCACAGAAAGCCTCAATCCCGGAAGAAGACCTGGTCACCTGTATTTTTTGACCACAGTTTCCTTTCGACTAGATGAAATATTATAGTACATCTAATTTGGGTTTTCGGCATTCATTGCTACCAGATTTTGGACAATTGTTTTTATGTTCCCCGGTCGAAAAAGAAAGAAAAAGAAAACTACAAATACAATAATGAAAAGGTAGGCTATAATTCTATGTGCAACTTGATAGTATTGACATTGGTCAACGTTCATATTTAGGCCTATAAAGCACATTGTATATGCTGGAATTTAGGCAGATGTGGACATAATAATAATAATAATAATAATAATAATAATAATAATAATAATAATAATAATAATAATAATGTTTATTATTGTTGTTTTTTATCATAGTGGTGATAATAATACTAGTAATAATAAACAATAATGATATTATTGTTATTATTATTATTATTATTATTATTATTATTATTATTATTATTATTATTATTATTATTATTATTATTATAATTATTATTATTATTATTATTATTATTATTATTATTATTATTATTATTATTATTATTCAAAACAGGTTCCGGCGTTCGAGCTTGTGCACGTTTTCAAAGCGTAAAATAATAGACTGTTCGAAGTGTGTCAGATCTGCATATGTAAAAATTCCGCTTTATGTAAAAACGCCCTTATATGTAAAACAAACTTGGTTGAAAAATCAACGCCCTATGTAAAAACTTTTGTCATATATGTAACAATATTGCCTACCACAGATGTATAAACTATTGTTACATGATTAAAAAAAGCTCCACTCCAAATGTAAGAAAAGGAAAAAAAACGTTATATAGGTAAATACAGATACACTGGGGCAACAAAAACATGAAAAGGCTGTTTGTGAAGGAGTTGTTTGTGCCTGAAGACAACAGTCAAAATTCCATATTTTTCCCTGATGGGAGTCACACCCGTGTATTTTCATGAAAATGATTCATTTTTTCAGGGAAATTGTAAGGAAACTGACTAGAATTCTATTTTTAAAACATAGGCCTTCATCCAAACAAATTCCTGCCTGGTTTTTATTCTTGCTTTTAAAAAAAATGGCAGTCAATTCAAATATTACATCAGGAAGTGAGGGTTAAAACTTTATGGAGTGGAAAACAGGGGTGTCATTGCCGCCGCGCCTCCATAACTACCACTCAAGTGGAAGTACTCCCCAAGTTTTTATCTATAATAGTTTTAAAGATATTCAACATTTAAATTTGTATATTTGAGTTATTTGCATCGATTGAAATACTACAATCTATGCTCATGGTTATATGGCTATATTACAAACCCATAACTTTGAAAACAATGGCACTTATATCTGTAAAAGTGTTGAAGATATTCAAGGTTTAAATTTTGGGTATTCACCTAATTTGCATAAATTCAAACGATGCAACTTTAGTTCACGGGTCATTGAATGCGGCTGTTTCACAATCCTATAAATTGAAGTTCGAATGGCATCTGTACCCTTAACAGTTATCTATATATTCAAGATTTAAATTTTGTGTATTCACCATGGAAGGAAGAAAGCAAGAATTAATTCTTGAGGAAAAAAGTTAGAGTTTGCACCCAGGCATTTATCCCGCCAGTTGCAGCTGTAAGGCCAATGAATAAAAAGATCATGTTCTTGCTAATCTGTAGAAAAATCATTTGCAACCTTTTCAGCTTGAGTAAATCCTGTCAAAGTGACTTGAGTAATTCGATTACAGATGTCTCGTGGTTTCAGTGGTGAACGAGTTGAAGTTCTCGTCATCCATATTTAGCTGAACACTCACATTCTGCTTGGTTGTTTTATACCTCCAAATGTCAACTGTCCTTCATATCCGTGCCTACATTTTGACACTTAAACGCTTTCATTATCTTTTTCTTTCTCTGGTATTTTGGCAATTTTCATGGTTACCTTCCATTATCAAAACGATCGAACTGGTTGCAGCAGTTTGCTTGAAAGTTTCAACTGGGCCTGGGCATGTGCTCGGACAATAATGTTTGAGGAATAAAATATCACGCATAAATTCTTGTTTGCATGCAATGTTAAAATATTAAGAAAGTGGCCAAAAAAGGCTTGTATGGCTAAATCTTTCTCTTTATTTCAACAAAGTAATACAATATGAACCCAAATTGAGAAATAATGAACAACTTGAAAACAAGATATAATTTCAGATGCATTTATCAATACATCAAACATATCTATTTAAACTAGGGCTCTGTCGGGTATAAAAATAAAGGCCCGGGTCCCTGCGGCTATTATCAGCCTCATTGGACTGCATAATCTATTGGCGCCACACTTTACCAGAGTCCATGACTTCCTCGTCAACGACATGAGAGGACAAAGCGGGTCCAAATAAAATATAAGTTACACTAGTGCAGTCCGTTTACTTTGCACAAGCATTTTATAAAAGTCTTTTGGCATCCACTGACTTGGGATCAAACATTGATCGCGAATATTCCGTCAGACATCATTGTGCTTTAAATGTGGTTGCACCTTCCTGTCCAAGAACTGCCCCATGTACCTCTTTAATATACTTGAGCATAATACTCGTAGACGAACCACAATATTTGAGCTGTGTTTCTTTCTTTTTACACATTATGCAACTGACTTGTTCTGCGTCGCGTGTAAAATGATCTCAAGCCTCGGACTGGGAGCCTTGGCCCTGTGAGCCTCCATTATTCATGATGTCAGATCAGTCGGAGAGCCTCACTTTGGAATTAAAAAAAAAAAAAACTCCTGTCTCTCGTGACGCCTTATACACGTGAAGGGCTATTACTTATTTATCATATATATGTATTTATTCAGTTATTTATTCTATTCATATATCTAGAAATATATATCATGTATCTAACACACACACACACACACACACACACACACACATATATATATATATATATATATATATATATATATATATATATATATATATATATATATATATATATATACATACATACATACATACATACATATAAAATATATAATGCCCGTCGATTCCACGGGTAATAGCTGTCAATTCGGGTACCCGACAGAGCCTTAAGTTGAACATCTGCACATTCCACTAGACAATATCATCACAATATAATGGTCAAGGTCAACAGATTTCTTTGACGTGATTTGGGCGCAGAAGAAAGCTGTTGACTCAGTCTCTAACTGTAAGGATTAATAGACCGAGTCCCACTCTGCCCAAACACTAGGACCCATTTTTAGGTCTTTTTATTTGAGTACAACTTTAAAATATGTTGGTTATAGTTGAAAAGCAAATGCTGTGACACTCTGATATTTATACGCTTTAAGCCTATGTACTCTTGCTTTACAGGTATAGGCTCTATGTGACTGAAGATTTAGCCATAGCGTATGGATTCGAATTTCGAACTATGACCGAAGTTGCAACACAAGATTGTGTCAATGTAGCCCCCTGCCCCCCCCCCCCCCAAAAAACCCCGGGCAAATTGACAAAAGTAGAAAACAAGCTTAATTGTGCAAAATGAAGGGAGAAATTTGTTATAACAAGAGCTAGGCATTCGTTGGCCTAATTTTAGCTAACCTCTGTATGAGTTTGGGGCTATGATAAGGTTCATCATGAAAGGTTCTCAGTTTCTTGATTCCTCCCTGGTGATCCTGAAATTAGATCAAGGCCCTTGTCCTTCGAACTCGACCTAGACTCTGATAAGGGTGATCAACTGTTAAAGTTTCTTGGTCCTATCTAGGCCTATAGCTTATCTGGTCACTGATATATCTGGCGCAAGAAAGGTAAGTCTCTGTGCCACGCCCTTGATGTTCAACACGGCTCAAACAGGGACAAACATTGATTCTTAACTAGTTACCCTAACAACCACATTTTAGGGCCTTCAAACTCCGGATTTGAGTTCAGATTCACGATGACAAGTTTAGAATTGAAATATTGGATAGTCTAGGGTGCGTCCGCTATAGTAATGCCCTCACTGCACTCGAGCGTTACTTCACGCGGACGCACCCTATGGCCTATCCATTATTCCTTAATTCTAAAGTTGTTACCCGAACAAAAACATTATAAGGCCTTCAAAATCCGGATTTAAGTTCAGATTCATAATGGCAAGTGTAGAATAGAAATAATGGAGAGGCTAGGGTGCGGCCGCTACATTACAGTAATGCCCGAGCGCAGCGAGGGCATTCCTTTAATTAACCTCCATTTTGAAATACGGGTGAAAACCATTCTACTACGAGCTGTAGAGACTGTAATTTGATTGGCTGCCTCGACGACGCGTTGTCGAGAATTTCAAGTCTCTACTACGCGTTGTAAAGATTCTAATTTGATTGGCTGCCTCGACGACGCGTTGTAGAGACAATTATTTGATTGGCTATTTTAATATTAGTAATGTTTGTAAGGACATGAATGATTGGTTTGCTTGTCTTCAGGTAAAAGGGGCCATTTAAGTGGCCCCAGTAGGCCTACGCGTCGCCAAAGCCCGACAACGCGTATTGGAAAACATATTCTCGGCAACGCGAAGTAGAGACTGAAATCGGACTAGTAGGCTCGACCAGGCGTAGTGGAGGCTTGACAACACAGAAGACTCATATGTTGTATCGCCCTGTTGGCTTGCCATACACGTGTACTGCATAAATTTCCTGGAAAAGGGTCACCACGGTCATAAAAGGATCAAGTGAATTCATCCTTGTTTAATTCAAAATAATGAAGTCTGTAAAATTTGCCATTTTGGAGACTTGTCGGCCAATAATTTTCAGCGAATGGATTACCAGCAGATACTTATCAATGCCGTCGTAAGGAATTTCAATCGATCCAATATTTTTAAAGTTGAGTAAGGTTTTAGTTGTGTATTAAGTTTAATGTAGACTATGGCAATCCAAGCAGTGTATGATAAATGGGATGAAGCCGGGGCCAATCTTACCACTCAATTGTGCATTCAAATGTGAAGAAGACACAGTTGATATTCAGTTGAAACATAGCTTGGGCCTATAATACAGTCATAATCATGAATCCAACTCGCACATATATATTTCTCCAGCGAGTATCTTTGTTCTTGTCTATGTGATATCTTTAGGTTAAGTTTAAATAAAATTTCAGCAAAACAGTTTCCAAATTTCCAAAGCTGACTTTTTTCACAACTAATGCAGTTCTTTCACTAAAAGAGTTCTTTCACTAAAAGATCTGAACTTGATAGACTTTAACAGCAAAGCGACAATACGCAAAGTGAGAATGCGCGAGACGAGAATGCGAAAGGCGAGATTCACAAAAAAATGTGCGAGGCGAGAGGACCACAAAAGTTTTCATAGTGTGCACATAGTATGGATACAATTTCCCTCCCTTAAAGATATTCCTAGACCTGGTTTGGTCATAGAATTGACATAATTTACCAGTGGACTGCAAAGCCACAATTTATCTGTTTGTTGTGTTGGTTCTGGGGGTGGTTCCTCCTGTGGTCAGTAGATAGCAATTGCCCTGCCTGAAATAAGTCCAGATCAAAATTTCCCCAGGGCAGTATAGTCAATAGTCGCAGTAGCTCGGGGGGGGGGGGGGGGGGGGGGGGGGGAAGGGGGATCTATTTCGGGATTGCTCACCTGGGCAGTGCATTGTCAGACTGCACGTAGCTTTTCCAGTGAAGTAAAATAAGACTCTCAAAGAAATGTGCATATTTCGTTAATTGACAGTAAAGTGTAAAAAGATACCAAACATGACTTGCAATAATAAAATGGAACATGGATAAATAAAAATCCCGACCTGTGGCAGGTCTAGGTGATCCTATGACGACACGTACTGGCTTCTAGAACACAGCTAATGCAACAGACTCCATTTTTTTTTTATGTAAAGTGAAACTTCATTATAACGACACACATTTCCGACATATTCAATATAACACAGATTTTCATGGGAAAAAGTTCGTTTTCTTTGTTATTTGAGTCATTTATCTGACATATTCAGTTATCTGACACTTTTTAGGGAACAGATTGTGTCATTATAACTAGTTTTTACTTTGTTTTGCAACGCCAGGCATGTCAGCATTAACATATATAAGTAGGCCTATAGTCCGTCTACATGGAGCAAGTCGCCGCTTCTATAGTCGATCTATGCAACTCCTCGATGTTTGTGTTTTGTTTCCTGCTCATGATTTTTTTTTTTTTTTTGGTCACTGTACATGCCAAGGTTGTGGTTTCATATGACTTGTCTCCCATTTAATGAACCCTCTGTTTGCCTCGCAAATGCTTATGCAGGTATAATCTTCAAAATGTAACAAAAACCACCCAATGTACCTTTCATGGGCCGGTAACATACCTGTACATTTGTGATCAGCCACTGGCCTCGTATGGCATTTGATATGCGTCCCAGGAGGGAAAATTTTATACACATGCGGTTCTCACTATAATGTGTATTGATATTATTATCGTGCAACTTTATTAGTTTTTTTCTGACGATCAACACCTTGTGCAACGACCATAACCACAGGATTTATAAAATTGAACAGTAGTCTGGTGTTTCGAAAAGATTGAGGCAATAAGGTAAAGCAAATATTCAGAGTTTTGTGCATCTTTGTCATTGATTAGGAAAAAGTCATCAGGTGGATAGCACGTATCCGAAAGATCGCTGTCGGATACCTGAGTAATTGTATAAATGGCGGGGTACCTGAAACGATAATGCACCATCCATGGAATCGAAGATATTTACATTTAACTTGTGTTACGGTGATATTCAAAATGGTTTCCCTTCCAGTCATGTAAATATCAGGTCCTTGTACACATTCAAATCTTAAAATTTGATTTTTTTTTCAAACTACCGCCTGGATATAATAATAATAATAATAATAATAATAATAATAATAATAATAATAATAATAATAATAATAATAATAATAATAATAATTTATTCGGAAAACTACCCCTTTACAGCGGGGGCATCAATGGAACGGGGTTTATTCCATGATGCGTCCAAGTATATTACAAGAAGCCGTCTATATTACAAAGTAAGGATTTGTGTGTGGTAGGGCTGTATCTACGTTCAGCATTGAACCGTACGTGGAACAGCATCCATTTACCATTTGAAATTTACCTTTTTACATGCGCATGCAACCATCAATAGGCTTATCATAGCTCCATGTATATATACATATATATTGTCCATTACATTCTTTTGACAAATTAACCTTCCCTTAACACTAATCACACATACATTTTGGATGCTACCTCTTCAAAATACCAAATCGCGAATTCCACACCCAATGCCAAAGGTTTGTAAATAATAAATAAATAAATGATTTTATCAGGAAAACTAACCCTTTACACCGGGGGCATCGATGGAACAGGGTTTATTCCATGATGCGTCCAAGTATCTTACCCATTTAAAGTTGCTTTCAACCGGTGTAACCAATCATCAATATCATAATTTTGTCCCCCGCGCTAAAACTAGAGATAAACCACTCATTGGGAGAAAACTCTAGAAAGCGTAAGGACAAGTACATCGTGCACTTTTGGTTTACAATGTAGAAAATAAATGTTTATCATCGTCATATTTACAATGTATAAAATTAAAGTACACTTCAAAATAGATAAAACTTATATACAATATAGGAGCTCCATTTAAAATCTATGGAATCTGCACCTTACAGGGAACTGTACAACTCTATTTCTTTACTGTGAACAGGCACAGTTGAAGATATATATATATATATATATATATATATATATATATATATATATATATATATATATATATATATATATATATATAAATACATATACATATATATATATATACATGTGTGTATATATACATACACATACACACATACACATTAGCTTATATATCACAGTTAATTTTTTAAGAATCTACACAGAAATGTCACAGCCAGCACCTTCAAGAGCTACCATACGGCAATATATCAATGCTTAGAATAGTGTACCGTGGCATGGCTGCCCATGCTTGTTGCTCATGATGCACGCATGGACTTTGGTGTCTGTGGATAACCAAGCTGTGTTAGAGTACTAGGGAATTCAAAACACTTAATTGACATACTCCTGCGTGGGAGATATTGTTGCTTGACAGAGCTTCGGATATCTGGGCATTTATTCACATATCTTTCATATTTAACCTCATTGATGAGAAGAGGGTAGTTCAACCCATTCTGGATTTACACCGTTCGCGGCACCATTATTGTCAAAATGGGCGCTATCAAAGACAGTCTTCCTGGTAATCCTTCACAGTTAGCGTGCGTTAATTAAAAAAAAAAAACGACTCAAGCGACCGAAAAGCATTTCATTTTGTATTGTTACCGTACCAAATAAAGCATCTAGACATATAAAGAAAAAAAGCATCCTGACTTCGAGGGTTTTTTTTTTTTGCCGTACAGTTGCCACACAGTTATGTTACACGACCCCACGCCACAATCTTTGTCTTGCATCTCCTGAAAGACGAACAAATATAACATATCGAGATCACCATTACAAATTTTTTTAGAACAACTGGATATTGAAAATGTTCATTCTGTTGGACCATCGAAAGGATACAGGTTCTGTGTGTTAACGTCGCGTCGCCGCAGTGTCGAAATCCTGGCATGTATTATTGACACTATCGGATTTTTATGTACTCAGCGGTTGAATCACGGACAGTCAAATTTCATATGCCATACATACGGGACCATCCTGTATACTCAGAATCATGCTGTAATACAACAAGTCTACAATCAGATTTCGGTTGCTCGCATCGTGATCACAAAGTATCAAATTTCGTTGGCAATAAATGTCTCGGCATTCTACCGACAATCATCTAGGATTCATATTCTACTCTATGAAAAATAAATCGCATGTTTTCTTGAAATTTATATACAAGTATTTTTCATTCCATACTCCAACAGTAACATTTTCTATGGTTATCCTGGGAAAAGACATGCAATGATTCTTTAAAAAAAGCAGTACTTTATTTGCGTGTGCTTGTGTAAGACATAAACGGCTGAGGAAACAGTCAAGGAGTTATAGCAGAAACTGGAACAAGTACATAAAAATATACAAACAGAAGAATGGGTTGATTAAAACTCATTTTGCTGTGTCTAAACACTTAATTGACATTGATAGAGAGAGCTTCTACGGAGATAAGAACACATTGTCAATAGAAACAATCGATAATACTTCGGGTGCCATACAGAAGGACATTGCACGTGGAAAAGAAAAAAAAAAAGAGTGAGGTTTATTGGTAAGAATGTGGCTATTTCGTCGTCATGCATGCTATCAACTGAATCCTGGTTGGTATGGGTATTCTACATTGGGTTTTATAAGGTGGTTCCGGCAAAAGATACAATGGGGAAATAAAACAGCAGCTGTAGATTATGCACATTTAGCATTTGGGACTAGCATGTTTACACGCCATGGATAATCTAATAGTACATATGATGGTGTTTCAACATTCTTAACGTATGTACAAGTCTTATCTTGAATATTTAAAAAAAAAAAAACAACTCCGGTGAAGATAATATATTTTCTCTTGCGTTTGCTTGTGCTATTGGGTATGATAAAGTGAATCATTTTCCCGTTTGGAAGCCTATTGTTGCTGAGACACATCTGAGGCACGATGAAATTACAACGTTCAGTCAGATTCTGCACTTTATGTGCATCATTAGTTAAACTATTTATCGGCGATACTAGGGTCCCACAGGGTATGAAATATTGCATAAATAAACATTAATCGTTCAAATTTTTAAAGGGACGTCACCGGCATGCATATATTAAAGTGGATGTTTGCCACAATTACTACGTGTTTATATCCATGTGAAGCCTCATAGGGTGCTGACATGCTTCGTGTACGATTATCATGAGTTATCGAATCAACCTTTTTCAGGATTATGGATTTTGCTATGAGATGCGGTCAGAAGAGAGTGGGTCATTCCCGCTAGGTACACTGGATGTACAGAAAACTCATTTTCTCCAGTTTCACTCATGTATATATACATGAAAGTGATCCCTGTTTCCTGATTTGAATTTGCTGATATATCGATACTACGGGCTCAATGGTGAATGTTGCAAGTTCAATAGTATAAGCAGTACACACAACTGCACTGAGAACATCAAAAGTTGACCTGAGCTGTGGTTTCACATAAATAGTGATTCATCAAGACTCACATGGAACTTGTGGGCCAACTAACAGTAGCCAATTTTTATACCCGGCATGCAATTATATTGGAATGTATCTTTGCCATTAAGATATAATGACCTTCAGGCTTAGATTTAAGTTGCTTTATCTTTAATTAACCTGGATGTAATAAGGGAACATATCGGCAGACAATAGAAAGGATGTAGTCGCGCGGGGTCGCAGGAGAAAAAAGTTACGGCAAGCTATTTACATGATTTATGTATTATGCTTTGTGACAAACAAACCAATCTGTGGTGTCTGGAATATACAGTAACCATCTTTCCAATTTCATATACAAGAAAAATAAGCAACTGCACGCAGTAAGTTTTTATTGAAAAGAGCGAGAAATATAATATACTAGTACTGAAAATCATATATCCATCGACATAAGCTGGAAATTGTTCGTGTCATCTGTGACACGTCATGGAAGTCGATTTATTTCATTGCACGAATGCTCATATATACCAATGGTCACCAACAATGACAAGATGATACTTGCTCGTAGATATAGAATTATCAATGTATGGAACAGGTACGATTTTATTCTTGTCGGATAGTTTCCCTGCTCACTGAGCCTGTGCTGACACCGAGTTCATGACCTTCAACATCTTGCATACAGCATCATGAGTTCTTGTCAAGAATACGGGCAGACAGGTGACTAAGTTAGCCAAGTATCCTATTGGTACTTGTGTGTGTCTGTCTGTTTGATTTATGATCTCCATTTAATCAGAGCATTTTCCTCAACAGTGGGCAGTAGAGTTCATATAAAGTAAGTACATCACCACGGGCTTCATGTTGGCGATACTAATCCTATGATCTCTTAATGGCTTTCTCCTCGTGATCTCCTCACTCACCTACAATTTGAGCACCTTCTGAGAGGTTCTGTACACGCGACACATCTGGTGCCCATCAATAGAGTACGATACAGTATCCAACCAGGATAGAGTTGGCAGTGAACCCTATCACCTTCTCGTTTCCTCGCACACTCTCTCAATAATGATTGCTCCCTTTGTTGAGCAGACGACATAGCAAGAGTGATAGAAATACGTAAATAATGTTTTACAAGATTCTGGTTACGATCATGCAGCGCGGGGTAATTTGGAATGTGATGCAGGTCGAGACATCAGGTAATCTAGACATCCACGCTAGTTAGTCTATTGGGAGATGAAGCCAGTTCACTAGACTACATCATTTCTTGCTGAATCGCTCATCATTAGAACCAAGAATACTGACTTATACAGATCGGTAACAATAGGGGAAGCGAACAATTTTCCTCAAGATAACAGACCTAAATGAATCCTTATAAACTTCTCAAAAGGCACAAAGGGCATAGCAAAGAGTCACGTCTAGGGCCCTCGGATATGGTAGAAGCTTAGGCGAAACTCCAATGGCAATGATTGAGATACAAAATAGAACGCATATTTGTACAAATTGGATCGTTGGTTCTCGCCCTCGAGGGGATAATAGTCATCTGAAGCCATGCGATGCTGCAGGGCTGAGGAATAGGTATATCAGCTTACCATCGCATAAATTGGCAATTTGTCTCGTTACAGAAGCAACTTAAGTTGACTTTTACTGAAATGTACTTGGGTTTCCTGCCACCCAGTTTTGTAAAACTCAGTTTGGTGGACTTACGTAGGCCATTATCTTTGGCACGCTCCTGGGAAGACGTGTCCCTTGGGTAGTTTCGGGGTAAAAGATGGGCATTGGAGCGGTTGAATCTGCTGGGGATATGAAAGCTTTCATGAAAGCCATTTCATTGTCAGGCACAAAATACAAATAATGTTCAGTCTAATACCACTTTCCGAGATGGATAGAAACAGCTATGCTTGTATAGCATTGAAAACATTAAGATTTGCCAGTCACTCTAAGACATTTATAACTTGTGACATTAAAGAACATCATGCTTGGCCTATGGGTTGCTCTTTTCAACAATAGGCTCAGTTGAATCACTAGAGGTCAAAAGTATATTAGGCCGTAATTGTTGTTTCTCATTGGCAATATGGAATGTCAAAGACAGAAGTCTAGTATATTCATATTTTGTTTTACCACGAAGTCCACATTTCATCATGTAATTGCACACCAAGATAGTTTCGACGATGTTTGGCTGCAGTAACGGAAAGCTGCCAGCTAGTCGCATACCAAGCCCAGAATCGGGCACACTATCTACGCACAAACCCATTACTGTGGGAACACACTGCAGCTAAGCGCGGTTTAATTGATCGGATTGTCCAACAATCATTAGTATGTAATAGATTGATGAAATAGATAGTAAATTAAATTATCGATTATGTAACTTGATACGCAGTTCTCATTAGAAACCACTGCAGGTATGATGTTTTGCCGGGAAAACGTAGTATGTGAGTAACTCTGTTCCCTGATAACGGCAAGCCACTGAATGTAATTTACCATTACGTCTTTGTCGACAAAGTATTTCAGGGTTATATACTTAATATCACATTTCTATAATCACCCGCTGTACGTAGAGGACTAAATATTTTAACCTAGTATTCTCTACAAATTTCGCTAAATCTGATTTTCTATCATATGATGAACAGAAAATCGCGAACAGAAAATCGCGAACCGGTTCACGACATAACACTAAGAGACACTAAACCGATGCATGATAAATTATTGCCCAAGATTAGCTGAAAAGCGTAACCGTTTCATGGCCCGATTACGACTGAGTCAGTAGCTTTCATTGGTGCAGGTTGAGCACAATCCAAGAAAAGCTATTGACCTGAGGCATGCCATCAAGATAGGCCTCCACGCAAGTCTCAGCACAAAATTTTTTCTACTGACACAGAATTTCAGTATAAATATTAAAGCAGACGACAATTTATATACGGGCGCCTTTGGGCTATTTGAGCAGGGAAGGGTTAACTCATGTAAGTGATGGATCCTTTGATTATGTGTGTGTGTGTGTGTGTGTGTGTGTGTGTGTGTGTGTGTCACAGTTAGATTTTGGACGATTTGAGCGGGGAAGGGTTACACCATGTAATTTGTTTTGTGATCACAGACCTGGCGGTGATGGCTCCTTTAATAATGTATATGTGTATCACAGATAGACAAAAGCTCACTTGATATTTCTGGTGGCTGTTGGCATCAAGATCAAGGAAATAAACCATTTAATTATATGCGATGATCTTTGTACCGTATATATTGTTCACGGATCACGATTGTATTATACATGATTACTTTACAAATTAAATTTGTTTGTTTTTATAATTTTATTTTTTCTTAACATGTAGATGAAATGCAAATTTATCATGGAAATCTTGATATATTTTTTTTCATTTTGCGTTAGAGTTTCTCATTTAAGGTTTCAATAGCCATTCGCTTTGTTAAGATTTTTATATTTCTGCTCATTCTCCAGAATAACAGAAATTCAAGCCAACATGATACAACTTGATTTTCAAAATTAACGTTTTAAGCGTACTGATAGGAATAATATGATGTGACAAATCAGGAATATGCAGGAACCAGATAATCAAGCCAAGAATTGTGGTTTGACTAGATTTGATGAACATTTTTTCGGATATCTGATAACATGACTATTTGGTGATATATTTTTGGCAAACTGCAATGTTCACTTTCATTTTAACGACAAACATGACCAATATTATAAAGAGATATGCGTACCGTATATGCCAATTTATTTAGGCATTCCTTATTCATCTTAAACAGTAAAGTTATCAAACTCTGCTTGTCCAGATTAGGCATTCCTTATTCATTTTAGAGAGTAAAGTTATCAAACACTGCTTGTCCGCTATAAGACTAACGCCTAAGAACACTCAATCTGTAAAGATATCCACATCATAAACAAATGAATCCGAAACTTTCATATGCTTTATATATCTAGGTTGTTATGCATTCATACACACACACACACACACACACACACACACACACACACACACACACAAACACACACACACACACATATATATATATATATATATATATATATATATATATATATATATATATGTATATATATATAAGCAATGAAATGCGGATAACAGAAAAGAAAAACGATTTTGTTGCAGTCAAACTGGCTTCAAAGGTAACCATATCCCCGTCTGGTAACACTGCTGCTGATCGCTAAGCTAAGCATGTTTGTTGGTATTACCGATGGCTTCAGAGGTAAACAGATTCATTGCCACTGCCACAGATCATACATGTATACAGTTACAATATTATTCGTTACTATTGCCCCTGGGTACATACATGTAAATTGGCTGCCTGTGCTATTGGCATTAGTGGTATTCACTGACGCCCGTCTCAGATACAAGCATGTTTTATAGCACTACTGCTGGCATCAGAAGTGAAATTATTCGCTGCTACCCCTCCGATGCGGGATGCAGATATTTGCACATTTGCTGTCAACGCTACTAGCTACAGAGGTTAACAAATTTACCTTTGGTACCGCACATCTTGTTGCAGAGGTGAAGGTATTTGCTGATCCTGCTGCTGCCAACTGGCTACCTGGCTATCTAGAGGTATTTCCCCCGGATACCTGTACTATTCGGACTGCAGATCAGATGAAACTTTATTGGCAAAACTACACACATAATTTGATAATTAGGGATAGTTTGTGATTACAAATCTTAGTAAATAGTGAGACACAAAGGAAAAAAAGTACGGTTGGGAATATATATATATATATATATATATATATATATATATATATATATATATATATATATATATATATATATATATATATATATATATATATATATAAAAACACTTTGTGTATCACTATTTACTGAGATCTATAATGTCATGACAATCTCTATCATATCTAAGTTTCGATACTAAGACCAGGCGTCTTCTAATTATTATCTAGTTTATTTCCTTCAGGTTGCTTCAGCGATAGCGGATCACAATCCTTAGCTGGAGTTATCCAGACAAATAGATTTGAAGTACAGTTTACATTGTGCTGTAGTATTGAATACATAAACTACGAATATGATACTGTATTAACCATGCCATTGTCACTTTGTCAATTTGTCGAATGAATTTGATTTGAGTCTTGAGTCTCAAGTCTTGTAATATTTGAATTCATAAACAGAATGACGACTAATCCTAATTTTAACGAAAAGCAAAGAATACAGTACAGTTAATCCACGCTCAACACCAGAACACAGGAACATTAGAGTGTTCAAGTACTTGTGTTTTAAAGTGACTTTCATGCTATGTCACTACTATTTGTTTCATGATTTTCTACAATTAAATTATTCTCACTGTCCAATATTCGTCATCAAAAGAATAGATATTTGATTACATCAGTTGAACTGTTAAATATAACTGAGGAACTTTTTAAGTATTGAACAATAATTAAAAGAAGAAGCAAAAAAAAAGCAAAAAAAAAAAAAAAGTAGAAACAAAAAAAAAACAAAACAAAAAAAAAAAAAAAAAACAAAACAAAATACAAACAAAAAAAAAAAAAAAACAAAAAAAAAAAAAAAAAAAAACCCACAATCCAAATAAAAAAAAAAACATACGGACAATTCGCAACTTTTTGCAACCTAACATAAACACGATTTCGATATAGTTTTTAAAATTACGGGAAAAGTGTATAGTTAAGCGTTTATGTTCACCGGATTTGATGCTTGGTTTATGCCAACTGGTACGGAGTCTTGTTATGTTTTTACGGATTTCATTTTTTTAGAAACATCCAAGATTTGTTAGAACTTAAACCCATTTTGAAACGTTATGTCAGCACTTTGTTCATTTATTAGTGTATTTGCGGCGATATATCGTCATACAATAGTTCCCGAAACTTCGATGGTAGTTTAAGGTGGAAGCTGTGAAGCTAGTGCGCAGTGAGACTGGCAACTTTGGATAGCAATTACCCATTTATTTTTTTCGTAAGCACATTAAACTTATATACTTTTCGATTACTACATATCCATAGATTTGTATCCATAGAGGTTTTTTTTCGCAGAATTGGAATTTTTTGAGATTTTATATCATTCTTTCTGACTTGGTAGGATTTTCACATTTTTTGCCCAGAAGTCGCACAAAAGTGTTTTTTTTTTCCAGTTGAAATTAGGAGAAATTTATAATATATATCCACATCCAGGATCAAATTAAATGGTTAGTCCTGAAAAAGCATAAATAAACAGTTATAAAATTTTTAATTTAGTCCTGACAGGTTGTTCATTTTCTTCTATAAATTGCCTCAAAAGTCACGGAAGGGGTTTTCAGGAAAAAAAATCCTGGGAACCGTTCCTGGACATGATATTTTTCTTTAAATGTCCGATGATTTTAATGTGATGGGGCATTTCGTACGTTTGTGAGGCGAGATACAAGTTGCAGAGTTTGAGCAGAAAACATTTCCGAGAAAATCGCATTGAAAGAAAAAGTTGCAATTTTTACGCATTTGTGGCTGTAATATGACACATACTCATTTCTTCTGTCCTGTGTTTTATTGTGTGAAATAGACTTGTAGCTTCACCTCTGTGATGTGGTCATTCAACAAAAGTATATTTTGTGGCTTAAATCTCGACTTTTTTTTTAACCTGGGAACACCATACTTGGCTTGTTTGGTTGTGGGTTCATATGAGGCTTTCCATATTTGGGGGCCAGTCAGTGGATTGTGCTAATTTGTTTTTACACCATTAGCGAATTTCAAAGTAATCAGAACAATGGTAGTGATTAGTCTGAACTGGTCCATTCTTCTCTCTACGGCTAATGGTTTCCTGTGAGTGACCCTTGTCAATAGCTCAATTGGTTTCCAGGGGTCATGGACTAATGACTGTGCAAACAATGACATGGTTCATTATCATGCCCATGCAAACAAAGCCATGTACCGGGCACTGCTTAAACTTTTCATTATAAACAAAAGTTTTGAGATCAGTTATCTCATATAAATTTTATGTTCACATATCTGAGTTTTTGGGAGCATGTAATTTAAGTATCAGACTATCCAAAAATATGAAAAAGTGATTAGAGGTTATCCAAAGGTGCCGGCTTAAGATCTTCCACCTTAAAATACAAAAAATTAGAAGTGAATATTTCGAAACTACATGTACTCCCTTAGTGATGCCTGAGAAGTATATGTCCTAGGAGACTGACACTGCATATTGCCGATATTCACGACACATCTATACAACATAACTAAGAGTTACACTGCAAAGAAAGTTCTGTGACAATCTGCAATCGGGAACCATCTATTGTAACATCACTCATCAATTTGCACACATGGAAATAATAGTGCTTTCATCCCAGACGGCTATGTTGCATGCTATACCATATACCGCAACATAATTGGTTGACCCCCCCACCCACTAATTCATGGTCTTCTAACGGCAAATTAAGGTTAACCTGAAACGTAATTTGGTGTTTCATGTTTGGATGGGCTACCTGTGTATGCCTTCCACCCCCTCGCGAGCTTGGAGTCATACAGTATATAAGGGATACCCTTTTCAAACACTAATGACATATATAATATTATGCTAGCACCACCGATTCTAAAATTCTACTGTGTCAGCACAATGCTTAACTGGCTTTCTCCCATGACATTCATAGCACCATAACTACACACTATGAAGCGAACCTGAAACCAGCCGATATTTCAATTTCACAGACACACAGACATACAGACACACACTCATATATATATATATATATATATATATATATATATATATATATATATATATATATATATATATATATATATATATAAAACAGTTAACGCCGTCCAGTATTAATTTCCTTTGACTTTTTGTAAAAGTATTTCCTGCAATAACTGTCGGCTTCGACGGTTTTCATTCTCACTGGCTGGAGAGACAAAATATCTGTTACCTGCCAATTTATACGACAGGTAAAAATATTTGCTGCCATTATTATCGGTTTCAGGGATTTCCTATTTACTATCATCACTTCTACTTATTCCAGTGGCATGCTTCCTCGCTACTACAGCTACTGGCCTAAGAGGCAAACGTCTATTGTATCTAGTGTCACGAGAAAATGATTTGCTGCCAGTAGCACCAATGTGGCTTCACGGTCTTCTCCTTAACGATAAATCTCTCTGGTTTAAGAGAATAAGGCATTTACTTCTGTTACCATTGTTATTCTTTCTAGATGTAAATACACGGTGTGTTACTTCTCCTGGCTTCCGAGAAAAATATTTGCTGTCGCTGTAACAGGTAACCACATTTGTTGCCACCGCTGTTTTCCCGAGCGAAAACAAAATGGTTGCGATATATTATGACGTCACAGGTGCATGTATCTTCTGTGTTTGCATCTACTATCAGTCAGTGATATGTTACCACCCATTCTGTCTTTGAAGGGTAATATAATTGCTGTAACCGCTTGTGGCTTTCAAATTACATATCCCACATATTTTTTAATCATTTATGCTGGATTCAGATGTCTCAATATTTACTGTGACTTGTGCAGGCCACATAAGCAAACATATACCGACATTGCTTGCGTACAGGTGGCGATCTAGTGAAGATTAAGAAAAAAGTCTGCCTCTCTAATTGTTCATACTTTTCACATATATTTGTAAAACATAAAATTTTAGTTTTCTTTAAGGGCAGAAAATGAAATTCCAGCAGAGAAAAAACTTATGTATGTATGCAATATCAAGGGTTATCAAAATAGAACCTTTATAAAAATGAAATTTTAGTTTGATATAGCTCGTATGCTCCTAACACTAAATTTTAAGTGTTAGCGTTAGTTGTATATACTTTTTTCCTATTGCTAAACATTTTAAAGAAATAATTGATTTTAAAAGTAAATCAGCACAAATTTTATTTCCAGTTTTTAAAAATATAATCGGCACGTCTTTAATACTCTAAACGATTTGAAGAAAAAAAAACCAAAAGATAAAACAGGAAGAAATAACAAAAGCAAAAAGACAAAAAGCAAAAACAAAAACAAAAAGCAAAAAAAGAAAAAAACAAAAAACAAAAAAACAAAAAAACAAAAACAAAAACAAAAAATCAAAACAAAACAAAACAACCCCCAACCCCCCACCCCAATAAAACATATGTTTAATTTACAAATAATTTTTCATTTTACATACAAATTGTTGATGCAGCATAGCATAGGTGACAACAAATAAAAGTTAACATGTACAATTCTTAAACAAAATGTAAGCTCTTATATCAGCTTTCTCATTGCTTATAAGCAATGAAATATACCTTGAATTTATTTTTCAATTGCTCTCCTACACCTAAAATTCCGTTGCAAGGGCCTTTGTTGGACACATTGCAGAAGGTTATAAATTGACAGGAAACATTATATTTACTTTTACAAAGGTGATATCTCAGGTGCATATACTTTCAGCTCAATAAATGTAAGTGCAAGCTTAGCTTAATGACGCCTTTTGATAACAAGCTGAGCGCAAGTCGCTGAAGGAACTCTTGTGTTCTTGAACTATATGAAAGGCGAGGAGTATAATGTAAACAGGTTGTTTCTCAGATGAATGATAATTTTATATGGCCATCAGTATTATACGTTTTTTCATGTGCAAATAAAGATACGAGACATGTAAATAAATACGAAGAAAAATTTACTGAGTACCTCAATACAATCTTAAGACAGTAGCATGCAAAATGGCACAAATACATCAAATAAAATGCAGCAGATAAGTACGAAACAACGACATCAGCATCAAAGAGAGAGTATAATCCTGAGGTATGAAGCGACTTGTTTTATACCAAAGCTTCAAGAATTAGTTTTCAATTAGAGAGACACAATTTGCAATGAAAAGCGTCCATCTTCAAATGCAACCAAATAAAATCCACAACAATATAAAATATAGCGAAAAAAGCTACAAATAAACATTCTGACGCTGTGTTTCCTCTTTATGATGAATGTTTATAATGTATCATGGAACAGGCTGCGTGAGATATAAAAAAGCCCCACCCCCAAACAAAACACACACACACACACACACACACACCGCACACACACACACACACACACACACACACACACGCCGCACACACACACACATACACACACACACACCGCACACACACACATACACACACACACACACCGCACACACACACATACACACACACACACACACACACACGCGCGCGCGCGCACACAAAACCCGCCGTATGAATACCCCTAAGGAAATCAATTAAAAGACTAGCAAAGAAGATTTGCTTCCTTTGGTACTTCACATTACATTGAACTTATGGCTGGATGCAAATTTCAAAGTCCAAATGACCTTGACCATTGACCTTTACAGATCATATGTAAATTGCAAAACTGTACAGTGTTACAATACCCACAATTTAAGACATGAACCAAATGAGATGAAAATTGACCAAGTTATGGCAAGACGAAACTTTCAAAGGGCCAAATGACCTCGACCTTTGCCCTTTTGAGGTTACATGTTCTTACAAAAACGTGCATGTTGCAATACCTACAATTTGAGTCCAACATGATCAGAAATTATGGTTGGATGAAACTTTCAAAGGTCCAAATGACGTTGACCTTTGACCTTTCTTTGGAGGTCACACGTAAGTTTCAAAATGTGCAACATTACAGTAGCTACAGTTTGAGCCCAACATGATCAAAATTGAATAAAAAATTAACCAAATTATGGCTAGAAGAAAGCCACCATTGAAAGTGGCCTTTGACCTTTAAAATGACATTTTGACCTAAAATTAGCCTTTGACCTTGACATGACCTTGACATTTGAGATGACCTTTGCCTTGCTATCATCGAACTCCTATACACTCGGAACCACATTTACTACAGCATATAAGATATTGAAGATTCAAAACTTTAATTAGCCCTCATTTGCATAATTTTGGAAAACATGATCTCTCATTATAAAAAGGCAAGAGTTCATCTATAGAAGTATAATTGTGCCGAGTTTGGAGTTTCTACGTATAATACTTTTCAAATGAAATGTCGGAAAATTTGCCTGTAAAGAAATAAAGAAAGAATGAAAGAAAGAAAGAAGAAAGAAAGAAAGAAAGAAAGAAGAAAGAAAGAAATAAAGAATTCCTAGAAAAACAAGATGTCTGTGATGGCACACAGACATAATAATAGAAATACAATCAATTAAAGCCAGTCAAAAGGAGGTCAATATATCTCCTTAAACAAACAAACGAACAAACAAACAATAAATCAATAAATTAATCGATGATGATGATGATGATGATGATGATGATGATGATGATGATGATGATGATGATGATGATGATGATGATGATGATGGTAAAAATAATTTTTATTAGCAAAGTTTACGAGTAAATTAAGTTTGTTATCAGCCAATGCGACTGGAACTTCTGATTATGCCTTACTCTTAAGGATCAAGGTAATTCTATATTTGGTAATGTTAGCAATTTTTCAATTTTTTTAATGGGTATAAACTCGACAAGTATGTTCCTTTTAATTATGCAAAACTTATTGAACCACTGTCATTCGCCTTTTCCCACACACCATGACAAAAGCACTAGGTGTTGTGTCACAATGGTCATATTACAAATGTTTGCATCCAGAATTTTATTTGAACATAAAAATGCTAGTCAGTTATTCATTGATATTAGGAAAGAGTAACGATTTCTGCTATTCAGAACTAATGCATTGCTGATTTTCAATCACATTATATTTGCTTTGAGACAAAATTATTGACAAAATTAATGCGACGAGTCTACAAAGTATATTTTCCATTGTGTTAAAGGATATTATTGCAAATACAATTTTAATCAGAAACAAATAAATTTAGTTGCCTGTATTTTTAATTTTTCACAGCGTATGAATAAATTATGCAAGAAGCGTACACTCAAGGGTGTCACCGCTTTTGATAATCATCCTTGAAACGTGTTGACAAAGCTGTTTACACACAAATCTGCGGTTTCGCCCAAGATGTCAATACCAGAATATGATGTTGAAAAATGCAAACTATTGGAAGAAATTCACTAATTTTGTTATTCATCAAAGAAAAATAAGTCCAAAGGGTTTCTTGCCTTCTGTATGTGTGTTTGTTATGAGACCCAGCCGTCACATTGTGACGAAATGATGGAACTGTGTTGGTTTGAGCACACTTTGTTCGATAACGGTACAATTATACGCAACTCCTTTATGTATATCAATTGAGAGAGGGCATTGTCCTTTATTGATCCCCTTGTAGGACAGGAGGCAAGAGGTAACATTCGCTCTCCTTCCTCTGGTTGGCGCTTGGTGGCGCTTGTTTGATTACAGAGCGACACCTGGTGATGATGACAGCAGGGTAAACCTACACACTTGAGGTGCATGATCCGACAAGACAAGCTCCTCAGATACGCTAACTGATCATGTGAAACGGACAAACAGAGGGAAACATTCAAAATGGACTGTAGAGAATGAGGTATTTTTGAAAAAGATTTATTTTATTTGTCTAAGCCACATATTTTGCAAGTCATGGCATTTTTTTACGATTATAAATCCTGCGTGGCAGCGCCGCTGTCCCATAAACTCGTGGGGACCGCATTAATCTGTGACGCGCAGATCGGCGAAAAGTGGGATTAAGCATACTAATCCTATATGTTTTTGCAAACTCGTATGGAATCTGCAGTTCTGTAAATGGTTTGTTTCAGTTTGTTGTGCCATCACAACTGTTAAAAGTCCATTCAATTTGCACAGATAAGCATCAGTTCTTAATCTGTACACTGTTACAAAAGAATACAGATACGGAACAATTGCTGGAAAAGGACATTGATGTCACATTTGAATACCATTACCGTTGAACATGTTGGAAATCTTAGTTAAAAAGTAATAAAATGATAATCCACTCATTTTCGCTTAAAATATATGGGCGCTGCTATAAATCAGGCACCCTGAAAATATAAGAAGGAATGCGGAGAGGGTAACTGGGATCCAGTTTATCGTATCGAAAGCAATTATGTGTCTAGCACTACCAGTAACAACATCATCATGTCACAGTATGGCGTGCTGGAAAACTCCTATGAACTGCATTATGTGCGCCTACTTGCCTGAGTAGGTCTACCTATATCACTATTTGATACAGGTTTGATGACTCTTTTGAATTGAATAGTTTTGCAGATTTTATGTGAAATGCCAGGATATTCCTTGTGGAAGGTTTCTGTTCAAAAGTAAGAGGTAGGACTAGATCCTTCTTATATTATTAAATAAATAAGCAAAAGTTAGCTAGGCCTGAATATTTATTGTGTGATTTGGTTGTTTATGCAAAATTATATTTATGCATACCTTACGTATTATAATTATGTCATGGACGTGTTGCTGCATTTATTCTGATATGCTTTCTTGAGAAATTTTCCGACATTGCACAAGGACCGCTATGGAAATCAGCTTGCCAAGACAAATTGCTGATGTTCTAGCGCCATTGTCTCCGTACGTTTCAGGGGTGTACTGATTAATTTGTAAGGCCTATTTATTACTCCTGTGATTTAAATATTCGCATATACCTAGTTTTATATATAATCACCCTGTGTAACCGCACATATATGATAAATATAATCAAATCCAAAATGTAGAATGAGTTACAAGAAACGTCAACATGTATCACACACGTCCACAACGTCATCTTTTCGTTTGGATCTGCCAATGCCTAAGGCAAGGTGCGGTCTTCTAAGGAGGAATAAATGTACTTTCCAAATATTAAAACCCTTCACATCACTACTGTATTGAGAAGTTTTAATTCTTATGTAGTACGTATGTTAAGATTTAAATAAAAAGAAAAATTATTACTTACCAATCGAGATTTGATGAACCCTGCATATGTTGATATGGTAAACTGAAGTAGTCTTTCTCCCACAAAATACCTATACCTGTGTAAAGGTTGTGATAAGTTCATTGTAAACAGTGGCGCCTTTTGTGAGTAAAACGTAAAACTAGGATTAAAATCTTCTGTGCACAAGTCTTTGTGCAAGTATTGGAGTTGTATTCTTCTTTTTGATGGAATGAATATGAATTTGGAGCCAGCTCATGAGAGCCATCATTGGTCAGTTTTGGTGCAATTTGTAACGCGGAACTAGTTTGTATGTCAACTAACTAACTACGCAACACAGCTGAACAAAACGGTGTTGATCTTTTACTGTTGTTGAGGGAAATTCCAAAGCTGCATACTGTTGTCATTGGTGGATGTATATTTAGAAAGGATATGTGATTCTATTTTAAAGATTAAACAATGGATTAAGCGTATCAGGAAAATGAACTACATTTCAAGCTGCAGACAAAAATATAGATTTCCAAATCATGTTTTTCTTATAATGTTTTAAGGTCTAGGTAGAAGTGAATTGTCACCAGACAAAAATATACTTTGTTGAGTATTAAATTTGTCCCTAAATTAAAGTTGTATTGAATGTGGCTGCTAATACTTGTACAGTGTGTCTTGTCCGGTCGTTACACCTTTCGATAGTTTATTGTTACTCTCCAGATGCAGTGATTTTGAATTGGTTTCAGTTGAATACACTGTTGAAGCTCACCGGCCTCAAGGCAGATCGCAAAACGTCCATGATATCTCAGCTTGCATCAACATAGTTGAGGCACATTTCTGAAAGTACCGTTATTTAAAAAGACTCTATCCTTGCAGTTGCTGTATGGAGGAATTCACATATGGAACATCATTTCCAGCAAAGGCAAAAGAAGACAAAATTAAAATATCGTACCTCTATTTGTAGATGACAGTACTGATGTTGCGAAATAGATATCAGTGAAATGGCCAACACCTTCAACAGATTTGGAGATAGAGTCTAAAGGTTATACATTTCTTATAAGACTTAAAAGATTACTCTCTGCAGATCAAAGTCAGTAGTCTTTCAATCGTCAGATTTTACAATATCCTGATCAACTTGTGTCTAGAACACACCTTTAACTATGTTTGTGATGGCAGAGCATAAGACATCTTCAATGATGTATGTAACCTGCAATTCCCTATTTCATACAGCAGTCATCAAAATAGTCTGCCTAGGTGACCTTAGTATGAAAACGCCGTATATTTGCCAGGGCAAACACTGAATTTCATAGTTACATAATATGTAAATTTATCTAAGAGATCACAAGCTGATAGTGATACATTTGACATACGAGACAATAGCTCCATACTCTTTCTTCAAGTAAGCATGTAAGCCATCTCCGTGTCTTCATATCTTCACACATACCATTGAGCACAGACCGACCATTGGCCCAAGTGTTTGGTTTCTTTCATCATATGCCTATGCCTCTTTGCGGAGATCCTCTGTATCCGTAACGAGCCTTTCCAGACCATTTTTGATGGGAACGGCATATACTCTGCTGCATGAGGCAATGATGTCTGCTCGTGTTCTTTCTGGCAGCAGCAATACTGACTGATTGCACTGTGGTAAAGGCCATCTACTACGATGAAAGGTGGTATGCTCTGTGCTGTTTCTCCTAATTCCTAAAATACTCATTTGGTTAAAACGAAAGAAAGAGATGATGCAGCATTTAAAAATGACATCCAAAATGTGAAAAGTTGCCTGATCGGGTGTATATTGACAAGTACAGAGATACCAGTGTGCGTAATCATATATATATATATATATATATATATATATATATATATATATATATATATATATATATATATATGTGTGTGTGTGTGTGTGTGTGTGTGTGATACCAGTGTGCGTAATCATATATATATATATATATATATATATATATATATATATATATATATATATATATATATATATATGTGTGTGTGTGTGTGTGTGTGTGTGTGTGTGATACCAGTGTGCGTAAATATATATATATATATATGTGTGTGTGTGTGTGTGTGTGTGTGTGTGTGTGTATGAAATTAAAAATAACAATAACATTTTTTTTTGCCGGTGATGTAAATGTAGGTACATAACGGGAAAACAAACACATAATTTCTGCAAAGTTTATAAATAATTAAATTGAAGATGGTGTAAATGCCTGCATTAGCAATGAAATTGCCAAAATCTTGGACTAGAAAGACAACACTAGAAAGAGTACCAATGGTTACACTTTCAGATAAAGGGGATAAAGGGGAAGAACAATGCAGAAAATTACGATGGTCATTGAGAAAGGGAGTGAGAGACACAGGGAGTGATAGATAATTATATATATATATATATATATATATATAGAGAGAGAGAGAGAGAGAGAGAGAGAGAGACAGAGAGAGACAGAGACAGAGAGAGAGAGAGAGAAAGAGTGAAAGAAAGAGAGAGAGAGATTTTGCTGTATGCTATGCCTAGCTGTGAATTGATCTCTGGAGGGACATCCAAAATTAGTAATTCACGGTAGATCACATGGCATTTCCACTGTCAATTGTCCAAGAAGTTGGAATCCGAGCTCAAGGTACACGATACCAAAAAGTCGAGTTTGGATCACTGACGTCCCTTAAAAGCGTTTTAGTGTATGTGCACCTACCAAAGCTCATACATAAAAAAAGGGAATGCAAACAAGCACCATGTATATATAAATTAAATGACATGATCCAAAGTTTTCAAATCTGACTTACACGGTAAGTTCGTGTACTTAAATAAACGTGTAGATTCGTGAGATACATGTGAAATGTCTCCTGTCTATACAAACGTGGAAAGTACTCAATTCTCTATGCTTTTGCATATAATGCATGTGTACCAGATTTAGAAACTTTGAAACATGTCGTCCGGAACAATATGTGTGCGCTGAATGTTCTGTACCAATATTTTTTTTAAAATATGAGTCTTAAGTGCCTGCTACCCTGTCCTCAAAAATCTATCTCTGTCTCGTCTGTACCCTGCGAACAATATTAAAGCCCCATTGATTAGCACGTGCCTAATTCTTGAATAAATTTATTGGCATGTCAAACACAATTCGATGATAGTAACTAAATAATATGATTTGCTTGTATAAGTTTTTACCTCTTCCATACTGATAACCAAGAGAAAATCATATTAGGTTGTAGCTTCAGTTATTATATGTATGTCACAGTATTGCGCAATTTTCTCAGCAACAAAATGGAAAGAGCTTTCTACTTTGTTTCATGGTGTTACAATCTCACCTGGTTTACATTTCAATCTTGCCTCATGCCTCACCTGCTTGGTTGTATGTGTCTTTGTCTTAATCCATATTCGACTGAGCTGAATGAACTGAACGTGCGAATTTTCATGAGTAAAAGCGGGACAGCTGTGCCAAATCGTACCAGCTCATGATGTAGTGCTCCTGTTTATCCTTGGGTGCATGTACTGTGGTAGCTCACTGAATCTTCCAAACTGTTGTTGGTACCAATTAAAGGTCTCCATTTCACCATCCCTTTATATTTCACAGCCTGACAATTACCTCTTATTTACCAAATCTCTGTTTGCTGGAATTTACGAATTGTTGCGCCTGGTTTGTGTCTTTTTCCAAAACTCCTCTGTGGTCACCATGATTCATTTCGATCATCATTGGGTACATGGCATCATGTTATGCAACATACGTTTTCTCTTTTACACTTTCTTGATGTTTGATTCCTGGCGTGAGCCCCTTTCCTAACCTTCCCGTTAAGTCTCGTCAACTAGCCAGAAGTGCTTAGCCTTGGTAGTTATAAAAGCTGCACGCTGCAAAAAAAAAAACAAACAAAAAAAAAAAACAAAAAAAGAAAAAAACAAAAAAAAAAAAAAAAAACAAAACAAAAACAAAAAAAAAAACAACCCCCCCCCATTCTTTTCGTTCTAGGTCTTTACCAAGCTAAAGTCCGTCCCACCTAGGTCAGTAAGGACGTAGAAGCTAGAGTGTTTTAACTTCAAGTAAAGATACTCAAATCCCGACGATGACCGAAATTTGTAGTATTGTTCACGACAAACAAACAAACATAACGCGGAAACAAGTTATTGTAACTGGCACAGACATATTTTGGACAAAACAAATAATCTAGTATTAAAACAATTATTGCATTTCTTAATTTCTATTGTTATGGGGGCAATTTCTAAACGATTGTCAGAATAGTACAGTTTAGATTTAAAAAGCTAAAGCACAAATCATTGGAGTACAGTTTATAGATTTGTGAGGTTACATAATGCTGGTGTTCAGTCTATTATGGATTTTTTTTCATATAATATTACACGCTGTGACTCAGTGGCTCAGTTTTATTGTTTATTACGATAAAGCTGAAATATCTCAATTATTGTACACTTCTGCAATATTTCTTTAAAAATTGGTTTTATGTTATAATGATTGATCAAGGGATAGAGAAGTTATCTAGGAGGATCTGCTGATTTTTTTTTTTTTTTAAATGTGGTTCGATTTTTATCTCCGAAACAGACCTAATTTCGGTGTTATGTTCATTCTGCTGGGGTCTGCACTTGTTTGACAAGGTCACTGTTTTTAGCTTTGCAAGAAGCGACTCAGTTTGTTATTGGCCGAGTATTGTTACCATGGTAACAGCTGCAGTTCACTAGTAACCATGGACTGCCACTGGCCAAGGTAATAATGATCAACTTCCAGATTGGTGTCTCAGTCTTTGGGGAGGGTCACGGTATATTTTTTTTCCTTGCTGCAAATAGGATCCTGTCAAAGAAGGACAGACCAAGTTATTATTATTATTATTATTATTATTATTATTATTATTATTATTATTATTATTATTATTATTATTATTATTATTATTATTATTATTATTATCATTATTATTATTATTATTTTCAATCAGGTTGAGATGTGTATGTTTAATCATAACTGACTAAACTTAAAGAACACCAACTATTATTTAACTGGTTATTGGTGAGCTCATCTTAGTTATTACATCATTTTGATTACACGGAATCCACGAAGATTCTTTGAAGTTCTTCCCTGCTGGGTAAGAAATCGGTGTCAGAGTTGGTTTAAACATATTTGTGTCAAAAAAAGCAATTAGGAAATTGGGCGGAGCGCTACCTAATTTCTTTCGCAAAAATAAAGAGAAAGAGATATGGAGACGAGTTATAGCAATAAAACGCCAGTATCAGAATGAACAGCACTGCAAGCAGACAGATAGAACGGCAATGCCACATAATAAGAACTCTTGACAGGACAAGACGTCAGAGACAGGCAAAGATAATAGGGTATGCCATCATAAACGGGCACTACAACAAGCACCACAGTCACAAATATTTGTAAAAATCATGTAACAGTTCTAGGCCTACCTGTGGATTTGATGTACGATTGTACAGCGAAAAAAAAGTTTTTTGTTTTCTTGAAAAGTACAATTTTCGGAGCCATATAATAAGGTTTTGCACCCTGAATGCAGCAAATGGAATAACGAATTTTTGCAATCTGCCTCGTTCCACTATAAAATTGGCGCATTCGAACAAGTAATGGAAAATATCCCCATTTGCAGCATCACAGAAACAGCTCGGGGAGTCAGCAAGACCATTTTAAAATAAATATGCTTTGAGCATACTACACTCCAGACATAAGCGGGCATGTAAAACAGCCAGTTTTCTAGACCCAATGTAAACACTGGACTAACTTTAGACTTATTTTGATTTAATTTGATTTTCAATTGGTCTAAAAACTCGGCATCGTGAGTGGCAGGTGGCAAATCGGTCCAGCGACGAACAACAGAAGGAAAAAAGATGCATGGAATAACTTAGTTCGTGCAGGAATTTGAGATAAATGGTATCCAGATCTCACGCTATACCTGTTTCGCTGCCTAACGGAAGTTGGCAAGAAATCTGTCAAATATTGGGGTTCATCACCCTTGAGAATTTTGTAAAACATAATTAGTTTACTTTTACTTCTTCTGTCTGGCAGTTTTTCTAAACGAGATTCCTGATGAATTAGACAGCGACTCGTACCATCTGTCGCTCCTGTAACGACTCTTGCTGCTGCTATATTGACTTTTTCTAGGTCATGGCAGTCACTGCTTGTGCACTCATCCCACACGACAGTCTTGCACTCTATAAATGGCTGGAGGAGAAATAAAGAGATTCCAGAGATTTTCTGCTTAAACGGTATTGTAGATGTTTCAAAATGTTTACCATCTCCATGCCTTTGGTGGTTAATTCATGAATATTATTGTATTTGTGTCTTTTTGTTCAGAACCACTTCCTAGTAGTCATTACCATATTCCGCAGTCCGAACTCTTTACTCTCCATAAGATAACCAGTCCCTGTCTAACCTATGTACATATGGAAGTACTATTGTACATATGACATGTCCAGCTAAAGTCAGTTCGTATCTATAATCCCAAGTGCTTATGTTCTGGTTCGTTCTGAACAGAGTAGTCCACAAAAACCAAGTCCATATGAAGTCATGGAGCGTTTCCTTGATGAAATCATACTACTGGGTTTAGAAGGATTAAATGACACAAACCATTTGCACGCCTAATTTTCTACTTCATGCAAGTCAGAATTCAGTGAATTTTCTAAAACTACAGGATCTTCGACAGTGATCAAAAGAACTGAATCATCCGCAAATAATTGGATGAAGGAATGTACAACGTTAACAATGCCATTAATATATATTAAGAATAAAAGGGGACCAAATACCCATCCCTGTGGGACGCCTGCTTTGATTCGGCTCCAAGGCGACTTTCCCACTTTATCAACAACCTGTTACAGTCTACCCTATGGATAGTCGGTAAACCAGCTTAGTAGAGGACCATCCATACCTGGTCCTTTCCTAACGGTGTCAGAGCTCTGGGAAGTCAGAACTCAAGGCCGGGTATTGGTAGCTGTGAAGTGCACGGCATGTTTTCAAACATCTCAGTCCATCAGGCTCAATTTCCTTATGTGGGCCAATTGAGTTGTGTCTGTACTATGCCGTTCACGTTCAGGATTCGATGTTCGCATCCTTATGGAAGTTGGAGTTAGAATTGATATTACATGATATTATATAAGATTGAAGTGCTGCACGTGATGAATCTTTAACGGTTTTTCCTTTCAACCTAACATCCACAAAAAGCTCTAAACCGTAGTAATATTACGGCAAAAGCAGCTTTTTTTTTCAGCTTTGATACACTAACACTTCCATCACATTTATTAAGTCTATAACCAAAGCTGGAGATGAATACATTTTGTGTTCCTATGTGTCCTGTACATAGCTGAGACATCACCCCGGCTCTGGTTACAAACAAAAAGGGAGGAAGCTCAACTGTAAGTAACATGGTTTTTTATGAACGGAACCATGTGATAGATAAAAACAGAATAATCAATATTTTTAAATATTAAATGCAATGGAATCATAAGCATTTTGACAACTGACTGCGCTTCATAGCTTGCTGACCATACTTCTTAGTTTAAAGCATCTCAATTTGCCACAGAGGACACGAGACAATAATGATCAAATCCACATTACATCCATGAAAATAAAATATTGATACTTTCACATTCAGATGATTAATTCTCTGCACACACTATTTACGCAGAGGTGTCTTTAACGTTCCCGGAATAGAAACCTTTATCTTGGTAAAGGTTTTGCTACGGATTGAAGCAAACTCCAATGTAGGTAAGTATAAGGGCTCTTTTGAGGCAAAGAGCACAATGAGGCCATGAATACGTTTGATTAGCCGTAGTCTTTGCCAGATGGGATCATTATACAAAGGATCATCTAATCAAGCAGACTGTCACTTGCCCACGTTGTGACGCGCCACGAGTAGGGCCTCTTCAAATGACTTAATGGAAGTCTTCAACAGCCATTCAGATGAGTCGTCTGCTCCATCCTAGTCGTATCAAGCCAACTAAATTACCTTATGCAAGTCTTACGATCGCATTTACAAATCAAAATCTATTTTGAAAGCCCATTTAAAGTAGTCTTCTGGGCGTGTAATGGCTTTTACTCTCATAGCATTGTAAGCTAATGGTGCTCTTAGGTACCGTCTGTGAGCTTCTCCGACCAAGGTTTTAACAAATTAGAGGACAATGGAGTCAGCAGTCTGGGCAACTCGAAGCTTCCCTTGGCATGTGTGGTTATCTGGGAGGGTGCGTGCCTTGGTGCCACACCACGTTAGGACAGCGTGCCTCTACCGGACCACGCGTGTGCCATGGTCGACCACTAGTCCGTCCCCTATCTGTCTCTTAATTGGGTTTCGTCTTTTAGTAGCAAGCAGCAATAGCCCCAGCTCAGCGTCACCGATAGCTTTTGTTTCGTAATTGAGTTTGCGCCGTGCTTTCATTCCGCCGATTGGAGAAGCACACCTCGCCCCAAGCAACTGCGTCTTATGTTACTTGATTTACCCCACCATTGGATTTTCCGTGATTAGATTTCTACCAACACACTAAAGTCGGATATTGATTTGAAATAGAATTGGGCCCTATTGTCTTTGAGACAAGATAGCGCTGATATGGCGGGCAGGGGCCACACACTCGCAGCCACTACCATTTAATGATGTTAATTTAGGATGTATGAAGACGGAAAGTCAATGAGAGTAGGAGGGACTTTGTTCAAGAAAAGAGGACTGATTTTAAAGTCATCTCCATCGGGATTTTTGCCTGCAAAAGCTTTGGCCTCAGGCCATAAAGGCGGGAAGCCAAACTAGAAATCACTTTATTTGAACTTTGGAACTCATAGACTTGAAGCTTTTGAAAGTGGGCATTTCTAACGTTTTTGTTAGATTATCGGATTTCCTCAGGACGACAGTCGCCACTGTTCTGTGAATTCTTTGAGTATTAAACATGCATGGCATAGGAAATTGTTCATTACATGATCCCTCTGAATATATCCTTTTCAAGGAGGGTTGGTCAAAATAGTCATTCGTGCTCAGATGAAATGTTCAATTGATCTCAGTCTCAGGCCTCGATGACAGCCCGTGCACATGCAGAAAGGATGTCTTAATTTTATAACCAGCTAATAACCGTAAAGGCAACGCGTCATACTAAGGCTAATTACTTTACTTCTGTTAGGAAGAACAAAAGGCCCTTGCAAAGGTTGTTTCACAGTCAATTATGTACTCATAGGAGTCCTAACTATCTTTAATATGCCCGGGTAAAATATATCTTCGGAAACAATCTGTGCCATTGGATTCAATAGAATAATGAAAAAGTAGCAAAAAATATAATTTTTATATTTGTGTTGCACACCAAATGACATTTTAACTTAAAGATTTCAGATTTGGGGCATGCACATGACAGGAAAGCCCCTACGTTCAAATCTTTTATTTAATGATAATGATGATGAATAAAGATAAGATAGTAAGTCACGTTCTAAAAGTATCTTAACGACCGTTTGCCCTGGTAACTCAAAGTACGGCCACCTGGAACCGTGTGAAATATTACGATAATAATCACCGAACAACCATGGCTATGCAGCCATGCTGGTTCCCTGGCCCAAGTTCATCCTCCAGACAAGTTGAAATAAAATGCTGTATTTGAGTTGACTTTACTGAAAATAACGGCACACGATGGCCACTTTCTCGATAAAATCTTTTAGCCTGGGTCGATCAATTTTTATTAGGATGGGCGGATTGAAAGTTTTTTTTTTTGCTTCTATGAATGTTTTGGGTTGGGCCTTTTTATTAGGGTCTGTCAGGTTACTGAAACCACACATATATTTTTGTTGGAAATTATGTAATTTGGACATTTGTTGAAACATGTTTAAAATGGATGTTCTTTCCCCTTTTACACATAACTTCCTTTGACGTCAGTTTGCTTTGTTGCCTGGGCACAGCCGGAAGCACCTGTTGTAATAATGATGATAATAATAATAATAATAATAATAATAATAATAATAATAATAATAATAATAATAATAATAATTATTATTATTATTATTATTATTATTATTATTATTATTATATATTAAAATGAATAAGCAACTAACATAAAATGAAATAAATTTTTAAAAAATGAAAAACATAACAGTCTTCCAAATTGATTTTTACAATTGTCAAATCAGTGATAGTATACATGGCTAAACATACCCTGCAGTTCACATATGAATTACATGTGTCTATACTACATAAAATGCTGTATGATTAACGTAACACCTTAGATTCTGATTTTTAAACTTTTATCCTGATTCTTCAGTAACACAGGTTGATCTGGACACGATCAGGTCGGCATAGTGTCCTTTGAAGCATAACACGTTAACATCTGTCACAACGTGTAATATTCCTTTTGTAGTGATCATAGAACCTGCCTAAACTCTGAAGTGACATTTATTTTGATGTAGAGACGCAGCTCCATATCTTGAATAAGTTCGATAGTAACAGTGTGTTAATGCTGTTTGCAAATATTAACGATCAGGAAGTCCCAGTCGTGTGATGCACTACACCTACAACTGTAAAATAAAACGGCCGAGTGCCCTTAACGTCCCTTGGCCGCCAACTTCTTGCCCCCTTGGTGATCATGAAAACAGGTCAAGAATGCTGAAAGTCGAACCCATCCGAGCTTGCTATGAGGTCTCGGACCAGTAAATCAAACCTAATAGAGTTACGTGTTAAATTGGCTATATTCGCCAGCTTGTCTATGACATTTAAAAGTTTTGTTGACACTGTGCCTGTCATTTTTCTCAAAGCTTACTTCAATAACACTTACACTATCAATAGAAAATGGGGGCAAAACCAATTAACTTTTTTGCTACTCGCGCATTTGTTTATGCCTGCCTCCATAGTTACTGTTCCGAAACAAACCTTGGTGAAATAACAGCCCAAGAAAATTTCTAGTTCAAGAATTAAATGTTGAAGTGACACCCTTCCCAAACCCACAGATAATCAGGCATATTTATTCCCTTTATATGACAAGAAATGCATACGAGTTTCTCTGCTCCCTAATTTTTGATAGCCTGTCACCTGAGGTCTTGTATTCATTGCGTGACTGAAAGTTCTGACACACCTGCAGCTGCAGCGTATTTACTGGCCCAAGACCTATGAGATGCCTCCACAGTGCAAGTTTCCAAGTGGCAGCTCAATTTGTTCAAAAGTGATCACGTTTGCGAGGGTGACGGACGCACATGACGACAATACAACCAGTCGGACCATAAGGCCGAGGGGGTAAAGACCGTGTCTACGCGTGCGTAGTGGTTGCACACAGTGAACGAGGAGGCCCTTGACACACGGACATTGAAGATTAGCCAATGAAATTGAAGACCACGTCACTTGAGTATGGATGTGCACTCTTTGATTTTTTCCCTGATGATTGAAATGATGCACTGGACGTTATGTAATGGTGGAAGGCCGAAGTGTGAATTCCGGTCAATGCAAACATCATCAAGCTCATGGGAAGAACCCCTCCCCCCCCCCCCAATCTCGTACTCCCATGTCTATACAAACATTTTAAGTTAATGGGGCTGACTGAAACTAAAACTTACTTTTAACTGAAACGACACTCGTTTTGGTACGGCTTTTTAATGTTTACTTTTTTTATTTTAATGCATTTCTGTCAGTACAAATGGTTTAAAACACCTGTACGACAGATGTCCTTATAGTAAAAATGTAAATTCAATTTCCGCTGAACACGCCAATATTGACTACTCAGTGTCTACAAATATGACCGAATCTAATGCGTCCACTATTTCAAGCAAGTGTACCAAGACTTTTTACCGTGAACTCACCTGAAAGTATTTCATTGTAAATCGTAAGACATAAACCCACAGAAACATACAAATTTATGAAGGTTTACACTTATTGGCCAGCCAAAAATGGGAAGAACAATGTAATGAATACATTCTCTGTTCCGCTGATCTAAGTTGTAACTATATACGCCCCCACCAAGTTTGCAAAGCATCTGTTGAACGGTTTGTTTAGAATACATAGACACACACATTTACTATGATATTGCTTTAGTATTCAGTCATATCCTCTTACTCATGTCTACGGCACCTAAAATCCTCGGAATATGGACGCAGAGACCAATCCAAATGCCACAGAAAAGGGGGGTCAATTACAAAAGAATTTGGGGACATTAAATAGGTATGCGTCTGTATATTTACACAATACAAACAATAGATGCACCCTTACCGATCATCAAGTAATATAGTATTACAGCCAAAAGTTAAGTGCCACCTAGTGATCAAATCTAGAGGAGACCGACTTACACTAAATTTCTTCCAAATTTGAAGAAATTTACTTGTAATGGTGCAAAAATCTAATATTACACACAGAGAAATTCAATAAAAAATAAATAAAAATCGCATTGCCACCTGCAGGATGAATTAATGTGTATCCGCAAGTGTTCTCGTACAATTTCAAAGTGATTTGCCAACGAAATTTCCTGGAAAACTACAAAGATTTTTTTCAAAATAACGATAAAAATGACTAAAATGAAATCATTGGAGTGTGACCATTTGAGCCAATTGGTTTGTAACATAGACTTATAATAATTAGGTGGAGCTTCTTTTGTGTTTGGCCGGAGGCTCTCTGTGAAGGAATATAGCATTTTGCAAAAGTGCATGAGCAGAAAATCAATGGTATATGATGACAAGTGCGCTCATTAGAGGTGGCAGCGATTCGACCGAAACGCCTGTTCAACCGGTTCATGCTGCAAAATTATGGACCGGTTGCAAAAATCATGAACCGGTTCGAACCGCGGTTCGAACGGGTGGTTCAGATTGATTAACCCTCTCTTAATTAGTCGCCTACAATTGGTTAGAGCAGAACAGTGTTAATAAAAATGAACACGAATTGGTTATCCTAAGCTGGGACAGACATGCATTGTATCATGCCTGACTAATTTCATGACAAAGGGGCATTGTTTGAAGAATTTATAATACACATTCGCTACACTATTTGCTGCGCGTGTTTAGAGCAAAAAGGCCGTACAAGTTCACTTCCGTACAAAAAATAGAAGTTAAAACTATCCCAGCATACTGTGCGAATATTCTGTGATGAAAAACTAGTGCCTGGTAAGGAAAGCCACTAGTCGGTTTGGCGACGCCTCAAAGGGCGTCCGCGGTTTGGAATTTTTTTATAAGAGCGAAAAAAAAAATTGCGAAAGCAAGCTTTGCCAAAATAGTATGTTTTCTCTGGCGGGACTGGGAGTTTGCTGAAACATCTAAAACCTGTCCACCCAGCAGAATTGAACGCCAAGGATGCAGGGACACCAGGGACATGTAAAATGCACATAAAAATGAACATTTAGTGACAAATAAAAGTTTTGGTTTTGGAATTTTTTTCATGTTTTTCAATGTGTTTGGATTGCTGGTTCGAACCGGCGAACCTACGGTTCGAGCCAGTTTTAACCGGTTCGTGGGTCCCATCTCTAGCACCCACTCCTCAACAGGTGGAGCTGTCACATTTACGTAATAATTTCTTGTTAATTTTGCTGTGGCGCGAAGACGCTGCACCTTATTTTAATAGGTCTATATCATAAAGTACACATTGCATTGGTGCCATGTAATATTGCAGATCGGCAGTCCTCAGGGAGCAATAGTACATCGCACCACGTGGACTATGTATATAATGGATACGTCCAAAGTACTTCTCTCCTCTACAAGGTTTGACACTATGAGATGCACCAAATATCAAACGTGAATTTGCGTAATGATGCCCACAAGTATATAGACACAATTTTAATGATTAGTACTGTATGCTATGCCATGACGGTATAAAATATATACATTGTAACTTTAGTTTAAAAAAAAGGTTAAAAATTAATAATTTGAAACAGTCACATACGCAGCAAACAAGTTATACTGCACAATACGTCGAATCTGTACAATGCATATTTTACTTACTTATTACATTAGACCTTGCATCTGCGTATTAAAAGAATTGCACACTATTCCTACAATTGAAGAACCATGTCAGTTGTAGATGTCAAATGTTGCTATTTTTTCAAGTGCAAAGCAATTTATTTATTTTCCCAAGTTTTTCCTTTTGGTATGAGTCATTTACCTTTGGTAGCTAACTCATTTCTACATTCAATTGATCAGTCATCAAATTTCATTTTGTGGTTTATGACCAATATTTAATCACACACAGGCCGAAAAATTGATAAATCTCCTCAAAATTGCAAATTTACCTTGCTATAATCTGATGAAAGCGTACAGGTCGACTTACCTACCAGCTATTTATATCTTTATACTTTGGCTTCTCGATCTTGGGAATCGCGCGGGGTTTTAATGATCGGTCCTGTCAACAATATGTTCGATATTTACTTGTCTTTGTGCTCTGTCCTACGAGAGCCCATTTTAGTCCAGCTGTTTGTCAATCAGCTGAGCTTGTCAAAGGGTCTTCTATGTACGTCAGCAAATCCCATTTTATCACCTGTCCAAAATCACTTTTGATACTGTCTCTTAATTTATGCCGCTATACCTTGGTTGGTGACTACTGTGATTGTCTACTGGGGCATGTTCTTATAAATTTTCGGTTATGTCAATTGTTCTTTTTGTTGTTGAACGTCTACATTAATACCTTAAATTATGGTATACATGTATAAATCTGTAGTTTTTTTTTCCAAATTTTCAAAATCTGCCAGATCCTATTTAAACTTGGAGGCAGAGTACGTCAAGTTAGTCACTACTAGGTGAATGAAAGAGTCAGGCTTCGGTGAATTTTTAATTAATTTTTGGTTCATTTTGGGTGACAAATTGAAAAAGTCTGTTATGAAACATCCCGGCCACCCTATTCGAAAGTGCATGAGAACACTCCTTGCTACCTTGAAACCTCAATTTAATTCAACATGTGCTGCTGCGAATTTATTCTATGTTAATGACTTTTTGCGTGTTTTGAACGTTTTTATTGTTATGGAACCGTCGGCTAGATTATCTTCAAAATTGACACACTTTTTTTTTTTACCTAAAATGAGCTTACTAAAGCCATTCTTATTTGTAAAATTTTATCACATTAAAAGAGCAAGACCGTTACACGTTAGCATGGCTGGTATAGACATAGTACGTTTTCCTCAAAATCGTTGACCGGATCCTCTCTAATCTTAGTAGGATGCACCTTGGATAGATTTCTTTAACAAGTTTTTATTCAGTGATTATTTTCGTTAAATGTCCTTTGTGGGGTCTGAAAATGATTGGCAAATTCCTTTGAAATGGACAGAAACAGATTTAGCCCGCCGACTACGTCATTAATATTGCACTGCTTAATTAATCATTGGGGGTGTAACGACAAAACAAACCCATTTATAACTGTGTTATGTAAGCATGTCCACTTTCGAATCTCATTCGGATAAATAGCAATACAGGTAAGCAGGCGGATGCCTTTAGGTTATCCGGTTTCGACAATTTTGTTTATAACCCTTGTCAACGGTACCAGCACCTTCGGTTACCATTTTACTCGGTCATTAACCTAACATGGGAACCTCGCCAAAGTTTTTACCATATGGCATATTCCATGTGCGGTGATTTACTATGAAGTTTCCTTTGCGTATGTCGACTGATTGTTGAAATAATATATGCCTTTCATGTGTCCACTAGTCTCCTTGCTTTCCCATATAGAGATACAAATATATCGTGGCATTCTTGTCCATGTTAAACTATTACAAATATATGATAAAATGGTGACATGATTGAAGACATGCACCAAAGGAGATGTTTTAAAGTACGCAGCACCAATGCCCGGTTTGCGGTGGAAGAGAATAAGATAACGGGCCAGAGGCCGTTGCAATTGAGCCTCAGCTTCCCATAAATGCTTCTAAGGTATTACCGTCAAATTTGAATTATACACAAATCTAATTCTAATCATTTATGGCAAATTTTAACTCATATTTAAAAAAATGTTTTAAGGAAAAAATGTGGCTTGGCCTAAAGAAGAAAATTCGCATTTGGATTATAAAAAATAAGGGAACTGTGACCCTCTTGTGCTAAGCTAACCTTGCATGGCGAGATTAAAAAGTAACCTTGTAACCTTGCAAATAGGATCAAAACACGAAGGTACAGTTTCATTTTGGCCCGTGGATAGGTCCATCATCATAAACAAATTCAGCCTCCCAATACATTCCTCAAGTTATTATCCTGAAACGAAATTGAATTTTAAAGTCCTTGCTAAAGTAGATATTGATTTATCACCAAAAAATTACATTCACCAAGATGTGATTAATAACCTGTGGAACGATATGGAACTCCAAACGTGTTCCTCTCCGTGTCTGTTATTAAGATATATATATATATATATATATATATATATATATATATATATATATATATATATATGTATATATGTATGTATGTATGTGTGTGTGTATGATTTTTTTACCAAAAATGTCTGAAGGCAAAAAATGTAAAAAAAAAAAACCAAAAAACCCCACTGAAACTTGACATACTACGTGACTTGAAATATTTAACAATTAAAAACTCAATATCATCAACTCCTATAGTTATTATGTCGGTATGGAAACACATTTTCTTTCTTTCCTTCTTTCTTTTTTCTTTATTTCCATCGCTTTTTCTTGTCCGCAGCTCTTCTCAGAGACTGCTATAACTAGAAATCCCAACTGTTGCATAGCCGTGAACCCCATTGCTGACATTTGTCCTGTGGTTTAGAATAATATATTTTCAAAATTATGCAAATTACAGGCAATTTAAATTTTAATAAAAACCCCCCTTATCTTCAAACTATTCTAGATAGAGGAGACATTCCTAGTTAAAGTGTGTGTCAACACACACTTTTCTGTTTTTCCTAACATTTTTTCTTTCTTTTTTCTTTCTTCTTAAACAGTGAATTTGTCCCACCTTTTTCAGACACTATTATACATAGAAACCTCTTAACTTGGCATGATTGTACCTTCATACAAGGAGTTGGACCGTTTTATACAGAGGAAAAGTATAATAGATAGCAAAAGCATTGCAACTTCTACTAGGGGTTTATTGACAATTGCGCATCTGATGAATTTAAAACAAAAGTTGTAGCAATTTAAATTATGCTAATTAACAGCATTTGGAATTATAAAACTTGAATATCTTCAACACTATTATAGATAGAGATGTCATTTTAATTTTACTAGGGGGTTATTGGCCATTGCGCATATAATGAATCTAAAGCAAAAGCTGTAGCAATTTAAATTATGTTTATTAGCGGCATTTGAAATTTTAAAACTTGAATATATTCAAAACTTTTTTAGATAGAGATGTCATTCCAACTTCTACTTGGGGGTTGTTGACCATTGCGCACGTAATGAATTAAAAATAAAAGTTGTAGCGATTCAAATTATGTTATCTTGAATAACTTAAAAACTATAGTAGATAGAGATGCCATTCCAAGTTCTACTCCTGTATTATGGATTAGTTGTACATTGCCCTACCAATATGCTTTGAAGACACACACACTGATTTGCTATGCAGCAAATCATCTTTCCTAGTTTGATATGTGGGTGTGTGTCATGGGCAACTCCTATGGCATGCAAACAAAAGACGAGGAAATCAATTTATGCTGAATTCATTGAATACCTTGCAGACCCTGCAAAACACCATTTCCCTCCCCTTCTACCACAACATTTGCAAGCTAGTTACTAGCAAAGACCAAAGCATTACGCTTTACTCGTAAAAAGAGACCTGTTGATCACCCTGACTTAATCTTTCAAGAAACAAATATTGAAAATGTTGAACATCATAAACACATTGGCATCATCTTTTCTGCCGACCTCTCTTGGGCATCACACATAAATTCGATTGCTGTAAAGTGAAAGAAATTAGTAGGTATTCTGAAAAGCCTCCAAAATAAATTGAAATGGAATCTTTATACTTCTATTTCATTCTGCCGTGTTTAGAATATGCCAGCGCGGTCTGGGATGGATGCATACAAACGGACAAGGATCGCCTTGAATGTATTCAACTGGCTGCAGCCCGGGTTGCAACAGCAGCAATGAGTCGAACAAGTCTCAGTAAAATATATGAAGAAACAGGTTGGGAAACACTTTCGGAACGAAGACGCAAACAAAAATTAGTCCTCATGTTCAAAATAGTAAATGGTTTTGCTCCTGCGTACCTCTGTAACCTATTTCCGAGAACGAAATACATATAACACAAGAACCAGACAAACTATAACACCTCCTATTGCTAGGAAAAACATACATTATAACTCCTTCCTCCCATCTACTATCCGTGAAAGGAATCTTCTTTCAAGATCAATAAAAAATTCGAAAAAGTTTAACGACTTCAAAAGGAAATTAAGCAAAAGTAAACCAAAAAGAAATAAATTATTCTACTTTGGAGAAAGAAAATTTGCCATACGTCATGCCAAGATGAGAATGGGCTGTAGCCAGTTGAACTCTGACTTGTACAAAATGGGCTTGATAGCGTCACCACTTTGTTCCTGTGGTCATTCTCCTGAGTATTGCTTCTATTGTTTTTTCCAGTGTAGCAAATATCCCATCCAGAGGGACAAACTTGAACCGAAATTGCATCTTTGGCATTCTTCAACCTAAAAACATTACTTTACGGAATATCAAGTGGAAATAAAAACGCAAATTATGACATTTTTCGCTCAGTACATTATTATATTAAATCTACTTAAAGATTTCAGAATTAGTAAAGCTTTCAAGCAGGTACTTTTCATTGCAATTTAAATTTATACAGATTTTGCCGCCAGTTTAGGATATGGACATATTAAATTGACATGTACTCGCCCAATAGTCTCTCTTCCTTCTCCGTTTCACTTTCTGCTGTCTATAACGTATTGTGAGTGTAACTAGATGTTGTCTGGCAGTCCAACGTTGTATGTATGTATTGTCACTTTATGTATACGAGGTCTTAATATAGGCATTGTGCCGGTTGATCGATTGTTTTTTCTAATAAAATATGTTTAAACCAAGCTGGTTACTCGTACCTAATTCCATGCTGTTACGCAACCATTCTAACGGTAATAAATGAGCTTACACAGAACCTGTCCCCAAAGGCAACTTAAATATCCATAGTATAATTGACGGTCTGCTTTGAAAGACTTTATAATAATAGTGATACTGATAATGACAATGACAATGACAATAACAACAACAACAACAACAACAACAACAATAATAATAATAATAATAATAATAATAATAATAATAATAATAATAATAATAATAATAATAATAATAATAATAATAACAATAATAATAATAATAATAATAATAATTTGTTGATGAAAACTACACCTTTACCCCTACGGTCGGGGAAAGTCCGGTGGTTCGTCACATAAAAACACGTTATATTCATGGTCAAAAACTTATATACAGTATAAAAAACCACTTTGAACACATGTTATTCCATCATGTATTTACAATGGTGCGGTCTCTATCGGTGGATCTACGGTCACTGTTGACTTGCGCCAAAAATCTCACGCTTCGGCCAAAAATTGCTTTGATATTATATCGAAAATGCCACCTTGGACATCGCCAAAATTGTAAGCATGTTCTCCAATAAATAAATCTAATTTACCTTAAATTGACGAACTGCAATATTTTAACCACTCATTCTCAGCCTTGCTAGATTATAACCTGTGCTCCAGTTTGATTATAAAACTTCACTCTGATCGGTTGCAAGGCCGGGCATAAAAACAAGAAATGAGGCAAATCCTCGACTCCGTTATTGCACAAACCACAAGTTGCATCATGGATGCATCATCGTGCTAGATTTTCCTTCAGACCTGGACATCCCGTGCGTGCCATCATTTTGTTTTTTATTTAGATGCATGAAAATCATTTATTTGACCTAAATATTTTTACCCAAGGTTGACCTTTTAAATACCCGATACCAATACAAAGATGTCCTGAAAAAAGGAGACAGGTTGACTGTGCAAACTCAGTCTCATAAATAGTTAAAGCCATTCTTGATGATCATAGTCAAAAGCTCTATCCAAATCAACATTTTCAACACTTTATTTAAGCTCAGCAAAATAAAGCCAAGCTGTGCACGACCCATATGAATATTTAGCACCCAGAGCCAACATTACTTGCGTACACAAACGTGAATAGGGTATTAAAGTTATACTTCATTCTGTGAAAGTATTTAAAAGGGAAGCGGTGCAAAATTAGGTTTATTGGGAGCTAACCCAGCTCTCTCAAAATAGCCGTCGTTGCAGGTGTACATTCAATATTTAAGATTGCTATGGCCATTAAATACTGGAATGATTTGAGAATTGACAAACTTTCTTTAGTGCTGTTTGGCCAGACGCAACATGCATGAGAAATAGACGGCAATATGACATTCTTCCAAACACCGTTTCCCAAATTTACCCTGTTTACGTCATCGTGTGAAGACAGAATACTGCACATGTAACCTCGTAAGCGTCCTGTCTTATCTTTGAAGTGCATCTTAATATGATGCGAATCATTCAAACATTTCGAAGAAAACTATTCCAAGATATTTGTATGTTTTACATTCAGTAATATAAAAATTTCCCCAATTCCATTTTTATCATTATCAACGTGCTTGCTAATTATCATTACTTTAGATTTCTCATAAGTGAAAGACATTTTTCACTTAAACGCTAAGGTATCTGATGCATTTAACATTTTTTTGTAATTTTGTCTCACTATCTGCTGACATGCACGCATTGTTAGCATATAGAAGACAGGAAATTTTGCCATTCCAAACGGGATTCCAAAATTTTGACTATATAATATGTCTGATAAGTCGGACATAACCAGCGAAAATAGCGTGGGGGACAAAATACATATCTGTTTTAAGCCACTCATTACTTCGACTCATGAACTCTCCAATGGTCCAAAAATTATATTGTTATCTACTCTGCTGTGAAGACCTTCGATAAGGCATTGAGCCTTACCCTGGACTCCCTTTTCCCGGAAGTGAATGAACAGCCTGTATCTATTTACAGTATCGAAGGCCTCAGAGATGTCTAAGTAAGTTATCCAGGTTGGTTTTTTTTTTTTTTTGGTCACTTTTTCTCAAAGAACACAAACCCTTTACCATAAACGACGTCCTCTCCAGTAGGCCCCATGATGCTGTCCCAAAATTCATTTTCCTCTACAAATTCCATAATTTATGTTTATATAACGTAGATAAAAAGTTTATAAACGTTGGACGTTATAGTAATACTCCGGTAGTTACTTCGGTTCTAGCTGCTGCCTCCTTTATGCACCGGTCTTACAAACCTCTTGTACCATTGATCAGGAAAGCTTTCCATTAGCTTAGAGAAATTAAACTATTCGTCAAGCGTCGCTATTGTTGTATGGCCGTCATGCTTGAAAAGCTCATTAGGAATATTGTCGATCCCGCATGCCTTGCCCAGTTTTAAACCTTTTATGGCAGATTCCACCTTGCCCAAGTCAAATGAAACATTCTTTATATCATCCGGTCCCCTGTTTACAAATGAAATTCATTCATTTTTTTGTGTCAGAACATTGGCAGATTTAGTATGATTACTGTCAAACTTATTATATTAGTCCCAAGGCCTTGCCAGTTCTCTCTTCTGTGTTGCAGCAAATGAGAAAGAACTCCGAACAACTGTGTAATAACTCTCAACAAAATATAAAGATTCCCTCATTATCCATGTTGAACAGTTCTCTCAGGCTCAAATAACTGAGTGGCCCCATCACAATGCTGTATCTGTTGTAGGAAAAAGCACTGTGCCTGGGGCCATCTGAGCCATCCCTTCATCCGAATAGACCACTAGATCTGTGGGTAGAAGCCTGTAATATGATATCCCCATCACAAATAGCCTGGGAGTGTGAGGTTTGGCTTGACCACTCAAGGCGTAACAGTCATCCAGTCCACAATGACTGTTTTGACAACTCCATAGATTTCATAACCACAGAACCGGAGTGTTGAACAATTAAGTGTGATCAGTGTCATCCCAGCGATTTGCTCAAGCCTGCAGTAGTAGATTTTTGATGTTTCTTTTTCTCCTGTTAACATGTGAGATGAGACCTGCTCTTCATAGAAACTCATATCAGATCTGTTCTTGTATTTTTTTTTTGGTTCTTGTCTTTACCCCATATGCGATCAAGGAACCATAGACATTTGTGTTTCACATGTAGCTATTTCCCCTTGGGTTAACATATTATGTATCCATTGTCTATGGATCAACATTGCAATAGTGACAAGAAGAAAAAGGAAAACAAAAAACTTAATATCTACGTTACAAAAATGTAGGCATATCAAGTCACACTAGCTTACTCTGGCCGCCGTCTTTCATCACAACGGACGTAAAGTACTGGCATGAACCAAAAACTATTACTTTGCACAAACAGATGGACCAATTTTAAGACAGAAAAAGTTTCTTCAAACCGCAAAATATGATTAGATACGGCATAATCCGCCAAACCCTGGATACTTTTTTTATTTTATATATTTAGTATCTACAAAAACAAAAAGAAAAAGAAAATTCGCTTCTCAACAAACCTGTTCACCAAGCAAAGTTTTTTTGTTTTGGTTTTTTGTTTGTAATATTGATAAAACAGCTACATAACCTACGCATGAACATAAGACGGCTGTAGCCGAAAGAGCTCTTGGCATGAAAATGTGTCATGGTAAAAATGAAAAGCTTGATGGAATGAAAGAACTCTTGAAACCACAAAATTAAAAGTGTCGACAACCAACAAGACTAGACGTATTAGCAAGAAACTGGCTTTGCTCTGGTGCACTTCATATGTTACACCTTTGACTTTTGTAGTGATAAATTTTGGATTGAGTCAACAGCTTTTCCAGGTTCGCTTTGGGTGCCATGCGGCCAAAGCTCGTCGAGGAAACCTCTTGACTTGGACTATTATATTGTATGTAACGCCAGGCATGCTGCTGCTGGAATAAAATGCCTTTTTACAAGGATCATGTTTCTAGCATCCTCATCATAACACAAAGCATTCGTTTTACGTGGTTCACAGTTGGTACTGAAAGAGCTAATTGAGTTGTAGACCGCTTCTGGCAGTAAGGCATTGACTGATTACAATGTAACACCTTGCAGCTGTCTGCTGCAGTTTGTGTTGCCACAGAGACATAATTCCTTCAAAGACATCATGATGGTCAGGATAACATGATTCCTTTGGAGCATCATGACAAAATTTTAATTCTCCCTCATTTGCATAATATGAAACACCAGGACTCCTCCGCATAAAACACAAAATGCCACGCATAAAAGTATAACCCTACCGAATTGGGAATTTCTTAGCTATTGTGGTTTCCAAGGAAAACACAGGACAAGGTTTTTACGAAAAAAAAGAAAGGAAAGTAGAGGAAAGAAAGAATTTCTGGAAAAAGAAAATATCTGTGTTGGCACATGGACATCATGAGCTACAATTTGACGTGCCCACTGGCACCATGCAATTAGTATTGGAATGGAAGAGATCACATTGCTCCGGCATTTGCATTTAACCATATATATATATATATATATATATATATATATATATATATATATATATATATATATATATATATATATATATATATATATATATATATATATATATATATATATATATAAACTATAGTGGTTACGTTAGTGCAAGAACTATGCCCACAAATTAATTATAATAGTCACTTACCTTTGCCAGTTTTAAGTTGAGTTTGATTACTTCAAGTTCAGTGCACCGAGAGTCAAGAAACCTGTTTTTTGTTCCCTTGTCCGCAATACTCGGCAGCAAAAAGACTCATTTTCATACTTCTTTACGCAAAGATTGCTACAATACGCACCTAAAAATATAACTCTTCACATTTTATTTTAATAATACAATGTGTTTGGTGTTTCAGCATACACCTAGTTTATCTAGCATAAAGGCAGGAAAACCCCAACAGTATCAAAGTAAGTACGATAATAATTTTGGCGGTTATCGTCTTACGATACATGATCTTTCTTTGTTTGAAGATTAGCTGCCTTCTAAGAACGTTGTCACAACGGACCTTGCAGTTCTGATGAAGATATGTTCATTTGAAACAAAAATACCAACAACGTCAGATTCAATGCCGCTCAAATTGTCGATCATATCTGGTATATTCTGTTGCAATGGTTTTTTTTTTTTGCAACTTAGTTGCGTTTAAACTTACGTATATGTGAAGTGCATAAAACATAACTTCATTTGCTAGTCAAGGACGTCAAGAAAACGTATATTTAACACTGGGGAACATTATTACCTGCACAACAGGTCGAGACGCATCTGCAGCACTTTCTTAGTACGCATCGTAATTTTGGCCATGGTCCTACCGAAATCTATTTTGGCTTCGGCCTTTCAGGTAGGTCCATAGAAGGTTCATCTGGACTTTACCAAAATGCAACCTTCTTTCAACGTTGTCAGAATGTACCATGTTAACTAGTTTTGATCTATTTGATTGAGTAAAGTTGATAGTACTTGAAGATTATCAGGAACTTTGTTATTACGGAATTTGTCATAGAAATAGTGCTTTGACTATGAACAAATATCACCAGTTTTCATAAATTTAAGAAGTTTGAGAACTAGGTCCGTTTGAGCGTGGATATTTTATCTGATGTAATTTGAACAGCCCTTTTCTGTAACTTTAGACCATTCCACCACAAAAAGGAATTTTGTAATAAAATGGGATCAAACAAAAATATTTTATGCATTTTGCAGTTATTGTTATCGTGTTTCAGTTCATTAGGAGTACGTTATAAAAACGTGTGATATTTTATTTTTAATTGTTATTATATGAGGGAATTTCAATTGAGATGTTCGTCGAAAGTCATTCCTTTAAAGTTAGATAGAGCATATTTAACTGAAGTGTAGTCAGTTCTCCACCGGACTGGGGTGGGTGGGGACACAGAACCATAGTTTGCACCCCGTATGCTTGTCCCCTCCCTCCGAAAATGTTTGTTTGGGCTATATTTCCTGTACTGTTATACTTGCAGATTCCTAACTTGATTTATTGATACTTCTATGGATCGCAATGTGTCATCGATGGGTTCCCAAAGTTCTGTTCAGAATCCATACTTACTATCAAAGAGCCTTTTCTGTGTCTTTTTGGAAAGATTAATACAGTTGATTGATCATATTTTTAGTAGTATTACGTCGAGAAACGCAGACAATACAAATATTGGTAGTTTTGCAAATTGTTATCGTCGTCCTTTTTTTCTCTTATTTGTCCATTTTACGTATTGGCCGCTCTTTCATTCCTCTGGAAAACGCAGTGAATACAAATGTTGCTTAGCAGGTTCCAAAATTGTGAATCGTCGTCCCTTTTACGTATTTGCACGATTTAGCCCTATTTAAATACTTTGGCAAGCGTTGTGATTACAAATATAGCAAGACAGATTTGTAAATTGTGACTCGTACGTCGCCCCTTCTTACGTGTGTCCACAAACTGGCCGCCATATTAAGAGTATCAAAAATATATGACAGTATTTGTCGACCTTTTTACAAATGTGCACAAACTGGCTGTAATCTTTAGATAATCCGAAAATATGCAAGTATTTAGTACCTTAATGAAAATGTTGGTCAAGGGTTCAAGAATATTATATTTCAATAAACTTAAGTTGTTTTGTGGATATGTTGTCAATAAAACCAATTTATTTGGAACGTAGTTGATCAATTACTTTGTCAGCGGCATCGCGATATTATATCAAATTGTGCTTGTTATTATTTGAAGAAGACAGTAAGTTTAAATTCATTTTGGGAACGTTCAACAGAGGGTTCTACTTGTGAAGTTATAATTTAGTTATCACTGCATGTGCAGAGAAGCGTAGGAGAAGAGGACAAAGCGGATTTTATCGCCTGAAATCAGGAGAGGCGGCAGCTTCAGAGAGAGCAGACTTATCAGAAGAGCGCACTGCATTTTTTACAATGAGGTGGTACGAAAGTTCACATCTTTTCACTTCGAGAGTTGGAGAGCTCAACAAATGTAAGTTTCTATTTTGGGATTAAGCTCAATGAGTTAATAAGTTAATTTTGTTTGTGTTATATTTAGTTATGTCTTATGTGTGTATTGAGGTATAGAGATTATTATTGAGAAAAAAGAAAGTCACGTGTCACTTTAACTGTTACAGGATGCGATTGCTTGGTGTAATATCTTGTTGTTTTGTGCGAGAAATGTCTCAGTAAAACGATTGTATTTACATATAACGTGTTAAACGAAATAATATCTTTTTCAGGTCTTACCGACTTTATCCATGACTTCGTGATACAACTGTTAAATATACTCGCGTAACGCATGAAGCTGCCATCGAAGAAAAGAATAAAGTCTCTTCTCATCGAACCTGAAGACTCGTTTCACGCCTTTGACTTTCATTAGTGAATAAAAAATGTGCTGCCCAAGATTTTTTACTGTTTGTATTACGACTTGCCTTCAGTCCCTAACTTTCATTTAATAGAAAATTGTTACAGTGCTTGAAGTTGCGCTCATGTCTTATTTCATATATCGTGTACAATTCATCGAATTAAGATAATTCGGGTTTGTTTACCCTTGAAACTCACGCATAAAGTTTTTGAAAATACATCTAATTTGTCTGGCATTCATGGAGCCTCCACTTTACGTAAATAATTAACTCAGAGGCGGCCTTCCCAACATGAATTACCAGCTGGTGGTTACCTTTGTAGCAGCAAGCAAGTCTGATGCAAACTGTGCTGTGCTTTAAAAGGTGTATATTTCACAAAAGTGTATTGGATGTTTATGTTTTGTGCAAATTTAAGTCCCAAAATGTGACCTATTTATATGAAGCCTTGTGTTTTATAACAATACGACTCCCGAAGTTTAAATATATTTTAATAATGGTCAGTTACCATGTCATATCATGAGTAAACATTACATACCGTTCTTCTGGAAAAGTCGTTTAAGCCGTTCTGGAGTTATGGGATTTGGGTTGTTTAACGCTTGCTGCAAATGTCAATCTAAAAGTAGAATTGTTAGCATCAAAAGTCAATGATTTTTGCTGTAGTATGAACTTGCGCACCATTGTTATTTGAGGATGTATAATTCGGCTAGGTATGTACTGTATTCCCGTGTCTATGTAAATCATGTATGTAAAGTGCGTAATATGAAGTAGTTTTATACATGTGCATGGGGAATGTGAATAAATAAATCAATCAAAAAATGAATGTATAAAAAACGAACAGTCGGACTTTATTGCGTAAATCATAGCGTAAACTGAACATCGCCACCAGCTGTCGAGCAGGCATGAGCAGGCTCAGAAACAAAAATGGAGGTAGACATGGATTGGTTGGCTACTAAATTAATATAAAGTCAGCAACATCAGTCATACATTATATATATAAAAAAAGTATGCCAGGTGGCATTACTAGTGACTCATGAAGAGATTGATAAGCAAAGATATTCTATCGTGATTAAAAAAATTAGTGATTTTCAAACGTCTTTGAGACAATTACCAACCCATTGGTCCTGCTGTAAAACAAGCAAGTCAGCAGAGTCCCGTATGTATTTCTCATTGCATTCTTCAATAGATACTTTTCTTATGTGCTGTTGGACCGCAAATACTAATACATACATACATACATACATACATACATACATACATACATACACGCGTGCGTACGTGTATACATATATGCATACATAATATAACACAGTTTACTAATTATCGGAAGTGAAAGCTGTTAAAAGTGAATAGTTTAACTTACAAAGATGCAGCACCAGCCTTAAAAAAGGCTTGTACATACACTTTGAAAACAACCGATGTTAGCCTGGAACTACTCATTATAATAATGATTATGGCGTAGCTGTGGTTAAGGTTGTTTCATTCAATATTCAAAGGCCGGCAGGTTTGCAAGTATGCTTAAAAACGTGTTAAACAGTTTGAGTTTTGTAAACTGAAATTGTGAATTATGATGAGATTTTTCAATGTGACTTTTTTCTTTTGAAGTGATAAATTCACGCTTTTCGTGGTGCCATTGGGTAAATGGAATGTACTAAAGTATTCTGATATTCATACGCCTTTTGGTGATTTTGCCATTACAATATTCTTAATGTGTTTAATATATCCACCTTGGATATAATGCATGATGCCGTCAGTTCCATAGTAACCAAGTGCATGGTGACATTAAAATTGATGCTTTAAGTGCTATGAGGCCATTAAATGTGTAATTTGTATGACGTGCTTTGTTTTTATGTTTGTGTATATATTTAGCAGGCAACCCGAGGTTAACCCCTTCAAAACGATTTGGTTCCGAAGTGCTGTGGTGACATGTTGCAAAGTCGAGTTTGGCTTCATTTCTTTGAACTGCATGGTCCGATCTTTCCGTTATTTATGCTCCTGACTTTAATACAGATTTACAAAGAACGCCTACTTTGATATCGCATATCGTAACGTTGGTGTTTGGATTGGATAAACAAAACTGGTTCAGTGCCTTTTATCGGTTTGGAGATAATTAAGTTAGCAGACACTACGTGACAAGTTTGCCAGTGTAATGGTTCAAATGATTTAAATTGACCTCAGAGTGTCTAGCTTGCACTTGTCCTTCAGTATAAAGGCATAATGGAACTTGCTTCGATGTGCTGCAGCATGTAATACTTGTACTCTCTCTTTAAAAATGTTTATCTCACCAATGAAACTTTTTCAGCCATACTTCTTTGTTATCACAAAAAAAAAGAAGAAATCCGTTAGACAAGGTCAAAATTCTTTGATTCTTTTTCATGCTTTGCTGTCAAAGAAAGTTGCATATATAGGAGTATAACGCTTGATACACGCGACGATTTCGGTCCACTAAACACTGGACATCTGTCGGAAATTTATGGATTCATTTTCAATAGTTCCATTAAGAAGTGCCATCTTTGAAATCTGAGTATAATCTTTTTTTGAAAATCCCCATATCTCTATGTAGGCCTATGAGTCAGTGCATAGACAAGGGCTGGCTGAAAAGTTCTAAGCCTAAGTAGGATATCTAAATCTGATTGCAACAAACTTTTGCCACCAACAATAACAAATTTGTAATGAATCATACACATAAGAACGGCAACTTTAGTGTGATTAGTGTCTTTGTACCAAACTATCTTGTGAACCTACCCATTGAAATCACCAGAAATGGCCAAACTTGCTATAGGGCAGTCATCAAGTACCTGCAATTGAAAGGGCTAACTCCAACAAAAACACATGCCAACATCCTCTCCACTTTAGGATATGATGCCCCTGTCTTTTCCAGTGTGAGAAGTGGGCGCGGAATTCAAACGTGGCAGAGAGAGCCTTGACGATGACGCACGTCCAGGAATTCCTTCAACAGCAACCATTCCCGAAAACATCACCCGGATACATGACATGGTGATGACTGATCGACCATTGACCACTTGACATATATTGCCAGTATTGTGGGCATCTCTCATCAGAAGGTTGTGCCCATTATCACTAAACAGTTGGGAATGACAAAAGTTTCTGCAAGATGGGTGCCAAAGCTTTTGATAGCGGATCATAAATGTATCAGCTTCCTGGCGTCCCATGACAATTTATGACGTTTATAAGCAGATCCTGATGATTTTTGTCCCGATTTGTAACCATGAATGAGATCTGGATTCATCGCTTTGAACCAGAAACTAAACTTCAGTCTAAACATGGAAACATCCGGGAACACCACCCTCCAAGAAAGCCAAGGCGGTTCCTTCTGCTGGGAAGGTGATGTATTCAGTGTTTTGGCAGTCCAAGGGTATTCTGCTGATCGCCTATCTTGAAAAAAAAACCAAGACTACCAATGGAAGACATTATGCTGACCTACTTAGACAGTTGCGTGAAGCTATCAAAGCTAAGCGTGGGGGGGGGGGGGGTTGCTCACTAAAGGAGTCCTGTTCCACCAAAAGAATGCTCCTGTTCACAAATTTATGGTTGCAATGTCAGTAATCCAAGAATGTGGCTTCGAACTCATTGACCATCCCTATTATTCACCCGATTTAGCTTCGTCAGACTTCCACCTGTTTGCCAAAATGAAAAAGGAACTAGCCTGTCGCCATTTTCCTAGCAACGATGACGTCATTCCCGCTGTGACTGATTTTGTAGGGTGAATGAAGTAAATTTTTTCTTGACCGCCATCAAGGTCTTGTAGCATCGCTGGCAAAAGTGTGTAAACCTGGAAGGGGACAATGCAGAGAAATAAATAAAAACCGTCGACTTTGTAAGGGTCTTTTACAGCTAGGCTTAGAACTCTCAGCCAAGCCTCATATGTTGATGTTTTGGCCATTATACTCCATACTGTTACATTCAGTGTAGTTGTGGTCTTGAATGCTTTTGGTGGACTCCAACAACGTCATGCCTGCACCTACAATAAAAATGTAATAGTTTAAAGTTTCCAAATTAAAAAAGTGCCAAGGTTGGTCTATCGTGGTTAAAGTGTGTTTTCACCTTTTACACAAACTTTATCATTGTAATTTGTATGTGGACTTCGAAATCGTTAAATCTGTCGAGAGCCTAGTTATACAATGTGGCAGCGGATTAAATAAAAAAATCAATTTTACACAATGGAATTCATTGACAGGTGCCCTTAAATTAGTGTATATTTAATAGTCTGAATAAACGATATACTTATGTAAAAATTTATATTTGATCTATTTAATAGTCTGAACATATGCTATATATAAAAACAATTTTATATTTGATCTACTTAATGTAATACTTGAATATTTGAGGGTGTTTCTGGGGGTGACTTGTATGTGTGTTTTGTATTTACAATTTTTAATGTAGCCGCAATGCAAATTGTAGAATACGCTTCAACAATGTGAACAAGTTAACAAGTTAACGAGCATTCGGTAAACATCTTGCTCGATACTAAGAACAAGGAAAGAGTTTATGTTGACGTGTGATAGTTATTCTCCTAGGCTTTCCTAATCCTTTAGACAGTAATAATGTTTATGCAAATGATTTGATGAATATGCCACCAAGCCTCTGCAACCCTGACAAGAAAGAGAGCTATATTCTCTTTGGCATAAGAACAACGCGTCCAGTCCGTATCCCGCAGGGAGTAGCAAGTCTTATCTGTCTTATAAGCATATACACACAGCAGGCAGCAAATCAAAGTCTGCCTCTCTACCCTGGGTTTACTTTGAAACCCCGGGTGAAGAGTCAGTACTGTTTAAAAGGGACTAAAACCCTCATGAGTGAGTGAAGAGTAAAATAAAAGTGACCCTGTGACTTTGGGAATAAAGCCAAGGTCCCTCGTGCAAAGGGTAAATTCATACCCACATTGAGGACCACGTAGCACCAAAGTCCTAGCTAAAATTGTTCACAAGTTATCAACTGAACAATAAACGTTAGTAAGTGGCCCTATGACCTTGGATATTGGGTCACGGCCATGTATGTGCTGTGTGAGTCACACCTCCAACCAGAAGTGCCCCTTGGCAATTTTAAAGCAATTGACCGAGCGGTTTGAGAAGAGAAGATGCCCCCCCCCCCAAAAAAAAGGAAAAAATCACAAAACTCCATGCAGCATGACCACCTGAAAAAAGTAGTAAGTGTCAATCACCGTTGACTTTCATAGATATTGATAGGTATGTAAGCATAAAAAAGAGAAGAAGAAAAAAAGGGAGAAAAACTAAAAAAAATAAAAAAAGAGAGAGAGAGAAAAAATCTGCATAATCTGAGGGACGGTTTTTGAGAGGTAAAAAACGACTGAACTTCACAACAATTATGTTTAAGAATAAAAGAAATAGCAGCGCTATCTGTTCAACAATTCAGGTCTACCGGTCACCAGGACTGTTTCCGCTTCCCAAGCAAAATTAAAGCAATTTGCAATGCGGTTCTGAAGATCTTTTAAGATTCTCAAAAGTTAAGTTTAAAAAAAGTTAAAAAATCAACGGAGATATACCATTTGAACAAATTCGTAAGATACATCCGACTTAATTTCACGTGGATCTGGAAGTCGATTTTTAGAGAAGTCAAACTGTGATTTTTTTTTCAAGTACCAATTGACATGATAGTAATCAGAAGGAATGTATGTATCAACATTTCAGTGACCTTATTGAAAAATCAGGGTAACTCCACCTAGTGAACAACTTTGCTTGACCTTCTCACAAGGAACCTTCTACTAAGTTTCAGGAAAATGTAAAACGCGGTTTTGGAGAAGCAGTCAAAAAATAGCTAAAATACACAAAAAAATCGTTAATAAAATCGCAACGCCACATGTTAAACAAATTAATGTCTAGGGGTCCCAGAACTGTTCCTATGTAATTTCACAGCATTGGCCGTGCAATTTTAGAGGTTTAACCCCCCAAAATGAACCAAAAAATCACAAGAGACCCAAAAATAATTGGGGCGTGATCATTTGAAAATACGGAGCTGAAACAGAACTTAGGAAGCTGGAGTAATGCATGTTATGTGTGGGATTTTATTGATGGCTTTGGTGTTGTCCATCTGGTCCTACAAGATTTCGCTGACAGATCTGTTATTATAAGTGTCTGTTGGGATTTTACGTGAGTGTATTTTGTTTGGTGCAAACTTGAAATGGCTTTTTGAAAGTGGATCTTGGATGGTTTTTGTAGTCGAGATTTCATGCACAGTCTATGAGTATATTGCCTTTGAAAAATGACATTAAGAAATTGGATAATTTAAAACATTGCGAGGCGAGGGCATGATCTTTGCTCGCATTTGCAATAAATAGTAAGAGACAAGAGCTTTGCGCTAATGTGATAAAAGTTTTGCTGATTCAATTATAGGTCAACTTTTTTTGAGGGGGGGGGGCGAATAAGTGATTTTTTGCTGGAGATATGAGCGTGATTCATTGCAGAGAATCAAAGAATAACGGGGTGGGGAGTCTTGTGTGTGTGTGTGTGTGTGTGTGTGTGTGTGTGTGTGTGTGTGTGTGTTTGTTTGTTTGTTTTTTTTGTTGAGAAAATTTGAAGCGTCTTCCTTTGATCGTACATATAATGACCGCTCTGAGGTTGTCATGGAGCACGTTATTGCCCTTATATATGATTAACCTCTTAGACAGCAGCATCCTGAGCAACAATGGTTACATATGCGTCATGTTATGTGTAATTCCTCTAACCATTTAACTTTGTGCGAAAGCAATCCAGTCAACAGTCAACAAACACTTTTCTTTTTTTTTCAGACTACTGGGATATTCTGTTTTTGCAACTCTTTTGCGGTTTTCATATGTGCCTGAGCGTTCTGGTTTTAAACAAAGCCACCCCAGTTGTGGAATTTCGTGATGACGTTTTTACAGCTTTATCTGATAAAATGCTCATCTCAAACAAACAAACGGCCAGATGACTTTCTAACACTGCTACAGACAAACTGATTGCACACTTTTCGATCGGCAAGAAACCTAACCGGGCAAGTTCTGTTCGTCAAACAGGCCGGGCGATCTGCCAGGAGCTACATGAACGCCAAAGCCTGGTCATCGGTGAGGGCTAACACTGTCCCACTCAGATGACTCGGGTGTAAATTGTCCTCTGCTTTTATGCTTTTGCTTAAATTCATGTTAACAGAGAAAAAACTTTTTCTGGCAACTGTAGATATGACCTATGTGATGACACACCTTGGCGGTGCGTAGCTTTCCTTAGCACGGATTGGGGCACCAAGAAAAGCAACGGACTCAGTCCTCGTCTGATCAGAAAGGAGTTGTCTAGGATAAATGCGGCAGCCAATTCCAGTATTGTCACCATAAATCGGACATGTTCACGGAAACGACCTAGTAGCGTTACGGGCAATGTGATCATTAATGTAATTATTTCGTTGAGGACAGTTTTACTACAGGCCTAGGATTGTATATGTGCGTGCGTGTGTGTGTGTGCCTGTTTTCAAAAACATACATGAAATACTACTTGATTTAATGTGACCTGATTTTGATATGATTTCTTTATAATTTCTTTTTGGGTTTGAACTCTGCATATGCTCCGGCTGCTAGCACTTAGATGTATGTTGGCTTTCGGGGGTATTGACAAAACGTGTTGAAAATTATTTAGGATATAAAGCGGTGATGGTTTCCTTGTGATCCGAAGAAATCCTGTTTTACGTTTTTGCTATTAAAATGATCATTCTAAATTCCATCTATAGAGGCACAGTCCTGTCCTTCGTGCAAAATATGTTTCATTCCTTTATCATCAAGAGTTGAAAGTGATGTGGCGCCTCTATTGGTTATTTCATCCATTACAAGAGTTATTTTAATGTTATGATGTGTCGTCAGAGGTCGCCAACATACAGTCTCTCACATTTCCTGGTAGGTTGGCACCGAAATTGAATACATCATGGTCAAAACCCCAACTGTGCGACATTGTAAGAAATAAGTACACAATGCATTATTTCATAACATATAAATATATATTTAAGTACGGAAGCGTACATGCACTCATCGTTCATATGCAAAGGCAAAACATTATATCTTGGCTGTTGTCCAAGCCGCACTTCCCATCGTAGAAGTAGTGTTTCACTTCAGCATTTGATTACACCATTAGATGTTGCCTTCAAATGCCCGAAAGACTTGACAATTTTTTTAAAAGGAAAACGACGTACACAAATATTTCATAATAGTAATCACACTTTGATGGTAATCCATATGCTTTCACAAACTATTGAATTTTGAAGAGTTTCTTTGTGTACAATTTCAACATAAAATTTTTGTCATATTATAACACTGTTTTAAATTCTGTTTGCTGCTTGCAATGTTTTTGTCATATTTTGTTTCGGATGAATGAACACTTTCACACATACATTTGTACACGAACATGAGCACCAGTTCACCCATTGATGCACATGCACAAATTCATCGGTGGATGTGGTGTATGTACACACATGCGTGTCAAGTGTACCCGAAACGTTCGGGACTTTCCCAAAGTCTGCTTTTGGAGACTATAGCGGATTTAAGAATTAGAGTATCAAACATGGAGGAAATGTCTCAAAAACATGATGCCCAGTTTGGAGATGTGAAAGAGGAGAATATTTGACAGTGTGATGAGCTTTGTGCTCGGAAAGAAAAGGTGAGAGAGTTATTTAAAGATAATGCTAACAGTCAAATGAAACCAAAGTGTATTCAGAGTTGACAGTGAGGAAAAAGCCCTGCTGAGCAGTGTAAGCGACAGAGTTGCTGAAACAAGTGGTAATAAGAATGAGATGCAAGCTTCCTTCCACCCTGTTGGAAATCAGTAACACACAAGAAAAAAGTCACATGGGGGGGGGGGGGGGGCGGTGACGGGGGCATCGGACCATCTCACATTGTCCGCTGACGGTAATACTGACTATTCAGCGGAGTCTGAACACTCTTAGAGTAGCGGCAGCACATGCGAGCTGGACCTCGAAGTATTGGTACTCTCGTCTAATCAAATATCCAAGCTGACCAACAGTAAAAGGAAAAAGGGAAAAAGAAAAGTGAAAAGGGGAGCTCAGATGGGTGTTAACGACAACAAGAATACCCAACCCTCAATACAAGCTGTCAATACAAAGAATATCAAGACAGAGTCCATCCACGCAGTGCAAACTTTGCGTGAAAGATACGTGGGAGAAGTCGGCCCAAAGTTTTGTGCAAAGATATCAAGAATCATTTAGGCCTAATCAGTTAGTGCCCTAATTTAGTTAAGCCAAATCTAATCAAAGTTGAGGACCTGGCAAATCGGGCGGAATGGAGATCTTTCCAGCTCAGTGTGGCTTACCCGGACTATGATATAGTTATAAATGGGAACATTTGGCTGCAAGGGTTAATTGTGCGCCCTTTTCAAAAGTAAAACAGGCGACAAGATGGGTATAAAAGCACCCAAGGGCAACTGAGGACAAGCTCGAGGCAGCATCCACGGCAGAATGACCAATCAAGTGTAACGAAATCAAGCGGCTTTCATGAGGAAAATTGATGGGAAGGCCACAGAAACACAGCGTGGTGGCCAAGGCCCGTCCCCTCCGACCGACCGCGATCAAACCGGGACACCTGCAAAGCTGCTAGCTGTAGGGATATGTATTTATAAATCATTTGTTGAGTGCGTAATCAAGTGCAACGTGTCGTAAAGAATGCCAAGGCAGCGTATTTCACTGACAACTTTGAAGAGAATAAAAATAGTCCCAAAGGCCTATGGAATACTGTAAAAAACTGGTTTATTCTAAAAAATCTTCTAAAGACACTAATATCGTCCTGCAGATAGAGGATAAACTTTTGTCTGATCCTGAGGAAATGGATAATTATTGCAATGTTTTCTATACTAAAGTAGCCAAAGTGTTAGGGGATTAGCTGGCTAATCCATCTGGTATTTATAATACTATGTCTGCGGATTTCAGACATTTCTATAGAGACAGGGGAGTAAAAGAAAACTCCTTTGTTCTTCAACCTATTTCTGAAGACTTCATCAGAAACGTTTCAATGTATCAAACAGGCCAGGCCTGGACTTCATACCCGCACCATTTCTGAAAGATGTTTACATGTACTTCAGCCATCCTCTTATGTTTTTTATTGTTAATCTTTCCATCTCTACGGATGTAGTTCCACAAGAGTTCAAAGAGGCTAAGGTTTAACCTCTCTATAAAAAAACCCTCTGGACTCCAAGTTGGAAATTACAGACCTATAACCCTTAAGTATTTTTTCTAATATGTTAGAAAGGTCTGTTTATGACCAGCTGGCCAAATATTTACATTATAATCTCTTACTGTTCTAATTTCAAAATAGCTTCAGGGACTCCAGTTCCACTGATACATCTCTCATTCACCTCACTGACTGTACTAAAAGCCAAACAGCTAAAGGTTTTTATACTGGCCTAGTCCTTGTCGACGTGCAAAAGGCATTCGATACAGTGTATCATGATATCTTGTGTCAAAAACTTAAAACCATGGGTATCGGAACTATAAAATGGTTTGAGTCCTATCTTAAAGACAGAAAACAAGTGGTTAGCGTGGTCCTTGTCACCTCAGGGCTCAAGAATGTTCACTGTGGGGTTCCTCAGGGGAGCATTCTTAGGCCTCTGTTGTATTTATGCTACGTTAATGAAATATCAATTAGTGTTTCATGTAAGGTGCTGCTCTATGCTGATGATACAGCATAACTTTTTTCAGGGAAAGACCCAGACATTATTTCTGGTTTTCTTGTCTCTGAACTCGAAAATTGTGCGATAAGTCTCATTTTAAGTTTATATGTCTACTTTTTATTGTACATGATTATGAGTTTAATCAGATTTGCTATTTACAAAGACAGAACTCAGGATACCTCTTGATTGCTTGGGTGATGGCTGTATGTTCAAGGAAACAATACTTTCTCACTCCCCACGGTCAGGTTACATAGGAATGCAAGTAGGTGGACATATATGATTTAGTAGTTGTCTTGGTTTCTAAGAAATAACATTCCAGCATCATAGCCACACAGTATGTTAGACCTGCCGAGGTCGGCCTGGTTCGGCCATCACATCTGTCTCGTCTTCTGACAAAGTTGAAACACTAGTGAAGTGATAGTCCTTGGCGCACTAAATGAGGGAGAATGCGAGAGCAGGTTACAGTCAACATGAATTTGTAAAGTGTCAATCTCTTCGAAAGTACATTCAATTTTGCTGTTTAATGCACATATTTGGGTATATTGTATATGTTGTGAACTATTTGAGATGTTTAAAATCAAGTTCTCGATCTCAAGGAATGTCAAGTCTGGCAGGTATGTCTCTCTCTCCATTTGTTCGTTGGACACAAGTTATCAATTTAGGGAGTCTGATGTTGTCATTTGAACAGAATGAGATAAAAGATAGTCCGATTAAAAAGAGTCCGTGGCCCGCATTGGCCTGGGGAGGGGGGGGTACATTTTGCGGATGGGGGAGGGGGGGTCTTGTTGGGGTTGTGGCCTCAGGGACTGCTATGGCCTCCTGGGGTATGGCAGGGGTGGTGTCAAACTCATGGTCCATGGTGTCTGAGTCCGACTGAGTGTTTGGGACTATGCATTGATCAGGTAGCACCACACGTTTGAACTGTGAGCTATTTCATGTAACTGAGTGTCCGTTGTTTCAGCTGTGACCATTGACCCTTTGACGGCCAAGACAGTGCAGGGTTGCAGATTTGAAGAGGCTGAGAGTTTGTGTTTTACTGGTTGGAGTACAAGTACTGTGTTATCTTCTTGTGTTCATGAGGGCTTGGTGTGAAGCATCTGATCTGAATGTTTTTTCATGGGCTGTTATGCTGCTGTATCATGGCGACGTACCTCAGGGTCGCAAGCATTGCTTACATGGGATGTTTGTGGAAGTTCCATATTGGGCTTGCAGCCAAATAACAGTTCTGAAGGTGAATACTTGGTCGAGCAGTGAGGCATTATGCAGTAATTTCTCAGCAATTTGTAGAGATCTTGCCTTATACTATGGCTACTCTGATTGCCTGCTCTATTGTTCTCATAAATTGTTTCACTTCAGTGTTAGGGTGTGATTTTTCTGTGTTTGAACCCAAGATATTGAATGAACTGTTTAAAGTCTTTGGAGTTAACTGGTGGGCCATGGTGGTTTTCACTTGCACAAGTACTGAATACTCTGAAAATATTTTATCGAGGATCGGAATTATCATATTTGCAGCCATTGATGAAGCCATTTCTACCACAGGGTAGCAGGAGTATTCACATATAAACAGGTATTTACCACATGAGAGTGGTCCTGCAAAATCCACGTTCATTTGCTGCCACAGATGCAATGGCAGTGGCAACATTTGGAGAGGCTCTATAGTTCATTGTTCTGTGCAGGCTTGCTAGGGCTCTTGTTTTGTTTATGTCCTGGTGCCCTTCATGGGCCAGATGGATGGCAGTCTGTCTGAGAGAATGGGGTACCACTATATGAGTTCCCCACAACATGATGTTGCCATGAACTAGTGAAGTCAATGTTGTCACTGGTGGCATGCCTGTGTTTCACATGCCAGTTGTTGTGTTTTATATGTTTTGCTGCTGCTTGCAAAGTGTTGTCCTGCCTAGTGGCATCCTTGACTGCATCTATAATCAGGGTTTGTGGCATGGCAGCACCAAGTAGAAGTTTAATATAGTCTTTTGCAGCTAGATGTCCCCGCCCCCCCCCCCCCCCGATTTGTTGACTTGCACTGGGTGGTGGCTCATGAAATCTCAGGGGTTTGTAGCACCTGCATTGGGCAAAGTTAACTCGGGAATCGTAAGGTTGGAAGTGTATGGCCAAACACTTAATTCTTGCTGGTTGTTTTGATTTAGCATTGTTAAATATCAGTTCTAGGGGCAGTCAGTCAGTGACAATGTCAAACTGTGCCCCATGTAGGTAGAGATGAAAATGTTCACAGTCCCACACTATGGAAAGGGATTCACATTCTGTCCGGGAATGCCTTTTTTCTAAATCACTGAGTGAGCAACTGGCACAGGCTATGGCTTGTGGGGCACTGTTTGCATGTTTACATTGCTCTAAGATAGAAATATATGGACAGGACTAGCACTGACTGTGACTTCAAACAGATGGTTTTTGTTAAAGTATGCCAGTGCCAAGTTCTCAGTCAGGTGGTTGTTTGGGGCCTGAAAATGGCTTCATGTTGATAGCTCCATTTCCAGGGTTTGCCCTTTTTGGTGAGTTCTGTTAATGGTGCTGACAGAGTGGCATGGTCTTTTATGAACTTTGAGGAATATGCAAGCATGCCTGGAAAACTACATACCTCAGCGGGTTTTTTTGGTGCATCCAGGGCATGAATAGCTGATAGCTTTTTGGGGTCAGGTGACATGCCGCCACACAAAAGTAAGTATCCACAAACTCCATATGTGTTTTATTGGATTCACATTTTGGGGTCCATTGAGTGTCAGATGGTTGTCTTCAAGGCGTTTTAATATGGCCTACTAGTGCTTTGTTGTGAGAAGCTGGATCATGGCCCCAAACAATTATATCATTGCTTAGGTTCATGCAGGGATGTCTGCTAGGAGCTCTTGCAAAACATGCTGAAAGCATTCAGCTGCTGAACTAATACCAAAGTTTAGCCTTTTTTATCTATATAGTCCTGCATGTGTTGAAAATGTTGTGATTTCGTGTGATTCAGGTGTTAACTCCAAGGTATGATATGCGGCACAAACATCTACTTTGGAATATACCGTTGTGTCATTGAGGGCATTTATCACATCATCCGTGGTGGATGTTGGGTTTTTTCCCTTATTATTGCAGCAATGGCCTGTTGCATGTCGACACAAAGGCCTATATTCATGTATCTTAAGGTCTGGGGGCTTCCACAATAGGAAATATCCTAGGAGTTTTCTCGGAGACATGCTCAAGAATGCCTTGATTTCCTATGTAAGCCAGCTCTTTTTCCACGTTTTTATGTATGTGGTATGGTATGTAGCAGTGCGGTTGGGCAACAGGCAAAACACTGTGGTCCATGTGCAGCTAACTTTCATTAGTCCTTTCCGCTGGATGCTTGGTTGATCACTTTAATTAGTTTGAGCTCAGTGGCAGTATCGTAGCTGAGCAGAAAAGCCCCATTTCCTTGAATGACATAGAATATAGCAGTTGTGAATTTTGTTTTTGATTCCAGCTTTCAGATGAACTTTCCTGCCACACAGAGAGGTGTCTGAGATCCATAAGCGTATATCTTGACACGTCTTTTCTAGATTTGTTTTTTTTTTTGTGAAGCTGTACATATGTGGTATAGCCCATCATGTTGACACTGGCTCCTAGGTCATTGAGCACTCTGAGTGTGTCCTTGTTAACCGTCATCTTGTACATTGGGCTCTTTGGTTTCGAATTGTTCAGGTCGACATTGGTTGTGAGAGTGTAGGTACTCATAACTAAAGTTTGAATGTGCACTGCCATGGTCACTGATTTGGTAAGGGTCCCTCCCACTGGATAGCTTCCTGTATTTGGTTGGCTTTGCAGATCTGCATACAGAGGCCAAGTGGCTAAACTTGGAACAAGCGTGCAGTTGATTTGTCCTACTGTGTGAGGCCATAGTTGTCCACAGTAGAAGCATTCTTTGATAGTGGTACCATTTGTTTTATTTGGGTGTGGTACTTGGCAAGCCTGGTGAGGAGGTGAACGTGTTTGTTGTTTGGTCTGTTGAGGTGGTTTACAGCAAGTTTGTAGCTGGTTGACTGAGGTTGGACATTGCAACTTGTTTTAAATGCTGGCTGCTTGAAGCTCTTACAATTTAAGGGGGTGGCCATATGTTAAGATGTCTGTGTGTGTAGTGGTAGGCTTCCATAGGGCACAGTGTCACATGCATCAAGACTGACAACCAGGGATCGTTTGGCCTTTAATTTGTTTGTCGACATTAGCAAACTTGCAATGGGTGGCAAGTTGACAGAGTCTAGTGGTAAAGGGATCAAGTGTTTCATCATTGTCTTGTGTCATCTCCCGAAAAGTCCATACCACATATTTCTTATTTTTTCTAGGGTTTAAAATGACTTGTCAGTGCTGATGTGGCATCATCAAATTTTTTTGGCATTGGGTCGAACGTGCTGGGTATTTTGTAGATTCGATCTCCTACATAATGAAGCAGCAGGGTATTTTTTGTGGAATCTTCCTGAATGTCCATGGCTGTCAGGAAGCTTTCAAAGTGAGCAAGTCACTGTCCCCCCCCCCCCCCCATGTAGCAATGGTAGTTTGGTTGCCATCAGCATCAAAAGCTTGGAAGTGTAGGAAGCCTCCAATAGTAGCCATCGTCATCGCCCAATGTAAAGTTGCTGGCTGTATCAATATACATACATACATATATATATATATATATATATATATATATATATATATATATATATATATATATATATATGTATATATATACATATATCAGAGACAGAACTCAGGACACATCTTGCTTGGGTGATGGCTATACAGTTACTGAACCAATACTTTCTCACTTCCTACAATCAGGTTACATAGGAATGCAACTAGGTGAGCATACATGTTTTAGTAGGTGACATTTTTTCGAAGATGTTACATGCCAGCATCATGACCACACAGGATGTGGGACCTGCTGAGGTTGGCCTGTTTCACCAATCACAATACCAATGTGGCAATGCCGGAGGGGAATGAGAAACAGCCAAGAGCTTACAAGAACAGCAACACAGAGAGGACAGGTATAGTGGAAGCATCTGGCATCATTTCTGATGTTGGGTAAAATTCTATGGATGATTGTGGTAAGTCTGTGCCCTTAAAATGCAACAGTGTCAACTGCAAAGGTTTCAAGCAAGGAATATATTTGTCAGTGCTTGTGTGAAAATGGCGTCATGTGTTTATGCAAGACGTGGCTGATCCCAGCTGATGATAATGTAATTACACAAACAATCAATGAGTGGGCCAGCTCTGTGGACAAAACAAAAAGATTTATGTGCACTCAAAATCAGGCATGTTAGATATAGAACCAGACTATAGAGTGTGCCCCTTTGGAGGGGTCACAATCGTATGCAAACATCAAACAGACTTAGTTTTCCATCAACTTGATGCATCGTATGATAGATCTGTTGTGATAGCAGTTTACGATAAGGAAGGGAATGCCGAGCAAGTCCTGGCATGTGTGTATATGCCCTTCTTCCAAAATGCTAATGCCCAACAAACTGCAGAATTTATAGAAACGATAGATGCATAACAGGCTACATTGGACATCTTCTCCATGCTAGCTCCAATAATGATCATAACAAGTCTTGGTACAAACAAAAAGGATTCTCTTCACACAGTAGCATCCTGTAAGACTTTATGCAAGCAAAAAACTTTACTGGTGCTGACTTACGGCAGAGCCAAAAACGTCATATACATACATCTGTTACTCACCAAGTCACTGTACCTGGATAGATCACACGTTAGGGCAGGACTTGATGTTGACTCTTTTAAAGGATGTGATATTATACTTTTGAAACCAGGTAATGTGAGTGATCATACCCCAGTACAAGTGAAAATCAAGGTTACATTTCATTAGAGTCCAAATGCTTATCAGACAAAACCAAAGACTTCTGGACTATGCCATTACAGTGCACCAAAATGGAGTAACTATGATCGCAACCAGGTACACAGAGATACACTTACAAATTCACTGTATGCTCTTAATACGCTCATTGTGATGTGGACAATTACATTGAAAAATTCACAGATTGCTTACACTCTGTTTCCAAAGAAGCTGGGTGTACTCCAAAGAAGTCATTTACTCCCAAGCCATTTGGTGTCCAGAACTGGCACAGCTGAGAAATAAAAAACGTTTCTGCTGGCATATATGGAAGAGTAATGGCTCACCTCGGGCGCTGTTGTATATGACTGTTGTAAAGGAGTGAAAAGGGTATTTAGGCAGACATGCACATGGGATATCACAACTCAGGCTCAAAAGGAATATGCAAAACTTAATAAACAATGGAACGGCAAAAGTTTAACATCGTTCTGGAATGCTATTAGGAAAACGCAGCAAAAAAACGTCAACTCTACACCTTAAGCCCTAATGATTTTTCGGATTATTATAAAACAACAATGAGTGACACAGGCAATCTGGATGCACACCAACAGGCAATGCACAGGCATGGTGAGACTCATACAATATAACCTACAGTCTGCACAATGTGGAACCATGAGTTGGATTATCTCAGCTACCCATACATATAAACATCGACAAGCTCATTGGAAGTTCAAGGCGGAACTGTTTACCTGGGGCAGATGGAACAACCTCAGAACCCTTATTATATGGTGAATTGGAAATTTTATGTTGCCATCTATCGGGTCTGTATTCGGCCATATTGAAACATGACATTGTTTTAAGAGTGCTCACCTTGGGCATTATTATTCCAATCTTGAAAAACCAACCCTAGGAATGCAAAATATCAGTCTAAGCTCAACATTGTCTAAATTTATGGAACTACTCATCTCACTCGACGACGACATTGGTGACAGCCTAGTCTTGTATGCCCCACTATCTCTGGATTACAGTCATTGGTCGACTTATGCACATATGTTACTCCAAAAAGCAGCGATGTACCTTCGGCATTGAACAAACTCAATGTATGTTTGCGGGGACCAACCCTTTTGCTAACACGCCAAAATGGAAGTAAATTGACTCGTATATAGAAACAGTGTCCGGGGTGGAGTCCTTAACTCAAGTGGTAAAAGTGTGAGTCCTGTTTAAAAAAAGAATGCAGAGTTGTCATCAAGTGTCCTACAGCATGAGGAGAATCGTTATGTTATACTCAGGTGTGCACTCTGAATTTAAACCAGACATTTGGCGTACTTTATATGTGTCCCTGTCCTTACATATGGCATGGACTGTGTCCCACTTTCATGTGTGGACTTGCATCATCCAGACAAACCCCAAGCTTCACTCACCAAAAACTCTTCAGGACTTAGTAAACGTTCACACCACATTGATCTACTCAAAGCTCTTAATATTTGCCCGATTAGTGATGTCATAACGCCTCTAAGTCTTTTCCATCGTATATTTGTGGTCCATTCGCCACTACGAACGTTAACTATTTTTCTCATGTCAAATCATCTGCACGGTGGTGTTACATATGAAGGGACTATTGTTGACAAAATTTTGCAACTGGGATTTTCTCCGATTATAATCGCTTTTAACAGTCCAAATGGTAAGTCGAAGTTTTTCCCCGAAAACGGAGTGGTTGACTCTTTAAAAACTGTATTCCACACGGATAAAGTTATAAAACCTCGGTCGGCAGAACACTTGCTTACTGCCCTCCTAACTAAGGCCCTGTAAACTTACCTTTTGGTCTCAGTCGGCAGTGGGCAACGGACATTTTATATCATATATTTTATGACTGTCATATTTCATATTAATTTATCCTTATCTGCGGGATACCCCGTTTGATTTTTTTAAGTACCTGCTGTTTTCTCCGTATGGAGGTCTTAATAATAATAATAATAATAATAATAATAATAATAATAATAATAATAATAATAATAAAGTACAATAAGGTGTATGTCATCATCATCATCATCATCATCATCATCATCATCATCATCATCATCATCATCATCAATTTCTTTTTACCTGTTTAGTGGTATATCCATGTTTGCACCAAACAAATTGTCGCACCATTGCCCTCCCGGTTGACAAGATGGTGTCGCCATCTGTGAAGCAAATAAAAAATTAATGCTCGCACATCGATCATAAACGTGCCATTAAAAAAGCAGAATTCCAGGCAATATGGACAGCTTCTGACAATATGAATTAATCACTGTGATGATCGGCATTGTTGTCTTCAAAGCACCTCCACATTTAAAAAAGCTTATTTATATCTTCGTCATATTGTTTCTGTAACCCTCTCGAAGATACATTGTGATTGACAACTAAATCCCATTTCCAGATATTTACTTTATACGTGTAATATTCAAAGTTATACCATCTCACACTTTTAGTTAGGCTGTGAAGGATATGGTACGTCAGCGAGGCTGTGACGGACAGGACAAGTCTGTTACATTGTATATCAAAAATAGGATACAGTACATCAGTGAAGGGAGAGGGGTTACACGGCACACGTAGACGAAATTGAAGACTACAATACCACAAAATGGAAATTGTTCCACCACATGCTACACAAATTAAGAAACCAGTCTCATGCCACATAGCATTCAATCAACCATCACACGAATTGAAAAACTAGATCGCACGTGACTCGAAAGACTATGTTTCTATCATTTGCTATAATACGATGCCCCTTAGGAGACATGAAGAAAAGTAAACATTACTTCTCCGTACAGATTTGTTTTGGTAACTCATTTCTTTCCCGTCAACCATAAAGCTGTGGAGCAGTTTACCGATTGCAGTCAAAAGAACTGAGTCTGTACAAGAATTTAAATTTAAACTAAGTAAGGACAGACCAAAAGGCAATGTTTTATATTATGTTGTAAAAAGGAAAGAAAATATAGTGTTTGCGCAGTTACGCATGGAGTCCAGTTCCCTCAATGCTGATTTGTTTAAAATGGGTGTAGTTTCAACACCAAAATGTTACTGTGGCACAGGAAACGCAGATATTTTTCATTATTTTTTGGAGTGTCCACAGTATACTGCACAACGAAATTCTTCACATAACACAGTAATACCTCATGCCTGTTTCACAGTTAAAATCTTATTACACGGACCAGAAAACTCCATCATATCTGTTAAACTCGAAATTTATCATGCTATTTTTAGGTACATACAAGGAACAAAACGATACTCAGAGCAAGTGTAATATTTATAAGGTAAGGAACCACGAAAACCTAATGTGACTTCACTATCTATGTTGTAAAATGTGATGTGAATATTTTAGATGTCTGTTTTTTCATGTATTGTCCTGTAACACATCCAATATCTTTTTTAGAGATTTTTTTTCCACGAGAGGGGTTCATATAGGCATTGCATGCACCGCAATCGTTTTTCTTTCAATAAATAAAATAAGTTTAAACCAAACATTACTTCATTTCTGACGCAATAACTGTTGCGTCAAAACTAAATAAAAATTTCGTGGAAAAGTCAAGGGAAAGATGTATTTTTTTTTTCCATTACATTATCCCGTAGGGGGCTTCGCAGGTTACAAGATATTGTCGTCAGAAAATATTTACTTGTTTTTATATGTAAAACTACATGCACAGTGAGAAATTCACATCTTGGGGGGCCATTGGTAACTGGTGTCAACTAGCGGCAGTAAAGAGAACTGAACATGCATGTCTCGGCTGGAAATAAGAGCAGCAAGCACGAAACCTCTGACATTAGCGTCTATCTGACAACAGTTAAACAACTACAATGCTTCTATGTACTGGCCACCGGAACATATATACACCCACTAAGGATGCCTTTATGAATGCAATAGCACAAAGCCCCATAATTTGGAAAAGATAAATGATGTTGCATTACTTAGAATTCTCAAAAGCGTGAGGAAACTTTATGTTGGAGGATAGTGGAGAAATATGATCCCCACTTTTGTTATCAGAACTCTACGTCAAGGCTTGTGTGTCCGAAGCCGTATCCCTCGCCCCCCCCCCCCCCCCCCAACAAGCAAGCAAACGTACGGTTAGACACAAAAATGGAAAATCCACCTGCCCAAGCAGGTGAGAGGAGAAACCGTTAGAAATAACCTATTTCTATGAAGCAAAAAATGACCGTAATTGACCTGGGCGTAGACATTGGAACAGAAGCTGATTTTGCGCGTACAATGCACAGGCGCAAGTAGTGTTCATGTGTTCATGCAGTCTAGCATTTGTGCTAATAAGAGGTTGGGGGGGGGGGGGGAGGAAGAAGGTTGAGAGGGTGAACCGAAAACATTTGCACGTGCAATGGCCCACATTGGGCCTTATATGCAATTCAATACTGTGTATTTATAAACCCAAAACCACTACGTAGTCAGACGGAGCTCCGTTTTGACGACGTAGAAGTTCTAGGTTCACCCTTCCCTCCCCTCCTATCTTATTAGCACGGAGATTAGCACGAATGATTGACTGCACAGTCCGAGCTCCGTCTGACGGCATTGTGGCTCCAGGTTCACAAATTTGGGGTAACTCGTTGTAGAAGAACCCTTTGTACATATGTATGTGTATCACTGGTGCTAAAATTTGCGTCATCATAATTGGGTTGGTTTTAGAATAGCCATATTAAGTACCACGTTGTGTTTATGCGTGTGTTTTATTATGTCTGGGTTTGCACCCAGACATTTTTTTTTTCAAGAATTCTTTCTTTCTTTCTTTCTTTCTTTCTTTCTTTCTTTCTTTCTTTCTTTTCTTTCTTTTTTTCTTTCTTTCTTTCTGTCTTTCTTCTGACTAAATTTGTCCGGAGTTTTTCTCGGATACAATTATTCCGACGATTATCAAACTTGCCATGGTGACTTACCTTCTGGTAAAATTAAGCACCTGGTTAGGAAGAGTCATGATGTTTAAAATTATGCAAATTAGGGTCAATTACATTTTAAAAGCTCCATATCTTCCAACCTATTGCAAACAGACAGAAAGTTCTAACACACACATGTAGGTTTGAGACATCTGTCTATGGACAGTGAAAAAAAGTTAAAGAAATGCAACTAAATGTGGCAAGTTTGAGGCTTTTTTTGCTGAAGTTTGCCATGTAAATTGTCGGAATATAGCCGTGTTGAAGGGGGCAAGGGGGGTAGGGAGTTGGGGCACATTGTGTTGAATAGAAAATGGTTCGTTACATTGACACAAAATAATTCGACTGTAATCATGAATTATACATGATACCAAGTCAGATTCACATGTTGAGGTTTTTAATGAAACAATCATCACTCAATACTTTTTATGTAAAAAGCTCATAATCACCATGCAAACCCTGTTAGGGAAATGCATGTTGGGGTTCAGTGTGGCTACAAACTCATTGCTGATTGGCTGAAGATCAGGTTTTAGACAGGGTTCACCTAATATGCAAGCCTGCCTCACAGTGGTAGACTGAACCTCATGGGGCACTGGACCGGGCCCTCAGCACTGGACATGCATGTGTGCACAGCTGTGTGTGTGTGTGTAAGGGGGGGGGGGGCGGCAGGTTGATCACAGCAACATTTCCCTGCTTGGATAACTGCCATGCCATTTTTGTATGTGTTTGTGGCTGGTGCCTCAGGGTCCGTGTCCGGTACTGGGTCTCCTTAACAGGCAACAATAGCATCACCTTGAACAGGGACCTACATATGATGAATTATTCTGCTATAAAAATTTCAAATGGGTTATGGCGGGGCTCTCCCTCCCCCCCCCCCCCGCCTGTCCTTCAGATAAGGTTCTAGCAAATATTGCATTACTGCATTGGTCCTTCAACCTTGACCTTCAGCACAAATTTTAACATATTAAGTAAGCTGACTATTTTGCTGTTGTGCTACATGTTTTTTCGCCTGTTTCACCATGAAGCAAATCCATGAAATGAAAATCGCGGAGAGAAAAGAATTTTAACTTTGGTTTAATGGATTCTTTTTCTCTAAAATGACAAATTTAAAACTTGAGTGAAATGCCTCAAATAAAAAACACCAAAGCTATGACATGTAGAGAACACAGGTGCTGCCTTATGGCTGCAACATTACCACTGGGCCCCATGGGGTGATGGGTTTTGCTGGATGATATATATTTGTCACATGTTAATATGTTAGAAATCCATTAAAAGGTGGCACTACATATACATTAACACTGATTCCACATAATTTTCCACTATAAAGCTGTATATAAAATTATTTTTGTCTCACTATGCAGATCCATTTACCCCTCTTTCATTGTGGATTGCTCCAAAGCATGTGACACAGAGCATCATTGCAGACCCTTCACATTTGAGGTGAACATGTGGTTGCAGTTGTATGTTTCCATTTTACTCACCATTTACCCTCACTTTCATTTCCACACTGGGAAAACTTTTTAGTATATACTTGGATACACCATATACTTGTCAGATCCTAATTAGAGCCACACTGTGGAGACAGCACAGTTAATCTTAGTGTTGAATGATTTAAAAGAGCATTGAGTGGTGGTTTCTTATACTGAACTTTAAATGGAGGCTATTTATTCTACTTGGAATGGAGGTTCCCTAATGTACTAGCTTGGAAAGGAGGCTTCTCATCACAGTGTGGTGATAAATAACTGCCATATAATAATAACTGGACAACATGTTTGAAACGGATCCACCATTACATAAAAAATGTTGTAACTGTTAAGTTGAACAGATAAATCTTATGCACATTGAGTAACCCCTTGATTGACAAGTAATATTTTGACAACCCTTTCTAGTCGTGTACATTGTGTTATAGCATACAGCCTTGCAGTAAGGAATTATTTTAAGTTGATTCAGTTGAATTTGTATCAAGGGAGTTCAATCTAGATCTGCCACAACTGTCAGAATAAAGTGTACATAACTTTAACAGTTGCACATTGGCTGTCATTGTTATTAGTATGTCATAATTTTTACATTTGTTTATGCATGTATGTAAAATATAAGTGTTATTCTATTTTATAACTTAGACTAGACAGAGTATTGATGTATTTTATTTTTTCCATCTTGTATCTAATGTGTTGTAAATTGCAACTCATTGAACTGGAAGTGATACTTGGTGCTTAAACATGTTAAAGCTTATTTATGTATTGCAGCCCTTATTAGGAAGCGGCAATTTGCGATACGTGATATGATAAAGTGGTGTTGCCCTGATTTGTGACATACCTACAGTGATATGTGACATTAAAATGAATTACTGTTACAGGTTCATATTTAAAACTCTGTTTTGTGATATGCAATATTTTAAAAAGCGGTTCTTATACTAGTATATGATAAGCACCAAACTGGGGGCAGTCATTAGCTTTCCATTGGTTAATACTATTCATACATTCAGACAATACCCTTCTCTCTATCTTCACCAACAGGTAGTCTCCCCCCATGCTTTTGGTATATTTTGTGTCATTAACTGATTAAGCTTAGACATTAATCTTGAACACTTCCCACATACTACACATAGGTGTGTTATTCTGCTTCAGAATCATAGCAATGAACATTTTTCAAAGCATTTCAATAATTCAAATTTTGCAAGCACCCAGACAGATTTGCTGTGTTCTTATTTGAAAATAATGGCACTGCGAAGGAGCGTAGCGACCGAGTAGGGGAGGGGGAAGGGGGCAGCCCCCATACCAACGGAGGAGCTTTGTGAAAAATGATAGCCAAAATAGTGCGTTGGCGCTAGTGTTTGGAACACACTTTTGGCATTTCTTCAAAATCATATCAAACGCAAATTTGACTCTTGTTGGCCAAATATACCATTTATGAAGATATTCATGCAGGTTTTAAGTGGCTGGCTGGCAGAACGCTCTGTAAAAAGGACTTCTCACTTTGATAGTTCACAAGTTTACAATTGCCTGCAGCTAAAGAATTAAAATTTTAAAGAAGAGGTATATGTTTATGTTTATATTTCTTAGGTCGGATAGTGTTGCAGATGTACGCAATTACACTTTCTTGAACAGAGGAAAAAGATCAAATCTAAATCCTGAGCCCATCATCCAGTTGGGGGTATAAAATCATCTCCATGGCAGGCACTTTTATCATAAAATATTTGCTTTATTTGAGAAAGGTTGCAGACTTTATTTTCGTTACACCATGTAATAGATATTCCTAAAACTGTTCTCTGCTTCCTCCAGGTTTGTCATTTTCTCCAGATTAATATCGTTGAAACATATAGCAACTGACATTTTTGCTTTGATTTCCTTTCCTCAGCTGGGTCTGCTGATGGTGCACAGATGGCAAGCTTACCTCTGTCATTTACCTCTTAAACTTAAGAGTGCTTTTTTTAACGTTAGTTATTCCCATTTAATCACATGTTATAACAAAATAAACTAGCGTTTTCCGATCAACAGTTAAAACATGAAAACTATTACTTTTTATGTCGCTTTCGTTAACAGAAATGTATATATCCCATCCACACTTTGTTGTTTTGTTATTTTAAACTCCGTTTCCGTAATATAACTTATCATATCGTAAACAAGCTCAGTCAGGTTTCTTGCAGTACAGAGTTACTTCATTGTCGGTCACGTAGGTGCACTGTCTTCATAGGACAGGTGAGAACTATATATGCTGAGGATATGACTCTGAAGCCAGAGCACAGTTCATATACCTATTTACATCCAGGTGTTGTTTCGCATTTCAGTTATATATATATATATATATATATATATATATATATATATATATATATATATATATATATATATATATATATATATATATATATATATATATATATGTATAAAACTGTCGAACTGGGATTTATGTTCAACTGTGTTTTTGTGACCTTTGTACGTTTTAAATGCAGTTCATCAAATTCCAAAATTTGAAATTGTAGCTAATATGTATAATAGACGCATATATAACTGTAGTCTACTACCTATAGCCTGATGGCTAATCTGATGAAAGCCTACCGGTACCTTTAACTGCCTTACACAATGAAGCTCAGATGCATCTAAGTCCACCAAACTACATATTCAATGATGGTGTACCCCAAACAGTAAACAGGCATATAAAAAATTGTCACATATCTTACATTACCGTGCTCAGATTTCATGGTGACTGAATGGCTAGGCCTATATGTAAATGGACACTGATATGAAGGACAACATGAACAGAACAAGTAATACTGGAGCCTTTTCTTTTATAAACTACTAGGCCTACCTTCGATGTGCCAGGCGCATCATGAGTCATCGCTGAAGTTCAGCATGTGACCCTTTAGTCTATAATGTGTCACAGGTTGAACATAGCGACTCAATAGATACTCATACAGAAGAAAACGGATACTAGTATGGGGAAAGGAAAGCTTGAAAATGCACAGTGCACGTGTCCCCCTTTTATTGGGACATGCTGGCTGTATAGCCAGGGCTGAGGACGCGCTGTGTTGCCAGTAATATTCAGTCGCCGTTTCCTGTTTGAGTGTGTGTAGAAATCTACTAGTCATCTGGGTGCTCCAATGCGAGACGAGAGCTCCTCATGGGCTTTGTTTACATATGCGCTTTGAATGTCAGCACCAACGAGTCATGCATAAGAAGGTCAAAATTCTTACAACTTCAAGTTAAAGGTTTGTAAAAGTTGACACTTAATGGTTTGAAACACATTTATACGACTCAGTTATCACAAAAACGTCCTTGAGTGCCAGGTCCTAATTTCAAAACACCTATCGAGTCCCGCTAGGTAATATTTCGGAGAAATAACTTGTTCGCATTGTGATTGGCTGAAAATACGATGGCTGCCACATGACAGCCCGCTAATGCACGTCTTTTGGCGTTCAAATTACATTTTCTATCACTTTTTATCACGCTCTCCAACTTTTCTGGATGACTAATACAATGATATTAACGTATCCGTGCCTATTGCATTTATAGTTTCGAAAATTCGTGAATCACGTCAGTGTGTGTGCGGCCGTCACACTGTTTACAAAGCTATCCTGCTAATCGGAAGTTCAATGATTGACAGGCGGCCGGGTTAAAGGAATGTTACGAAAAGCGATAAAAAAAATGATAATTATAAATCAGTCTTTAAAGCCAGTTTCATGAATATAGTCTAATAGATTAGCCATTTCACCATTTGGTAGGGTGGTCACTTGGTTGTGAGAAATTTTCACATACTCCCCTCAACGTCAAATCACTTCGGTATTTGAAGAATGTGGGTCGTCATCAGACGAGACGTGTGCATGTAAATAATGATTGATTTTGGGTAGATTTGAAACCTTACAATATGAAAAACACGCGAAGTCAGTTATATTCGGGGCGTGGCATTATGGATTTGGTCATATATAGATAGCAAAGAGTGTTTGGGGGCCAGAATATGGGTCCAAGTTTCAGGGGGCATGGCTTCATATTTTCGGGAGATTTTTAAATATGGTGTAAAAGTTACCCGATTCGTTAATCTGTCAAACTAAATCCCCCGATTTGTTTGCCTGCCTGCGCGCCTGATCACCCAAGCGCGAAGCGTGCCCGTGATGAGCCGCGCAGGCAGGCAAAAACAACCGGGGGGTGGGGTGGGGGTGGGGTGGAGGGTGGCTTAGACAGATTAACCGGAGGGTTATTTTGTATTTATCCCTCACGGTCCATCAAGAAAGAAAAATGAATCTATGTCACTTGTAAAATTTTATTTCACTACATTACATCGGACTTTGCCACAGTCATGCCACGCGTATGTATATGGAATTTAAGCAACAAAGAAAAGCGGTCAACCATAATGGCGAATTTTTTTAGACGGCCGTCGCTTCAGCCAAAAATCTTAGCGAAAAGTCACTTTTTCATATCTCTACTTGGAAATACTCTGGTGAACAGGAGAATTCGAAGGTCACGTTGCCTTAGAATGTTGTACCAGCAAACATTCCAAAGTATGCACCCGAGGAGTCTTACTGACTAAGGGCCGTCAGATTGGCCCCATCACTTACGGTAGCAGTGAGAGCATTGCCCGAAGGAACGGGGCGCTGGCTACCTGCTACGCCAGCTGGGACTAAAAATGTGCACAGAAGGGGCTCTGCAGCCTGGGTGAGTGTATGGATAAAAAGTAGTCCCACCTATAGGATATGGTAAATAATATCACATGAGCCGTATCCCATGAATTTTCAATTGAACATGGTACAAAATAGGTTATAAAAAATATTGTTACCATACGTAGAAAGTAATGAACTTAATGACATGAACCAGCTTGTTCCCACACTAGTAAGAGTATGGTGACAACAGCGTTTGACGTCATACCACTGCAAGTAATGCACATGTATAATGCTTTAATACACACAAGTGGGCATCATTCAATAGATTAAAACGGTTTGATGGCCAGATTCCTAGAAGCCTTTTGGCCCAGGCAAAACCTTTGTCCAATTGTTTATATTCCTGTAATGAAAAAGTCCTGTTGTAACAGTTCAAACAAATTTACCTGGAAAACATGCCAATCAACTTGTGCTAAATAAGGAGATTGAAAACAAAGCAAATGCAAGACCAGGGCACACATACCAGAGGAACACCAGACTGTATGTCCTCGCAACCCCGCCAGGGACCAGGGATTACCATGCATTCAGAAGTAGCTGGAGAGTTAACAAAATTCATTGATACGAAATCTAGCATTCTCGGAACTCAACACTGAAAACAGCACAATTCTTTCCATGTGAAAAACCAACAAAATCCCCCCCCGAAAAAATAACAAAGAAAAAAACCCACAAACACCCCCCCAAAAAAACAAACAAAAAAAATAATTATAAAGACCAACCAACAAACAAAAATACGAACACACAAACAAAAACAAATACAACAGCATCTCCAGCACATCTTCGATCCCATGCAATCACTGAGAAGAACCCTTCCCCCACCCATGCTCTCACTTCAGTCTTCTCACTTTATAGCACATTGACCAGTGACCTTTCGAGGTCACACGTAAATTACAAACTTGTGCCGTGTTACAGTAGCTACAATTTGAGCCAAGTCCGTCCAAATCGGCTGAAAATTTCAAAGGGCCCAATGACCTTGATCTTTGACCTTTAGAGGTCACATATAAATTACAAAATTTTGCAGTGTGACAAAAGGTATAGTTTGAGCCAACATGATCCAAATGGGATTAAAATTGACCGAATTATATCTCAATGAAAATTTAACAGGGCCAAATGACTTTGACCTTTGGCCTTTAGAGGTTACATGTAAATTACAAAATTGTGCATTGTGACAATAGCTACAATTTGAGCCAAACATGATCCAAATGGCATTACAATTAAACAAGTTATGGCTCAATGAAAATTTCAAAGGGCCAAATGACCTTCACCTTTAGAGCGTACATGGAAATTTAAAAAATTGTGCAGTGTTACAACAGCTAGAATTTGATTATGAACATGATTACAATTGGATTAAAGTTGATCGCATTTGGCTTGATGAAAATTTCAAATGGTCAAATGGCCTTGACCTTTAGCGGTCACATGTAAATTCCAAAATAAACATACATTTTGCATATTTTGAGCTCAACTTGAACAAAATTAGATAAAAATTAGCCAAGTTATGGCAAAATGAAGATTTTTGAGGGTCAATAACCTTGACCGTGAAAGGTCATATGTTAAATGTAGATATGTGCGCCATTGCATTCTCTGTACATTGAGCCAAACCAGATCAAAATCGGATGAAATTGACGGAGTTATTGCCAGTTGAGTATTTCAAGATGGCCAATCTTGACCTTTTAGTTTTAAAGGTCAAATTTTGTACACAAATAATATGCACCCTTTAATTTCCTATATTTTGAGCCCAACAAAATTTGACGAGAAGTGAAGTAAGTTGAGCACGTTATGTCAGGTGGAAAATGTTCAGATAGCCAAATACCTTGACTTTTGACCTTTCACGGTCATATGTAATTTGCATAGTCTGGTCTAGACTAGGACTATGTAACAAACTTAACATAGCTCAAACCCGTTGATAACTGTTTGATATAACGGCCAAAACGTGTTTTCTGTAAGTAGATCATGCTGCCCTTAAAACTGATTCAAGGTCACAAATTGAGTGCAATAACTTAAAGGGCATTAAAAGAGGTTTCAAAGGTGGCCCACAGTGTTCTAAAGGTCATTGGCAACTCTGAGTAACGACCTTCCAAATATTGACCAAAAAACCCCCCAAAATCCTGGGAAAAGTCGTGACCTTGAAACTAGAGGTCAAGGTGACAAACATCAGTGGCAAAACTTCAGTACGCAAATGTAATCTGCTAGAATGACGACTTGCAGGCCCAAGCCGTTTCTGAGTTTTTGTGTTTACAATGTTTTATGTAAAACCTTTTTTTTTTCGAACGGCCATATAACCTTGACTTTCAAACTTGACAGGGTAGGTCTTCATAAAGTTTTTGTATGCCATGACGCTAGCTATCCATAGAGCTCAACATCATTTAAAACGGTTGACAACTTTTTGAGTAATGCACACAACAGATTTTTTCAACATGGCTTGCCAATCGGAGAAAAGTGGACCAAGCTCACTAACCAAATAGCAGGTGCATACATTCAGTATAAATCACACTCTGAAGTGGAAGGATACCCCAGCGGGATTTACGGTTTATGAGATTCCGCGGGTACAAAATTAAAAATTTCCAAAATCGCCATAATTTTGGAAAAATTGCCATATGACCTCGATCTTCGACTCGGAACCCATATGCTTCATAGACAAAATGTGCTGAGGACACCGAGGTTTCCATAGATTGTTTGTTTGACCGGAAGGATTGTAAGTTTTCGAGTAACGGTTAAAAAAAAATCCCAAAGTAACAGTATGACCCAAATTTCCAGGAAATCTAGGTCATGATGACCCTAAGAAAGATCACTAGGACAAGGGTTTAGGGCGATATTTTTTCGGAGATGCAAATAATGACGGAGATATGGCAAAATCAAAATTGCTAAAAATAATAATAATGATGATGATGATGATGATGATAATAATTATAATAATAATAATGAATGAATGAATATGTTCTTTTTTACTACTTGGAGGCTTGGGACTTCAGTGTTATAGGTCAATCGTGGGGCTGCCAATTGTAGAAATGTATCCTACAAAAAGTATAATCCCCCACCCCCATTCGGGGGAGGCTTAAAAACGGTGAAAGCCGTTCATGACAATTGACAATTTGTTGCATCTATTCAACTGTTTCACTTATAATGCCAACCATATGAATGATTCAGGGCTCAAAGCAGGAAAATATCTCTGGAGCTGCTGACCACTAAACTGTGGTGAATGATAGCCTGTGTCAGTTGCTGATGGTCAAAATGTGACAAATGTATAAATTAAGATAATATTTAGGTACCCCTGGCTCCTTACTGGTTATGATTAAATTGCTAGGCTCTATGGGGATGGGATGGGTGGGTAGGTGGGTGGGAATGGAATACCTGGGGATAGCCAAAATTAGCCCTTTGATAAAAGCATTGGAGCATGTCGCCTGTTAGTGACACCACAGGTTTTTCGCCTTGGTGTGCACCTGTTGCAGATACCAAAACCTGAGGGATAAAAACAAAACAAAACCCTGCTTCATTCATTGGTTGAAAATATCATGTGACACGGGAGGTAGGTTCTGCCATCATATAGAATAATTATCTGGCATGCCCTATTGTGCCAATACTATTTATAAAATTACCAAGTCTGATCTACAGATTGAGACAGACAAGTTAATGGAGTAATGTTCAGATAGTAAACAAATCGAGAAACCTCACAGGCCAAAATACAATCTCTAAGGGGATGGCTCCCCTTTTAGATTATCTGCACGGGTGACTGCTATCCCAAGTTAAAATGACCAGGTCTCAGGTAGATTAATGCCATATATTGACTAGAAGAGGAACCAAAGTTGCAAGCAACACGGCAGGCAGAGCTGCGGCTTTGCAGACCACTCGTTAATTCACCCTTAAAGCGGTGATTTACCATTGAGTAAACAGCCTTCCTCGGGCCATATTGCGCGCAATGCGCGTAAAGTGTCCCGAGGAAAGCTGTTGACTAAGACTACTTTTTGCTTTAGACTATAGGCTTGTTGGTATTTGAATGAAAGGTATCTTCATGAAGAATTTGAATCTTTTAACCATTATGTGTTTAACGATAATGAAACAAAACCAACTACAGCAGTGATTTGCACTTTAAGGGCTAAGTGAATTAAATTACCATGCCAGGTCTACATAAATAGTTGTATTTATATTTTGATAAGCATGTATGTTCTTTGCAGCAGTGTTTTCTACAGAATAGTAATAACAGATTAGAAATTAAACTTTTCAGAATAAAAAAAAAATGTCAGGCTTGGTAATCGAAGACAATTTGTCACCGTGGGTTATACTTTTTTCAAATGGAGGTACAATGGACTTGCGCAAACTAAAACCTATTTCATTGGACGTTGCTCCACTTACGCCTTACGCCTGTCTGTCAAATAGATAATTTAATACAAAGATACCTGCAAGTATGTGGATGAATCTATTTTGAGAATGCTGCTGCTGCTGCTGCTGATGATGATGATGATGATGATGATGATAATCACTTATTGTGTATGTATTGTGTATGATGTTGCAGAATACTGAGATTAATAATTTGAGGGCATGTTAGTACGTTTGTGTCAATATGGGATTGATTGAGTAAGTACACAGATTTTCAAAAAAAGTCGACTTACTTTCTGATGTAGTTTTGCTCCGAACAATTCTTATTGTGGCTAAACCATGCATACTTACAACAAAATTTACATTGGCACACAATATTGTGTCCACACACAGCGTAGATTTGTATAAAATTACATTTACTTCTGTACCAGATCCATTGATCATATGGAAAAGAAACCTAAAACACTTAGTTCTTTGCCTTATAATTGAATGTGACACTATTCTGGGACAGAAAACCATTGATAATTTCCATGTTATGTTAAGGCTATTGTATGCCTTTTTCAATTCTCTCTGGCAACAGATGCTAAATTTAATCATTAATGTTTCTGTATCAAAAGTCTCCGAACATACGTTCTTTGCTGGTAGTTCGAGTGTATAACCTGCGTCGTATGTATTGTAGACGTTATTTTCTGGCAAGACTCGAACGATAATCCAAGCTTTACAACAAAATGAAGTCTATTCTTATTGAAAAGTAAAAACATATCACATGACATGCATATTTCAAAGAACACAACATTCAAATTTGACAAGTGAATAGAACATGAGCCATTGGAAGGAAACTGAAAACCATCATGTAGGCATACTTGCTTGCAAATGAAATTAAATACGCTATAATGTTACATATCGTGTAGCATCGCAACACAATGCATTCCCAGTCAATAACACGATCCCGGATCAGCTTCAAGAGACACCTTTAACACTTTTCCGAGCAGATCGGTCGGCAGTGATCTTTAGCTTCAAAATCTTCAGTGTATCTTTATTATTTTCGAAGGTATGGCTATCAGATGAGTATTAAATTTTACCGAATCATCCGATCTGTGTTCGGTGATTATCATGTGATTATCTGCGGGCAGCGGCGTTCTCCGCGGCGCTTCGAGCGTTAAAACGAACGGCGTTGATTTTACATTGACACTTCATTGGAATAGGGAGTTAATAATGCCAACCCGGCAAGATTCAAAAGCTTCTGCTTCTCAGCCTTTGGTTTTCTATCTGGCAAGCACTCCACAAAAGAAAACATTTCTAGTCAGCATAAAACGTTATTTATATAATTATTGATTTAATCAAACTTGACGTCTACGTGGTGAAATAATTTGAATGAATATCATCACTGTGACCAACTGGCATCAGTGACACCCCATATATATATATATATATATATATATATATATATATATATATATATATATATATATATATATATATATATATATATATATATATATATGTGTGTGTGTGTGTGTGTGTGTGTGTGTGTGTGTGTGTGTATAGTATGTTCACTAGGTATATATTAAAACGATAAGGGTACGCAAAAACGAAGTGAAATTACATTTTAGCAATTGTTTTATTATCATTATATCCGGCATGTTGACGTATATTTATGGTTTCAAGCAAAGATGCCAGTTTCGAAATGATTGAAGTGATTGGGATTGACAAAGAAAGATGAATTTGGCGTTTTAAAAATAATTTATTTGTCACTCCCTGAAAACTATTCTGCCAAGTTTTGGGGATTTGCAATTTGACATATCAAAAGCCTTTTCGCCAAAGTTAATGGTACTGAAAACTGCTCCAATAAAATTTAAAGACATTTATAACACTGACCTTCTGCCTTTTAGGACTGGCTGTGTTGTCATGCAATTATCGCCCATTGCTTGCATCAAGAATGGAAGGTCAGAAATTTTCAATGATGTTATCATTGAATGTTTGATCTTAACATTGATAATTTAAAGATATAAGATATTTAAAGATAACCAATTCGATGTTATCATGAAATGTATTTAAAGATAATGTCTAATTCTGGAAAAGCTTTCTTTTATTTAATTATAAGACAAAATCCATTCAATAATATCATCAATTGCATTTAATGATATCACTGGATCGATTTATTCCTATAAATAAATCCACTCTTTGTGTATCTTTTTTTAATTTTGCAGCCTGAATGGCACGCCTTACCAGCCAGTGCATTACTATGTTTTTAAACTTTTCTAAACTCTGATGAAGAGGGAGTCATGTACACAACAGCTGCCAGAAACGACATATTCCACCTACCCCTCCTGGGTCCTGAACAGGCATATGAATATGTCCTACATTTTGAGTGGTCACCATAGTACCAAGATATTGTTGCATCTATCACAAAGTCTAACTATTCATAGATTTGATATATCCGTAGAATTTGTCATAACATACAATACACCTATGTGTACATCTGCGTGACAAATTATGTTTTAACTGTTTAATCAAAATCTTTTTGTTTTTGTTTTTTGTTGTTGTTTTTTTCTCAGGAAACAGCTCATTAGTCGAGTGAGCGTGCTGTGTACATCTTCACTGGGATTGAGCAAGGTGCCTGGTACATTTAAGATTTTCTGAAGCTACTTTTCCTGCAACAATTTGACAATGCAGTCCTGCTAGCAAAGTCAGTGGTAGGATAACTCACTTTCGATGGATTTAGTTCCTATCAAACGATAAGAATGTTTCTCTGCATCCCATAAATCGTTTCCAATAGTTGCCTTCGTGGGTAGATTTGCAGGACACACACCTGGGTGTCCAGGACATTAACCCATTCAGTGCCACATTTGGATGAGTCAAAGGCTTTCCTCGGTGCGCATTGGGCGCAATGCGTTGGGCGCAATGCACCCAAAGTGCACCGAGCTGTTGGGCTAGACTTATATTCTATGCAACTTTAGGCATGCTGGAACTTGAATAAATGGCCTTTTTTAAAACAAGGAATATGAATCTAGCAACCTTTTTATAATTCAGAGCAGTTCATGTTAAGCAGTTCGACTTCAGTCGCAGTCGGCACTGAAAGAGTCAACCAAATCATTTTTACACGCATGCATTTGCCAGATTTTAAACAGTTTATTCTTTATATCTACACAAGTGCTTCCGGCTGTGCCCAGTAACAGATTAAACTGACGTCAAAGGAGGTAAAGTGTATGGGGAAAAGCACATGAAATATTTAGTTATTTCGGTATTAGTGAGTATACTTACCTCTCGACCACCTCTTGCCAAAACCTCTGTGTCTGGGTGGAATGCCCAAGAAATCGAGTTGCGTTCACTCACTTCATTCCAAAAAACCTGACGATCCTGTGGCGCCATCTCTCAGTTCCTATGGATCCCGGTGGTGGCTCCCAGTGGGCTTGCTTCCGTATAATCCTTCCTCTTTTGAAGAGTGGTCAGTTGATATCAGCTGAAAAGGGAAGTGGGGTGGTCGGGTGGGCTTCCCAAAATTACTAAAAAATTCACGCATCAGCTATTTACCGTTACCACTCGACCACCATTTTCTGATGTACAGACACAAAGGCAGAGGGTGCTAAGCTATCGCCATACTGACTGCAAATGATCACCGGGACTGGCAGCTTGAGGGAAATCATTTGTCCGTGTGAGGAGGTGATGTCTGGAGGGAAATCCTAGAGGTACGTGGACTTGAGACTGCCAACAGAAGAATCCAGCCGAAGATAGAAACCGTCCTTACCAACCAGCATAGGCCTGCACTAAACTCTCGGGAACTCTCCTGCCAACATGATAGCTGTCCGCTTTGTGGGTAGATGCTGTGTGTTTCAGCTCCTTCGGACCTGAGATCTAATAAGACCTAGTTGCGAAACTGGTAGGTGAGCTGGTACATATAGTTCCATAGGGTAGTGAACTCCTGGGTCAACCAGCTCAAGGCCAGAACAGTAGGATAAACTGCCTGATACAAGTCTGAGATTAGGTCCACTGAGAAGTGTGCTCACTATTAACTGCACCCAATCGAAACCGCAAGAGCACCAAAAATGTATAAGCCAGTGTATACTCTGATGGGATCCTGAAAGCCTAACAGATGAGTATCTGAATCCAAGCAAAGGCGTACATACCCTCTTCTAACACTATCATGTCGTACAAGTAGTGCTCAGTCAAAGTTGTAGATGATCGCCATCTGGAGGCTCACAAAAAGTCAGTAACTGTGATATTCTGCAGGGCGTGCCAGGAGGCATTAAAGGATTGCACTTCATGACCTCTGGCTAACACAAGCTGCAAGGCACCAGGCCTTTCCAGTGTGGTATTATAGGCCATAAGGATTGTCTGCGTAATTCAAGAATAAATTGTGTATCTGCAACCTTGCTCTTTACAAGGGATACTGAGGGGTAGAAAGAAGGCAGATCTCTGTCTCCTGGAACCATCCATGCATAAAAGGTTCCAGCAAAAGGCTCTCATGGGACACAGGGCTCTTTCCTCTGAAGAAAGAGTAGTATCCATATCATGGAGTGTAAAATCCTTAAAGGCCATAGTGGGATCTTGAGCCACTTTTGTTCAAAAGGAAGCACAAGTGAAGCCTCTCTCCTGGGAGTGGTCAAATGACCATTGGAGTTGGTCATGAGCTAAAGTGTGGATCCCGCTTCTTTGAGCTCCCAAAGTGAGTGTTTATAGAAAATAAGTTTTCCATGTCCAGTAGTTGAGGTCCACCTTATGCACCCAATGCGGATGTCAAGGATAATCTTGAGGGTTGAGGAGATGGCTGATTGGAATCCTTCTACTGTTCTTGTGCTCTTGTCAAGGACTCCCCACTGATGAAGCAGGGAGTAGGCAATGTCCGCAATGTCCAGAGACCAAGTGTGAGTTCTCTTACTGGCACACCAGTTGGAAAAAACCTTCCAATGAGCTGAGTAAACAGTCAGAGAAGAGGATCAAAGCCTGCCTCTGACAATTCTATCTGCAACTGATTCAGAGAAACCTCGGTTCCAGATGTGCTGTGCAACAACTGCCAAGCATGGTGGTTGAGCACTTGAGGGTTCCTGGGGAACACACTCATCTGCAGCTACACTACGGTCATGCTTGTAAATCTAGCAGAGGCTCAATGCTTAATTCCAAGAGGTTTATCAACCTATTTGTCCTCGCGCTCCCTGGGATGACCAGGGAGACCGATCAAACTGCAATCATGCAACTAAACCTTGCACAGTACCCTTGGAAGGATCTATGGAGGTGTATGCCCAAACGTTGATCCAGTCCATGGATAGAGCATGTAGGTGGTAAGGTGGGCCTGAAAGGGAACCAGTGTCTGTCCCCACATGATGCTCTCCTGAACAGTCTACCACCGAAGGTGTGGCTGGTCCTCAGGGAGGACCCGTACTCAGGCATGATAGCCCTGGTCCTTCTACCATCTGTCCCACAGAGCATGCCACAAGGGGTGATGATGAAGGCAACCAAGTGGGACCTGGGAGTCCATCAAGGACAGGGAGCCAACATCTCTCGAGTCAGAAAGGTTCTGAGTAGTGACTGAAACCTCTCCCACCTATCTTCTGAGGGGCAACAGACGTAGGCAGCCTGGTCAAACTGGATCCCAAAAAAGACTAAAATCTGCACAGGCCAGAGACTGGACTTGCATCGATTCACAATCAGGCCCAAGCATTTGCAAAGTTCCAGAACTGTTGGTGTATGATGCTGCAAATCCATGTGCCAAAGCACCATGATAACCCAATTGTTCAGGTACATATGAATGTGAACTGCAGACTGGTGGGGGTAAGCAGCAACTGTCTGCAGGAACCAGGTAAACACCATTCTGTGTCAAGACCATATGGAAGTGCCCTGAACTGGTAACTTTGGCTTGAAAATGTATGTGGAAAAATGCATCCCTGAGATCCTGGGACATCGTCCACTCCATGGGCCATATGCATGCTACCACTGAGTTGGATGTTTCCATGTGGAGAGACAGGACTACCAGGAAGGTGTTCAGGGTTGACAAGTCTATCTCCAGGTCCATCCTCCATCCCACTTTGGGACAAAGAAGAGTAGGCAGAGCACAGTGGGAATATTGTGACCCTCTACCAGCTGTATGGTATGCTTGCTACAAGATTTCTGGACCACCTCTAGGAACTCGAATGCTTGGGTTCCCTGCCGCTGGTGCCAACAACTCGGGTTTGTGGCTAAATGGAGGCCTGTCTTTGCTGAAAAGTAAGAAAGTAGCTATGTCTCACAATGTTTATGAGGAACGAATCTTCTGTAATAGACTCCCACTGCATGCAAAGGGTGGACAAGCAGCCACCAACAGGGTGCTCCATGGAGTCTGAAGGCATGGTGCATGGGAATCCTAAGACAAAACGGTTCAGCATGCCAGAGTCAGGAGCCCTGAAGTTCACGTGACTTCTTGGCTTTGCTGTAGCACTTCCCCTTCTCGGATCACTGCCATTCTTCCTGGGCATTGTGTCTCCGAAGGTGCAGGAGCCAAAGAGTGAGTAGATGTGGTCTGGGAACCATGCTTCAGGGCTCAGGCAGTCAAGATAGAATGCAACTACACAGAGTTGGTCAATGCCTTGGTGTGGGTATGATTGATGGAGTGGACCAGAAGGTCCTGTGCCTGGCGAACAAATTCCACCATCTCTCCTCCCAACAAAGTTCCAGAGAAGAGTTGCACCTTTGGGGCTCTGCAGAATATTGAGTCAGGCAACTTCTGACCCTGGAGGTAGGTATCCAAGTTCCACACAGCCTCTGTGCTGTGTACAGAGCACTTAAAGTCAATCAGGAGACATCTCAAGGCCACCACCAACACGGAGAGTATTAAACCATAAGGACAGATCCCTTGGCATCCTCTTCCATTGGCTTAAAGGCAGAGCCAGAGTGGTGTCCATGGGTGCAGAACATTGTTCTGTAGTCCTCACAGTCACCGTCAAGCTCTGTGAGCTCTGAGAGCTACTATAGCCTGAGGGCCGATTTTTCAACCTCGGAGAGGATCTGCTTACAGACATATCGAAGAATAGAAGCTAATCATGCTCTTCAGTGAGCCCCAAAGCCTCATCAAATGCACTGTTTGAGGGTGATGAGGCAGTGGCTTGTTGCAGCAGGTGGTCTGTCACCAAGCCAGGCATGGGGTTAGCAACTAATTTCCTGGGAGTTGTCGTAGCCTCAAACACCACCTCCATCTGCTCATCCTATATGGGGCTAGAGAGGGGGACTTCTAGCTGAATGGTTGAAGAGGACACAGTGGCTGCTGACTGAGGAGTCTGCTGGAGGATGCCCGCTCCGTCTTGGGGAGGCTTGGTTCAGGGACCACAGCTGCCTCCAACTGAGATATCTGTGAGCAGGAGGGAGCCTGAAGGAGTTTGGGTAACTCTGAGGCTCAGGGCCAATAGGAAGCTGACTCAAAGCATAAGCAGCAAATTGCTCCGCTATCAGAGTCGCTTGGGCTTGGCAACAGTGGTGGAAGAATACAAAATATCTGACTGTAAATGCTGTTCCTCAGGGAGCTCGTGTTTGGAAGGCAGGGCACCAGGCTTGAAAGTGGGAACAAGCCAGATTGCCAGCTGCTGACTTCAAGGTGGAACCACTGAAGGTGCAGGAAGCAAAGCTGGCACTGCAGCTGGAGGCAATGAAGATGGCACTTGGGTCGCTGAAGGGGCCACTACCGCAGCATCCAAAGACCAACTAATGGCAGAAGGTGCCACCACAGACTTGGGTGCCTTCCTTCTCCCTCCAGCTTGCATGGAATTACAATCTGAGCTCTCAGAACTGGGAGCTTGGGAAGTTTGTTCTGCCTTCAGTGGTTCCAGGATTGCTTGAACTTAAAATCTGAGTGGTCAGACTGGCTGAGGTTCTGGGATGCCCTAACAGGAAGGTTTCCACTCAGGCCTTACTGAGTTTTGCTATGTGGACTCTGAGCACTCGGGCTGAGATCTCGGAAGATCCAGCTACACTTAGCCCACCTCTTTGGATAAGAAACCAAAGTGGTGGGCTTGGGGGAGGAAAACAATAAATGGATCAGATCCATTGCATCTGCTGGGTTGGAAACAATGTCTTCAAGACTGATGAGAGTTCTGAATCAGTGAGCGAGGAGCTGCAGTCATCACCTAGGTGGTGCCAAATGCTCAACATCTCCATGAGGTGATCTCTTGCTACCGGACTTGTGACTATGCCAACCCCCCTCCCAATTCCCCTAAGAAGGGCGGGGGTGAGGCAGAAGTGACCACTTGGGTGTGCATGTGAGCTGTCTGGGTTCACTTTGCATTTGCAGCAATGTTGCAGGGGCCAAGTGTCATCTCCCAACCTAACACAAAACTGTATTCATAAGAACACATATAGTCAGGTTATTAGTGACAACCAAAGCAATGATCATGATCCTAGGATGCCATGAAGTGGCTACATGAGTCCTTCTTCTGCCCAAATGAAGGGAAAGAGAAGTGGTTTCTGTTCCACACCCATTGCACGCTGACTGTCCTGCCTCAATGAGGGATTTATCCCCCCCAAATGCAATCTTGGAAAGAACAATTTAAAGCCAACACTTACCAGCTCTACTTCCATTTTTCTCATGGGCATCCATCCGTAGGTCAAAAATAAGTGAAGGGTTAGAAAACAAATTCTTCAGATGCTGCCAAGCAGCAATTGCCTGGCAGGCACTGCCCTCCCTTTCTCTGCGATATGAATGTTGAGATGCCATCTTGAAAACTTATGTTTCAAGCCAAATGACCAGCTCTACTTCCAATTGTTTCAGAGGTATTCACAGATCAGAAATCAGTTATCTAGGTCTCCAAGGAGTCCCAGACCACTTAGAAAAGATTTTCCACAGAAGGGGCTGTGCTTGAAGCACTAGAACAATAATGGTTAACAAAAGTTCACAGAGCTCCCAACTCAAACAAGCAAGCCAGTAATGGTGCCACAAAGAGGAAGGATGATACAGGGAGCATGCACATCAGGAGTCACCACCAGATCCACAGGAACCTAGAGATGGTGCCATGGGACCTTAAGGTTTTGGAATCAAATGAGTAAACTCAACTCGATTTCTTGGGCATTAAAGCCAGACACAGAGGTCCTGCCAAATGGTGGTCAAGAGGTAATGTTATGAATATACAAATATACATTTTAAACATGTTTCAGCAAATGTCGAAGTTACCTTAGGCCTGACAAAAATATATGTGTGATTCCTGTAACCTGACTGACCCTACTGACAAAAATATATGTGTGGTTCCTGTAACCTGACTGACCCTACTGAAAAGCCCCCCCCCCAAGTTTTTATAAGACATTAAAAAATATAGTTTCAAGCTGCCCTTCCCTAACAAAAATTGATCAACCCTGGCCAAAAGATTTTATGGAGAAAGTGGTCATCGTGTGCCATTTTTTTGCATTAAAGTCAACTCAAACACAGCATTTTATTTCAACTTATCTGGAGGGCTAACTTGGGCCAAAGCAACATTATAGCCACATAGCCACAGTTGCTTGATGAAACAGCAAAGCCCTGGTGGAAAGATTTAATCAAGAAAGTGGCGATTGTGTGCCATTTTTTTTACAGTAAAGTCAAATCAAACACAGCAGTTTACTTCAACTTGTCTGGTGGGTTAACTTGGGCCCGAAAAAGCAGCATAACTGCATTACCACAATTGTTGGGTCAAACAGCACAGCCCTGGTTATTCGGTGATTGTTTTCATATTATTTTGTTAGGTTCCAGGAGTCTTTCGTCAAAGTTACCAGGCCAAACGGTCTTTCAGGTGCTTTTAAAACATGACTGACTATCTTTAACTTTAATCTGCCCACTGAGTTGTGTCTCAAGCAGTTATCATCATTAATTACAAATCCAAATGCAACATGATACCTTGAGCCGGCAAATCGTGCAGGTCGGTGAGGGCCACTTTGAACATGGCACTGTGCATTGCAGGACAGTCACACAAATATACATTTGATTTGGATATTAAAGGAATCGTGGCTACATCATATTACATATCATTATTGATGCTCTGAAATATTTGCAATATATATATTTTTGGCTCATATATAATAACCCCCCCCCAAAAAAAATCCCCCCACTGTTATCATCATTTACAAACCAATGGGTGCAGAATCCACAATTTTCAAAAGCAGCCAAGTCCATGGGTTGGTCCTGATTGGATATTTTGAAGAGGTAGTATCCAAAATATATGTGATTAGTGTTAATGGAAAGTCAATTTGTCGAATTAGTGTAATGTAAAATATATAATGGGACTTCTTTAGTGTGAGCATTCCCTAAAAATGTAATTACAATGCCTTGAAGCTACCAGTTGTTAGTGTCGGTGGACCCCAGAATATCAATATTGTATCAGACACTGATGTCACCCCCAGGCTATGAATTAAGTGGCAGCACTGGGCACAGGAGCCAAGAGTCCCTACTGAGTCAAATTTGAAAATACGAGAAGAGGGTTGCCCCGATAGTAGATGCAGGCCAAAAAGGACAGGTGGGTTTTTATTTTTTTGGTAACAAATTATGGTGTTCTTCTAGGTCTGGTTTTCTCACAATGTATATAAGTCAAAGTCAAAGTAAGCTTTATTTCATGTCGGTCGTTTTTTACAATAAACATTAGCTCTGAAGAGCTATTTTCCAACGTGAGTATAAGTTGTAAAATACATAGGTGACTAAAAACAACAGTGTTTATATACATACAATAAATACGGGATGAGGTTAAAATATATCTTTCATGGTGATCAATAATCTGTACTAATAAAAATATGTGTAAAACACTAGTCAGCAACTTTAGCACAGATAGGTGTCTGTGAAGTGCACTTCAGAGGCATCTACCTGCATGACATGCAGTTGCAGGTGTCACCATTCCAGTTGCTGACTAGTTTTTTAAATTGATTAAAGCTGGAGGCATTTCTAAAATAATCTGGTAGTTCATTCCACAATTTGGCTGCACCATACCGGAAAGATTTCAAACCATACTTGGTTGTTCTAACCCTTGGTATAGTGGCAGTGTTGGTGTATCTAAAAGAATATTTTGAGTCTTTTACCATCAGCAGGTCATAAAAATACGAAGGGCCTTGTTTATTAAGAATTTTGTATGCCTCGATCGCCATGGTCTTCATCCTTCTAATGCGTAAGGATGGGAAATTTGATTTTTTTCCAAAAAGGTCTTCATATGGAGAATTTTGATCATCATAGATGAATCTGAGAGCTCGCTCCTGAATGCGTTCCATTTTCTTTGTACTGCCCTCACCACAAAAGTGCCAAACTAGGGGGCAGTATCCAAAATTTGAAAGAATGAAAGAGTGGTAAATGAGAAGTTTACAACTTTTGTTGAGGTAATGGCCAATTCTTTTCAATACATTTATCTGTCTGGATGCCTTCTTACACATTTCGGCAATTTGTTTTTCAAAACTAAGTCGAAAATCAATTGTGACGCCTAGCAATTTTACTTCGTTCTGACAATATACTGTATATTCTGTATATACACATTGTGTGGCAGGCTGGAAAGGTGTTTTGCTCACCAAACCAGAGCATTTTATTATATCGATAATCTGCCTCAAACATTACAATCGTGGCCTTGTTTAGTCCCATCATATGTTTCACATTTGCCACCTGGGCCCTTTGACCTTGCAAATCTGCTCTATCCAGCTCGGGGATTGTTTCACTAACTTTGTTTGTGGTAGGCTACATGCTATTTCTTGCAGGGCAGGAATATTCATATGCAGGAGTATATTTCTCAAGCCAGTGTTGCCTGTGCTTGTTGTCTCACAACCACCCTAGCAGCCACATTAATGTTTGCTGATTTTGGACCAGGTCCAGTGATGCTGAAAACTTTGTTAAATGTTTCTTGCTTTGAAGTGTACTCACACTCGGTACATTTCAAGGTTTCTTTGAAGGCCAGTCCAACTTTTTTTCTCATCAAATACGAGCTGTCCATTACAATCCACCTTATAGTTCACATTATTTCAGCGTGGTATTCCACATCTTTCCAATGAACAGTTGATGGAATTTTCTGTAAGAGTTCATATTGGCTTTCTCATCCTATGGTGAAGCATTCATATCATGATGAGCGATTTCATTTGGATATGGCTTCCAAAACTTCACACTAACCTCTGATTGGTCAGTTGTTACGGGCAAAAATTATCTTTTAAACTTGTATGCACACCTCTGGGCAGCCAGGTTCATCTCACAGGCACTTTGTTGGTGTCCCTGTCTTTGACAATGGTATTTTTCCCCTTGTTATATGGTACATGTCCCCTACTGAACATAGTTTTCCGTCAATCATGACCCTTCATTCTGTCAACTGCTGTAGTCTTCAATATGCTGTAAATAGATTGCAAAGTTCACAAACAGACTAAATGTGTGATAAAGGGGTTTATTGTTATGTATATACATATAAATATATATATATATATATATATATATATATATATATATATATATATATATATATATATATATATATATATATATATACCCTGTGCGTGGGTCTTAAACTGCTAATCACTGCTATAGCTTCTTTCTCGTTACCATTAAACATCTAATGGTTAAAAGATTAAAATTCCTCACGAAGATACCTTTCATTCAAATACCAGCAAGCTGTTGACTCAATCTTAAATCAGCACTTTAAGGGTTAATGTAGGTGAAGAAATACCAGGAACGGTCAGTCTTGATGAACCACAACACACCCTACTATGATGCAAGTACGTCCAGGATACCTCAGTCTCTAGCATCATATGGAATTGATACCCCTCTGACGTCTGACTTCCCCCTTCAAATGTGTCAGCATTATATATATATATATATATATATATATATATATATATATATATATATATATATATATATATATCCTGTTTATTCAGGACAATTGACAGATCTTTCATAGAATGTAAACAAATGACCAATTTCATCATCTGTATTATACAAATATCAGTTTACATTAAAAATCACTATGGAAATTAAGGGGTGGGCCTGATAACATGATTCCTTATTAAATAAGTGGAATTTATAAGCAAATGACAGCATATTGGATGTATAGTCTGTATACCTATGTATCGATGCTTGGTTTCATATTTGAAATTATATCAGGGGGTAAAAGTTATCTCAAATTTAATACGCCTATGATTTTGTCAGACTAAAACTAATTTTCCTATATTTTGCAGGTCGTTGTTCAAGGGCCTGTGTTTTTCTATTGGTAATATAGAATTCCAATAATTAAAATATTTGGTGAAAGTTGTGCATTAAGCTGTATAATTTTCAACAATAAAGATAGCTCTATGGGGCATTTGTCAGGCAAAATGCTAGGGAATATCAGAGCACATACATTGCCAGTTTAAGCCAGAAAGGAACAGCATATAGTAAACCCAAGCCATCACAGTTTGTGCCATGCAAGCTTGTCAACTGTATTTGCATCATTAATATCAAGGACCCACGTTCAGTGTGTTACATTAGTTACCAGATCCTAACAAAGTAGACAAATACCGGCCACATTAGGACCGTTGGCAGACTTCGATCAGTCAGTATCTGCATGGCATGTTTGTGGTAGTATAAAAACAGTTTTTCATTGCTCCTGAAGCATTTGCCCCAAGAAGGACCCTTGAAATCAATTGTGACTACTGCACTGTTTTTACTTGCTAAAAGACGTCATCAATGATTTATGGCATGATGCACATAGATAAACAAGAATTTCCACCTTGGGCTTTTTGCACGTCTTGCATGTGTGCTCAGTCCCTTTGCCGTAATGTGCCTCTGCTTTTTAAAAGATTGTCTTTCCATCAAACTTAGTCTTGAAGAGACTGTTAGGATGTCACTGGTTTGGATATTAAGCAGTTGCATAATGTAGCCTAGTACATATGATTGACCGACAGATGGCAGCACTTGTCTTAGTAGGTAAGTGGCCCCAGACGTATGTATCCATGGTGACAGAAGTCTTGCTCTTATCTATTGTCAATACATATTGCCAAATGTCTTTATTTGGCAAAGTAAGGATTAGTTGGGAAAACATTGTCGAGATGATTGTGCTTCTTGTGGTTAATTGCTCAAATTGCTGAAAACGTTTGAGATTTTTACCGCTAATACAGCTGTCCGATTCCCTAGTTTAGAATTTTACGACCCCTGTTATCCCCTCCCCCCCCCCCAAAAAAAAATCACAAACAAAAACGACTTGCACATTCAATTTTCCCAAACTTCTCTATACATTATACATATAACAATAATCATTGGTCAGATACATGTGTTCACTTTGTTGCTTGTACTTGTTTTAGAATGTTTAAATGACTACATATGAATACATATGACTACACACTGGTGAGAGGGATCAAAGTAATGTCCAACCTGGAAGAGTGACTTCAGTTTGAGGCCAAATATCGCAGAAAAACGCATCCCTGACATGATAAACAAATATACGCAATTGACACAGAGTTTTGTAGAATCTGTCAACACTCAAGATGGAGCTCAAACTTCAAAGTTTTATAAAGACAGACATTTTGGGTAAACAAGTAATTTGTATAAAATTTTGCATATTTCTCAATACATTTTTCAAAATAAAATCCTTAATTTCATGGCATAATACACTACTTCTAGAAACACTAATGGGTACTTCAACTCTTAGGTGGTGTCTCTCGAAAGATTATTACCACCAGAATCTTTTCTGACTGTGCTACCAGAATAGACTTATGAATTTTCTGAAGTCCAATCTCAACCCAACAGAGGACTTCAAATTTTTCAGGATGCATTATCAAACTGTTCCATCCAGATGCTATTGCTCAGAGGACAGATGCCACAGACTTCAGGGGATTTTGAACGTTTTGTTGAACCACAATGCCTAACAGGCCAAGCAGTGGAGAAGTCTCATAGGAGCTCTCAAGTCACTGAACTCCCAAGTTTCCATTGGAAGGCTACACCACAGGGTGGTCCAACAAGTGTTTCTTCAGCTGGAACTTAGACTCCCTGTCCCCATTAATTCTGATCAGTCAAGAAGTGAAACAGTCACTCTGTTGGTGGCAGTATCACAACAATGTTCTCAAACGGCAATCACTAAATCCATTCAAGGAAGACATAGTGTTGTTAACAGATGCATCATGGCACGGATGAGGGGAGTCATGTGCTATCCTGAAGAATATCTGGCTCTTGGCCACAGCATCTCAGAGACTTTCTGATCAATTGTCTAGAGCTGGAGGCAATTTACTTGGCCCTCATTTATTTTCAGAATCTAGTGCAAGGCAAGGAGGTGTTGATAAGGTCAAAGAATCACAAGGCAATTGCATAAATCAACAATCAGGGAGGGATAAAGTCAAGGGAATGTCTTCTCTTGACTCGCCAGCCATTCTGCTGGTGTCTTGAATGCAAAGTACAGATCTGTTGTACTCACATTGCCGTGGTCCTCAATGGAAGGGCAGACAGATTTTCATGCAAGCACCAGGTGTTAGGCACTGAAAGGTCGCTTCATCCTTGCATGACGCAAGCTATGTGGGATCTATGGGGCACTGCAAACACAGATCTCTCTGCAACAAGTGATAACCATAAGCTACCAACCTCCATGTCCCCATTACTGGACGAGAAGCCATGGGCGGTGGGTGTGTTCTAAATCAATTTAAGCGAGATGTGAGCATATGACTATCAGCCAGTTCCACTTCTTGCAAGTACTTTGGGAAATAGGCGAGGAGCAAGTAGAAGTAGTACATGTAGCTCATTGGTGGTCTCAGGGGCCTTGGGCAGTGGAACTACTAGAGCTCAGTCTGGAGCCTGCAAGGGCTCTTCCAGACTAGAACACCCCCCTTTGCCAACCAGCAATGTCAGTGTTCCACTCAAATCTTCTTCATCTTAAAGCATGGCGGTTGTCACAAAAAGCTTTGTTACGTCCAGCCTTTTGCACAAAGTGATGGCATAAGACGAGAGAAGAAAATTTAGGGGCCCTTCTCTATAGTGTATGACACCAAGTGGTCCCATTTTGCTTAGTGCTGCTAAGCCCAGGATCTAAAGATTATTCCCTAGAAGGCAACAGTAAACGACATAGCAGAGGTCTTACATGAACGTTTTGATCTTGGATGAGAGGTGCGTACAATAGCAGGTTATCGTTCTGCCATATCTTCTACATTTCACTTAAAAGGACGCAAAGTTGGTTTGGGTTCAGTTCAGTCCTTTGTAGAATCATTAGTAGGTTTTTATGTAGATAGGCTAGCCTGCTAAAATATACTTCCACCATGGGACTTATCCATTGTGCTGTCAGGGCTTCGATACTACCCCTTTGAGAGGAGACATAAGGAATTCCCCTGAACATGTTGGTGTACTGTTTTCTTTACACTAGCCTCAGGAGTTAGAAGAGGAGGAATGTATGCACTGGACCATTTGAAGACTGAATGGTGTCAGGAGGGCTCTAAAGTTTACTTGAGATCTAATCCATTCTTAATGGCAAAGAATCAGACTCCAAAAAAAACCACTTATTGCTTTTCAGGGCTTTTCCATCTAGGCCCTCTCCACTAATAGGGATCGCAGTGATCTAGATAGGCTATAATGTTCTGTTTGCTCTTTGAAATTTTACTCGGATAGGGTAAAACCCACTGTAAAAAGGTAGGGAAACCTTTGCTCCTTCTGTTGAAAGCTTAAAAGGATAAGATCCATGCCAACACAATTTTGATCTGAATTATGAAAGCTAGTAAAGCTGCTTATATAACCCCAGAGAATGTCCCTGGGCTGCGACAGGTGCATAGAGCCAGGGCATATGAAGTTAGGGCCATAGCCCTGTCTTGCGACAGTCTGAAGCAGGTGTTCTGCAAGGACATTGTGGAAGCCTGTCAATGGCTCTCCCATTTGACATTTTCTGATTATTACTTGAACGATTTGTCTTGTATTGAAGGGGATTTGCTTGCATTGACTGATATCCCCCTCCCCCAATGTGTTCACACTAATCCATTTAGTTAATGCTTACAGTGTAACACAGCTACTCCAAATGTTCACAGCCTGACATTTGTCTTTTAATTCTAACATGATCTTGGGGGAAGTATTATAATCCTTTTCATGATTAGTCTTGATTTAGGTGTCTTTTTAGTAGAGCTAGGTTACTATTCTGCCTTTTTATGGGACCAGTTATGCTATGGAGGCAAGAATGATCACCAATCTCCATTCTGGTGGTATCTCAACCCATTAGTGTTCTAGAGGTAATGTATTATGCTAAAAATTAAAGAAAAGATAATTTAATATTCATATTGATTGATAATACTCTCCTGTAGAACACCTTGAAGCCCACCCATCCTCTCCACATCAGCTCATTCTTGGGATTAGTCCGCCCAAAGAATAACTAATGCATGAGGTCAAGGCTGGAGGTCGGCTGCCTGGTAAAAATGCCACTGTAGTGGCCCCATGCCGTGAGTAGCACAGTCAGAAAAGATTCGAGTGGTATTAATCATTCAAGAGACATGACCCAAGAGGCAAGTGCCCATCAGTGTTCTAGAGGTAGGTATTATTAATAAATATGAAAACTTAGTTATGTTTTCTAGATATATGCTATTATAATCTCAACACATGCATTTGCAAAAGCATATCAAAAACTGTGTTTGTTTGTTTACAAAGGTGATAGAAAATTAGAAAATGGCTGTTTTGTGAAACTGATTAGGTTTGTGTAACTCTTCATTTTGGATAGGCATTTGAAAAAAAGAACTCATCGTTTATTAGAAAATCCCTGGTAGAGGTTTGCTCTAGAAAAAAAAATAGAGTAAAGCCAGTTTTCATTTGATTATATTCTGAGAATTATTTTTAGAAAAATATCCATATAAAAAGGACGTTTTAGCGCAGATAGCAATTGTCAGCAATCAAGATATAAAGGTTAACACAGTCCATTGACTACCATGTTAACATTGACACTATTTTGTTAATTTCTTCAGATTGTATTGGGGTTAGAACCACTAATCTTGTACATATGATACATAACATACATGTCTACCAAAAGGTCTCCAAATGTCAAAATAAACACAGTAACCAAAATTGACTGGGCATTGCTATAAAATTGCTTTACAATGTTTGTAAGTGCGTGCGTAATAAAAATGGCAAGAAATCATACTCCAAATGAGTACCAAGAATAAGCATACTTTAGAGCCTTGCAAGTCTCAATATTTGAGAACTAGTCACGATAACGACACAAAGCAAAAGGATTTCCGTGATGACAACAAATGCAAATTAGAAGTAAGTGAGGCAATTCTAAAACTGACTTGGTATGCCTACGTATACAAATAAGAGTAACAAGACATGCAGAGCTTCAGACGTCTTTGAACCTGTGAATAAATGCGGATTTCGCAAAGCATAACGTAGTTGAACGCGTCATAATAACATGAATTCGCAGGGATACAGTTCCAGGCAGTTTTACATGACTGCCACCTATCGTGGCACCTTTCAACCCATGTCTGTATGTCTATTATTGTATTTGTGTCGTTTTGTCCAGAATCACATCCTAGTCATTGCCCTATTCCGCAGTCTGAACTCTTTCTTCTCCATAAGCTAACCTGTCCTTGTCTAACCTATATACATATGGAAGTACCATTGTGATCTTGCCCACTTTCTTCTGTAAAATTTTGACATAGGCTGTATTAGCCCAAATAAATTAAAGGGTCTTCAGCGGGTAACTACTCAGAACATGTTTCGAAGCCTATAGCCGTACATATCTCCACGGATAGCGGCTCCTTGTCTAAGCTAAATATCCAGTAAAGACAACCCACATAATAATGAATAAATATGAACGTGGTAAATGATAAATAAGCTGAATACGTGAAGTTTTGCTTATAAATGCAGAGCTCCATTATGAAAGAAGAATACCTGTCAAACAGACCATAATTACTAAATTTGTATAGTACAGGTTCAGATACGAACAATTTGACTTAGCCCTGAACCAGTATGTACCCTTTCTAGCTGGATAGCTCATCCTAGTTAAACCACCTGCCAGTGTATAACTGAAGAAGAAACAAACTGGGGCATTAATTTCAGTCCCAATAATTGAAAAAATAAACAGTTGCAGCTAGCCCACCTGTACAAACCAAGGGCAGTCCTAACAAGGACTGCAACAATGGACATCCCGCACCAGGAATGTGAACAAACTCCATGATGATATATACTCCTAACTTTGAAAGTCTCCAAACAATTAAGCTCTATTTCACTGCCATCCCTGAGTCAATGTTTCAAGGTAATGTGTCAGGTTTGTGACATTTGAGAAAATACTGTCAATTTTGAGCATTTTTTTAAATATTGAGTAAATGTGCATTTAGGCTGTTAGAAAAGAATGAAAGTCATTAGCATTTATGCCATTTTTCTTAACATGATTTTAAGTACAATTAGGTAAACTTGTAACTGTCGTCGGCCGCTGCTTGCTACCGATCGCTTTTTTGGGGGGGGGGGTTAACCTGACAGAAAACATGTAAGCCAAAAATGTCTGAAAGTGAATATTAAAACAGAATGATGCGAAAAGTTAAAATTAAGTAGCAAAACAGCCAAGTCTAAAAACTGTAAAATTATTGTAGCCAAACTTTCTAATAATCTTTGGATGTTGACAGCAAAATTAAAGGCCAAGTCAGAAAAGAATGGAAGGCATTTGTATCTTAGTCAAGAGAATGCAATGAAAATATAATGTTTCTTACCCAGATATCAAGTACAGTTAGGCATGCTTGTAACTGTCGTAGGCCGCTGCTTGCTACCGATAGCCCCTGGGGGTTCAACCTAACAGAAAGCAAGCTCGCCTAAAATGTCTCAAGGGGAACATTAAAACAGAATGATGCCAAAAGATGAAATTAAGTAGCAAAAGAGGCAAGTCTAAAATCTCTAAAATTATCAAAGCCAAAGTTTCTAACCATATCCGGATATTTACAGCAGAATTTTGCAGTAATATTTCATCAAAAGTACATCTTTGAATCCTCTTGACTCAAGTTTATTTTAAATAAATATTTATTTTGTATTAGTAGTGGTCTTTAATTTCATTGCTTGTTGAAACTGAGAGGTGCTTTGCTTGCACATGGAACAGAGTTATATTCGTAACTATTGAATAGCTGTACGTTCCTGTTCGCAAACTCTGTGGACAGTCTAACTCCGCTTTCCAAGCCTATTATAAACGCCGGAACATGCCACAACTGCAAGCACTTTGTTCCCTTTTCAGGTCTTTCTGCAATAATATGGTCCAGAATGGAAACAAAGGCAGTCCATGGATCAATTAGTCAAATGTATAAAAACAGCTACTTGAACAAGACTGCCAACAAAGGCGCGCAGAACAAAATTATATTTGTGTAATTTGATATTACTGCCTAGAGATATGTGCTGTCAACTTCTTTCTTGTGGCACGGGTGGACATGTCGAGATTCGTGCCTATGAATGCAGTTGTTGCTTGTATTATGTTGCAGATACTTTCAAAGTAGGCCGGCTAACAGAGATTAAAATATCTCTGAAAGAAATTTAACAACGTCGGAAAATAGAACTGCAACTTTGATGGAATGTTAGTTTTACAAATCTTAGGTCTTTGGTTTTAGCTGGACTCGCACGGGCAGCTTGCACGTGGAATATGATTCTAGCATGGTAATGACACTACACACTTCGGGCTTCCAATGAAGGATTCGATTGTCCGTTTGTCATAAAGATTGACGCTGACGTCTCTTTGCAGATCCAATGATGACTTCAAAATGATATTTTGATATTGTTAATTTTAAGCCTGCACGCCTGGTGTATTTTAAATGAAATCATAGTGCTTTGCTTGCATATGGAATCGAGTTATATTCGTAACTATTGAATAGAGGCTATGATATGGTAATTCTGTTATATAGATACCCATATTGACCTTGAATAGCATCATGTGTGATTGCGAATGAAGGCTCAAAAATATATTTTGGAAGAAACCAGCGGGGATCACTGCTTGTTGTCTGATGATGTACAACATGTCTCCCAAAAGTTATCGTCGAACGTCGTAAGTTTACAGAGCTCAATTTCAAAGATTTTTCTTTCTATTTTTGTACAGCCAGTAACAGAAACCGGAACTGAGCCCAATGAATATCATATTTAAACTTTAGGTTTTTGATGGATAGAGTTGAAATGTTATAAGTTTTCATTTAGGCTTTTACATCATTACAGCCTCATTACGATGAACCAGGCGAAGAAGTAAATCTTGGGAATCGTTGATTTCACCACAATGCTGATTACCTATGTTCGATAAAATTCCATTTCAAATGTAAAATATCTCTCAAAATGTAGACAGTTTGAAGGAAGAAGAATAGAGGCAATTCTTCCCGTTCATATTCTGTGAAGATTCGTGTGTTATTTGAACACATGATCCCATTTCGAATATAGGATACAGAATTTTACATTCAGTCCACACGTTTAGCAGAGTCCCATTCAAAGATGTTGATGGATACCATCAATGTTGAAATATCAACCATGCAAGGTACCTGACATTTTCGTATCTTCTAGTGCATTTCAGTACAATGCCACATGACATCTAATTGTGTAGTCCTTTTCACTGATGACTATAGAACTGACGAGATCATGGCATTTGTATAAATCTCATTGCTTTGATTTCAGTTGTGTTTAAGGTACGGATATCATTTTAATGATGTTGTCAATATCAGCTGTCCACGTAGGTGACTATACAGCTAATAGATATTTGACATTTAAGAAACCCATAAGGCCGAATGAAGTTAAATAATGAATTCCCAGGCACGCCGTCGTCTATATTTTTCCTGTATTGACAGAATATTTTATTGAAACTCTTATTGTAAACATGGTAAAAGGGCTCTTTAAACACATCATTTGCATAATAAAAACCTGCGCCATATGTGGTAGTGTAATCATACGTATTTTTCATTTATGAAACGCTGACGAGAGGCTTTCAAAACAGATGCAAAATGAAACGTCTCGGGGAGTTACCCGGGGTAATAAATCTAAAATATGACAAGATACTTGTTATGCTTATGCAGTCTACAAAGCTACAATTGCGTACACATTCAATATTTTGACCTTTAGCCCAACAGTACATATCCAACGATATCGCAAGTTTAGAGTAATGCGCATTTCGCTAAAGATGTACTTCTATTGATGCAGACATATCTGAATTAAGCATAGTTCAACGATTGCTTGTAGCATTATTCATTGTAGATAACTGATGACTAGGTTTATGTTGAATTCTTTTCATGCTTTTGTATTCTAGCTCTTGATGCAATACAAATATTCATTTCCACGGTATTACCTTCCGAGCCGCTGAGTATCACAATTAATAGATTTGGCCGTAGAAATAATGAAAATAAACACATGACAGAAAGGTGTCATAAAAAGAATGACACATGATAGGTATCTGGGTTATTTCTTTCATTGTGAATGTTGAACTTATGACTGGGCTTCGGCAAAAGTCGACTTAATTTCCCCTCTCAATGTCGGACGAATGTAGACTAGGAGTTCCCTGAACTTTTGCCCGTATATTCTTTGTGCCAATATACTAACATGTCAATAAAATAAAATTAATAAAATTGTCTGGGATTTAGAAAAGAGTGTGCTTAATTAGCTAATTTCCCTCCTCCCATATTACACAGGCTTAGGCTACGATCTGCCCGAACTTTGCCTTCTATGCTTTGTATCAAACTACCAGCGTGTCCGTCAATAAACGTAAATGAATTCATAATCTCAAACAAAGGCCTCAATACATGCACAATGTTCAGCAGCGGTTTAGAAATAAGACGTGACTATGTTGCACAATATTATACATATACATATCTTTGCATATTCATATGTGCTATAATCACGTTAGATTAATGTTTATGGCGCCAGATTTCCGAGTTCTCGTTAAGAAGTATAGATAAAATTAACAGAACGATCACCGAATTTTATCTCAAGCAGCAACTGACTATTTGGTGGTCTCAGAGTGGGACTTACATCTTGATTGAAGCTCGGCAGCAGTGATTTTGTGAAGCTTGATTTCAATTATTTCGTCAAGGCGGGCCTAATGTGGACATAAACGGAAAGCGTTTGAACACCAGTTGTTTTTTGAGGTCATGTTCATATGTTACATCATAAATTATTCTTAACAAGTACAATTAGACATACGCGAATGTCTTACCAGGACTGCGACTGTTTGCATATTCAGTTTTAACGCCTGGTCCACCGAAGAAGACGAGACACCCCAGCATAAATATTTGTAACGTACATTTGAATTGAAAAAAGTAAAAAAAAAAATCAACGTACTATTTATTAATACACAGAAGATATGAAAAAGCATGCGCTTAACACAATAGAAGCATTGTCTCCTGAATTTGTGTTAATTGGTATGATCAAAGAAATGTCACACAATGCACTGTCCAATCTTACTTCATGAGCTCTGCACAAAATCCAGTCTTGTTGGGCCATTCATTTTGAGTTCAGACATACTGTACCTAGAATATATATTCTTAAATTCATCCAATTATAATATTTCGATAACTTACAATATATATATATATATATATATATATATATATATATATATATATATATATATATATATATATATATATATATACATACATACATACATACATACATACATACACACAGATTCATTCAATAGCCAAATCATATGGACTTCATTTGCCCCAACTTGTGGATAGGTATGCCAATATATCAAAAGCCAAAGTATAGACTTTGCAAGCCTGTAAATTAAATGAAGACACAAGGAAGAAGAGTCCAAGAGATTATTATAGGAAGGGGCCAGCTGCCTTAAATCGTGTAGCCAAGTATTCAAGCTGTGTTAGATGGTCACCTGCCCATCAAGGTATACTTAACTGGAACTGTTGTGAGCGTTGTGATCCGTTAAAAGACTACCTGAGACTTGTAATTCGGCTACACTTTCAGCAGTTTAATGCGATTTGTGCAACATGTTCAGATTATCACACAAAAAAGCCAGATATTTGTCAATTTAAATTATGCATATGAATTAACAGGCAATTACGAAACTGCGAGTTATGAAAAATGTGCACTCAAGAGCTAATTTAGCTGATCATTACAGTTGTCGTAACAAAGGCAGGGAACAAGTTTTATGAGTGTTCTCTGGCCGCAGGTCTCTGTATTTTACTTTGGTGCATTAATATCGGTGTGTTAGTTTTGCTCTGGACTTGCATATGTAGCTGTAGTTTCGAGACATGCTTTTAGAACATTCGTTTCCCTTTAATTACGGTAGGCCTAACAATTGACAGCACTGAATCTATACTGTTACCACCAGATGCAGTTGTCATTTGTAGCACATTGTTGATGCGGTTTTTGCATTTAAGTTTCCAGCAGTCAGCATACCCATGCCTATTTAATGTTGAAAAGACGGTCTGTGTATTTTACTTTGCGCTTGCTAAAAGGGAAAGCAGCGCAAATGTGATGTAGGGTTTGCGAATGTTAGGCCTATAGTTATAGCATCTCAAGGATCCACTGCTGTTCATAGAAATAATTCTGATGCATTAGGAGCGCAGCTCTCTTATGGTACTGAACCTATATTATTTGATTGAAATGTACATGTTTTTCGTCATGTTTATGTAACTTATTAAATTAACTTTTAATGAAGCAACTAAATTTATTCCTTCATACGATTAGTTATGTATACAATTACTTCATACTTGACATTCATGAATTGGATCATGAAAATAACTTTTGGTGCATTACCTGTGGTCGTATTTAACATATCACACTTTGAATCGGATTACAGCTGTGATGCTGTCCCAGTTCAGTTCCTATAATGTGTCCCAATTTAAGTGTTTAATTAGAGCTTAGTTAAAATAAAATGCACTGTGTAATCAAATTTTCAGTTTGATAACTGAGATCAAAATTATTTTCTGGTGTATATTATTGTAATTTGTATGGTCACTCCTTAGCTGTGTTGATATTGCATCTAATGATTATATTGTAATTTGCAGATTCTCTAGCCAGGTGAGATAGCATTCCATCTTTACCAGGACGTCAGCGACGGTGTCATTTAAAGTCTGTATTGATCGGTGACACCAATCTGCTTTGGAAAATGCGGATTTCTGGACATCAAACTGTGCACCGTACGTTGGCTGGTATCTTCACATTTAACCTTAGTCACGTATACCAAATTTGAGTAAAAAAAACGACAGTGCAATATTGTCCAAATGTCTCAAAGCACGATGAATAAAAATGACCAAACCAATAGGACGTATTCATATTAACTGGGATCCTGTGCAGCCACGTACGCCATGGCAAGGAACTTGACAGAAAGCAGGGCAGATTCGTGTATTAAGAGCGTCCAAATGAGCTTCTGGGGTAAAAGTAACAACTCGCGAAAGCAAAGAGCTGACGAAAAGTCATTCATAAAATTCAAGTTTTAAAACTTATAATGTGGTTTACAAACATATTTAGAAAATTTCCTTTGTTTACCAGCAAAAGTATCATTTCTAGATTGTTGCTGGTACAAGTGCCCTCATCATGGCGGAGGTATAGCTCCGTTTTCTAGTAACAAAGGAGACCAGAACAGGTCTGCAGTGAATATAATAACTACTAAAACCACCCATTATGTAGAGGGTTAAGTACTTAGGTTATAAACAACAGACAACAACAAAACGTGGCTGTTTTTCGTGTTTCATCAGCTTATGACATGGCTTCTGACTGGGTTCAGCGGTGGTGTCATACCCGCTGAACCTTCCTCGGGCCGTGTAAAGTCTCATAAGGTTCCTCCAGGCAGCGACCCTGTACTGTTTCTTTATCGGCCGTGTCTATTCGCCCAATTGTTGTGCCGATTAGGTTTGCCCATGCTTATTTGCCCCGATGTTGAGTAAATGAGGTTGGACAGTGCTTCATTCGCCCAGTTGTTGTGTGAATGGGACCCAGACGTGCTTTATTTGCCCAACGATTGTACCAATAAGGATCTATCGTGCTTTAGTTTTTTAGTTTTTTTGCAAATAAGGTTTGATTATGGTTTATTTGCCCATATGTTGCGGCACTAGGATACGAGTGTGCTAAATCTGCCCAGCTGTTGTCCCAATAGGACTTTGATCACAGTATCTATCTGCTTAGCCGTTTGGCAATAGGAGTCAATGCCATGTATATTCGCCCAGCTGGTGTGCAAACAAGGTTCAACCATGCATGCTTACTTTGCCCAGCAGCTTTGCTGATTGGTCTGGCTGTTGGGCCTGTAGAATGTGAGCGTAGTTACCTGGCCCAGGTATTTTGCCAATAGGATTTAGTCACAGCATCTTTCTGGCCAGCTATTGTGCTAGTAGGGTTTTGCACCCCCTGCGTGTTCACCCAGCAGTTGAACATAGGCTCACCCTTCTTTTACTCGACTAAAGAGACAAATATATATCTCAAGGGTAAATCAGATTCAACACATGGATGACATATTGACTTAAACCTTAAAATATTGATTTTTCATTTTTTTTTCATGCGAATAATAAGTTGGACAAGTGGGTGGTCAAATACAGTGCATATATCCGTTATAGTCTTTTGTTTTTTGAAGATCATTCTGGTATCCCATTCTTATTGGACATACTAGCAAAGATTATGATAATGCTGAGGATAAAACGATGATACAGGCGACTACATAGCTTTTCCTCCATACAATTAGGTAAGCAAACATCCTTGATCTGAAGTGCAATAAATGTTAAAACCTTAAAACGTGACGCGTAACCTTTATGGCTGCACGATCATCATGAAACATCATATCCAAAATTCGTGCCAGCAAATTTAAATTCATGTACAAGTTAAAATGATACTCATCCAAGGTTGGACCACATCGAGTTTATGTTGCGTTTAATTCCACATTGGGATATCAGACGCCACACCAGAGCAGTCTACAGTAACAAACCATACACAATATAATATTTCCACTTGCTACCTGGATATCGGATATGGATATTTCAAGAAATTTGAAAGCTGGAACAAAGGACAGCCAACAAAACAGTTGGCAGAACATTAAAACCGCAAGTCAGTATCACTGAGTAGAGCCAAATTAAATGGGCACTATAACCACATCAAAGTCATGGTCAATTTTTTCCAAGGCTGTTCTAATTTCATTCATGGAGTGAATGATCTGTGTTTGTCCAATCCTGTTAAATCTACACCGTATCTTTGGCGAGCCTCAAGGAAAAGTCTAGTGTACCGAATTATCAACGATAACACCAAGAAAAAAAACAAGGCTCTACTTGATGCTCGACACAGATATGTGGACTTTCTGAAAAGTGTTGACTCTTATGTGTGTGATTCCGTGCAGTAGGTGCTCCATTCATTCCTTAATCATGAGTAGCCCAAACAAAAAGCCGCCACTAGAACCTTTGCCAATTCAAACGCTGACTAACTCGGCATTCCTTCTCCCTCATCCAAAAGAAGTGGCATATGTTTTGACAGTGTTGAATGGATTTGGTTTAGACAGACGGATGGACGGACAGACAGACAGACAGACAGGTGGACGGACGGACGGACAGACACAGATTCAGACAGTTAGATAGATAGATGGATGGATGGATGGATGGATGGATGGATGGATGGATGGATGGATGGATGGATGGATGGATGGATGGATAGATAGATAGATAGATAGATAGATAGATAGATAGATAGATAGATAGATAGATAGATAGATAGATAGATAGATAGATAGATAGATAGATAGATAGATAGATAGATAGATAGATAGATAGATAGATAGATAGATAGATAGATAGATAGATAGATAGATAGATAGATAGATAGATAGATAGATGACCAGCCGAGTTCGGCTACGGAACACACTGACGAACAATAACTACGGTGAGGTGAGGAAAATGGTGGGGAGCATTTTAAGGGCGTAATCAGTTCTGTCTGTCTCTCGTTCATCTGTCTACAGGGAGCTACCCTGAAGACAAAACATGCACCACTTACAGGTGAGATACTACGTTCTTCCCGCTTCCAGTACATCAGCCTCCCAAGTGTATCTTTTAAGTTGGACATTTTTCCTTCAAAGGAGTGAATTGGATGGGTCTACCTTGACATAGCAGAAACAGGCCACACCGTAATTTCACATTTATGCAACGCCTTGGTTTGCAGAATAGAATACCCCCACCCCACCCCCACCCCGAAATTGAAGAAAATACGTTTCATGTTCTTTTTAATATATATTTGTGAACATACCGGCTCGTTGTCAAAGCTTCCCTGCAGATTGTACAGAGCCTAAGCGTGTCATAAGATGATGTGCTTTCTATAATCGCGACTATGCCGATAATCGCGACTATGGCGATAACAAGCAGTATCAGTGCGATCTTTAAATATGGATGCCGTATCACTTGATATGTTAATTTAAAATAGTGACTCGCAAATATCTTACCTGTGTGGAAGGACAGACCTTTTGTTTTCTCAGCATTCTTTATTTCTTTCTTTTGACGGCGATTTTGTCCAGATCTTTTCTGGGACGTCACTGATACTAGAAAGTCTACATTTGGCATGGCTATAGTCGCAGTAGTGAAATTGTTCACCTGGTATGAAATATCAGGGATGCTCCAAATCATAATCATACAGGTCGGTGCCATTCAAAATTGAAAACCCAGTACCTTCAAAATTCTCAACGTATCACGCACGATTTTAAGTGCTCCTCGCATATTTGTAAAGACTGGGTATCTAATGAAGTCATGACAAGAGCTGTAGATTTAGAATTGAATTGAATTCGTAGCATATAAAATTTCAAATTTCTGATACAAGATTATCAGATATACAGTTTTTGTAAGCTTTGAGCGGTACGGGGCATCCTTGTATACAGACTAAGGTCATTGAGTCGGTAGAGCCGCTCGACAATATAGCACCTATATAAATATCATTGCACTCTACTCAGCCTATGTTCAGCTGTCACTTTAGATGTTGCAGTGATGTGTATGTATCTCCTCCCCTTGGGCCAAATGACGCATTTATACACTAAATATTGTCCTTACAAACTACCAAGCCTTGGTTATCTTCATATGAAAACTGCATTCACAAGACTAGCTTTTGACGTTTGGTTAATTAGGTCAAGGTTGCCCATATGTCGTCTCTAATCTAGAGGTTACAAGGGACCATCAGCGTGAGCAATAACGTTAAGTATACCTGGTTCTAAAGTGATTACCTGAACATCAAATTTATTTAAGTAGCTAAGACACCTTGAGCATAAACCAAGGCCACCATGAAAATTCTCTCAGTTTACGGGTCACATAATAATTAGCATCCACATTACATGTATATCAACGTCTTCACACAAGCAAACATTCAAGCAGGTGTTGTCTAGATGTACACACTTTAGAAATATCTGTGTCTAGTTTATGATGTAAATGATGTGAATCAGGACTTAAGAACGTTAAGTCTCCGGATCTTTGAACCTTCGGAACTCTAGCCCTTTGGAACTATGAACGTTTAGACCATTGACCCTTTGGAATAATGGACCTTCGTAATAGTGAGCTGTCCCCGTTCATCGCTTCTACACTTAATATCTCTAAAATGTTTCATTTCTATCAAAATGAATCCATATAAATACTTGATATAACATGTTTTTGTCGCTTTTTTCTCTTTTGTCTTCTACCCATCTTTATTTGGCTCTCTCTACTCATCGTATAGGCAAAACCTTTGAAACGTGCAGCACGACAAATAAATTATAGTGGGTATCTCACACTCAGAAAGCGGTATTTCACTCTAAACCACTGAATACCTTTATTAGTATCAAATAAGAAACCAAAAAAAGACCGTATCAATACAGAGGAATGTTAACTTTAAACAGAGATCTTCATGGAGAAATTTGGATAAGTTAAGAAAGTTCATCATCAACACCCAACATGATGGGAATGAGGGGGACTTTTTTCTTTTCTTCAGAAAATTCATTAGATCTAATTACAAATTTGAATGTTTGAACTATATCTGCATGATATTAATACACTTCACCGCTGGTTACTAACGATTGTGCGGATTTTTAATTGTTTTGGTTTGCATGTTAGAGTCCAGTTCTTCTACCAAGCACGGAACACACGATTAAAAGATAACCCGTCAAAAACCTTGCTACTTGTATTGCCAGTAAAAAAAAAACAAAAAACAAAAAAAAAAAAAAAAACTTACAAACAAACAAACAAAGCAAACTTAAAACCTTTATTAATCGTATCATATGTAATGCCGAATATAATGCTCATAGTTAACCTTTTTTAAAAAAATTTACTGTACAAAAAAGTTCAGCCCCCTTCCTTAAGGGGAGGGCTTAACAATTTTTACAGTATATATATAATCAAAATTTTCAAAAGTCATGAATGTAGTAAAGCTAAGAGCAGCCAAGTTATTAAAATCAGATACAAATCAGATCAAAATCAACTACCAAGTTATTTTCTAAATTTCTAAAAAAAAATGTTGCATACTGTTGTGCTCACTTTATACCTTCTTGAATGTCCTGTTTTCAGTCTCCTTTTGAATGACGTCACGCAATATGCATGTTAGGCTTGTCTTTCTGTTGATATCATATATGCCCTTAAAAAGGGAAAAAGAAAAGCTTAATGCGCAAATTATGCGATGACACTGTTCCTTCTTTATTTCGAACAAGCGGAATGCGAACATTAATGGTGTCAATCAGTTAATATGCTAATAATGCAAAATTCCCACATGTACGGACAATGAACTCCCTGATGAGAGCATTATACACACCTTGTATTTTTAATTAATTACGGCTTCAATTCTTTGGTTCTAAAATACCCCTTGATTCAGTAAATGAATAAGAGCGTTATTACACCATCGGGAGCTTTGAAAGTCCAAATATTGAATTTTATTTTCCTTCAAACCTGTATTTCCTAGTGAAACGGACCATTCTTTTAACTTCCGGGTTTCCCCTTCTTTATTCGGTTCAGTAAACTTTTACGCAACGACGTGTAACATTTTAATTAACTTATTATTGTTTTGTTTGATAATTGTGTCACCCTTTGTGATCACGTTTCATTATGGTATTTTCCCTGTACTTTTCGAATGTGATCCTGGAAATGTTTGCGTGAAGTTTTAAGCTATATGACTTACGCATAACCATATGACATACGTATTAACAGAAAGCTTGCAAAGGATCGCGACTTTATAGCTTGACATCATAAAGCAATTATATTGCATGAATACACACATGTTGCTTAGGGAGATTCTACCAAAAGGCCCATGTACACATTGAAAATTTCCCTTCTAAGTTGTAAACAAGCCTTGCAAGTCCATGCTTGTTCTGTGATCGTTGCAACATTTGACATCACATATTTAGCACGTGGCGTCACAATTTAATACAAGCTGTGTTCAGAGATAAGATATATCTTCAAAATGTAAAGACAGAACCTCTGTGATTCACATGAAAAAAAAAACACCACCAACGGTAGATGAGAAAATTCATATTTGCTTTATTTTAACCTAAGTACATGTATTGCCTATCTATTGAAACATCCTGAAAAACACCTCCTTTAACCTGTCACTTTAGCCGACATCAGTGAACATGAAATCAAGACCAAAAACAAAACAAAAAAAAAAAAAAAACAAAGAAAAACGAAACAAAACAAAACATCACAAACAAACAAAAAAACGAAAAAAAACCCCACCCCACCCACCCCCCAAAAAAAAAAAAAAAAAAAAAAAATACAAAACAAAAACAAAAACAAAAAACCCCGAAAATTTGAAAAAAAAGAAAGAAAAAAACCAAGATGAACCGAAACTGGGTTGCGTGCTTTGCTTTTGGATCATAGTATACTTTCTTTGTTTACATTTGTATCTCCAAACATTGAAGATGAAGGTCATGTGATGGACTAAAAAAAAAAATAGAGGTAATTGTGGGTACGCGCAGGCTTTTTCTTTCTACTCAGTCTCCGATGTGAGATATTTGCTTTCTAATAAGTTAACATCTACGGTTAAAATAGGAGCATGTATTATTTTAAAAAACAAATCTTAGCTAATACTTGCTAACATAACTTTTTGGACTCGCATCAAAATGTACCGTTGTTAATTACATGTACAATTACAAAGTAACCAGCGACCAATGTATGTATTCTCGTCATAACCAAGGCAATGAAGGTATTCATGATAACTGCAATGTACTGTAAACATATACCCTTTTGTTTGGTTGTGGTTTTCCCTGCAGGGAAAATACAAAGGTGTTTGATCACCGCCACTTGTGCATGTTGGGAACATGGCACCCAGGCGAACTAGCCTTGCTTCAGCCAGTTTTTGTGCTGCATGGTGACATATACCATTGCAAGATGAATGTTCGCAGTAAACTGATCCACCCTGCATTGAAAAGAAATGAAATAACATATGAGCAGTATATGAGCCCGGGCACTCTCTAGGAAAATAATATCCATGATCACAAGATGTTCTTAATATTCTTACCATTGATAAATAAGTGGATGCTTTCAAATCGTGACAATTATCAAGTGCATAGCATCCGCCCTGCTGGGACATCTGTGTGAGTGAAATATGATATGATCATTATTTTTAGGTTGGCCACAACACCTTTTCTGATATGGATAAATTTGTATATTCATGGATGAGACCTATATGTTATTCACATTTATATTTGTATATACTAAGTACTTTTGATGGGACAATACCTGGCTGACGGACACATTAGAATAGAATGCCTGAAACTGAAGCTCTCCTCACACGTTCCTCAAAAATGAACGTCACAAAATTTACCCTCGAAACACGTCTAACTCTTTGCTTTTAATGCTCTAAAGTAAAACGAATCCGAAAGATATTATCCGATGAATGTCATTATAATGTAGGCAGACACCCTCATTGTCATCATGGCACACACTATTGTCATAAACATAGCCATCAGGGTAGTTATAACTTGTCACAATTTGCAAATCAGTGGCAAGAGTCTGTCACCATAAAATGGTAAAACCGCATGCACCGTTGGGATATTAAGGAGTAAATAATGGTTGATCAAAATAGCGCTACGAAGAATGTATACAAAGTGGTCGTTCTTGGTACAGTTATGCGTCGATGTTCATTGTTAAGCATGGGGCAATTGCAAAAATAGTTCCCTTGCAGTGCCGCTTCTTCGTGGAGATTTTTTTGCGGAATTTGCGAAAACACCAGATTACTTTGCTGAGGCTGTTCGCGGTTATATCGAAAAGACGATGCGCATGTGCAGTTGGTGTCTGAGAGCTCCTGAGAACAGAATGAGTAATTCTTCTTCCGCTAGCATCTAACTGCTGGGAAAAAAACTAATTAAGCGAGTAACGACTTTGCTTGATTAACCAAATAGAGGGATTATGTTAAATTAAATAGTTACAAGCCTGTGAAACAGGTCAAATATTTTTGCTGAAATTGACATTCAGCACTTGCATATACAGAGCTTACAAGATTGTTATATCGAACTGAATATGAATTTATAGTCAAAGCAGAGGCTGATACCTCTAAGACTCCATGTGTCGTGCAGTATCTGTCTCTGCTAACTCTTTGGATACAAATCAACAGCTTTCTTCTGTTTACTTAGGGCGGAATGTAGCATGCATCAGGGAAAGTTGCTGACTGATGGTATATCAGTATACATAACACCAAACAGGAAGAAAATTCAGTCGACATGAAAAGCATAATACATTACCAACGCCAGGCACCTCTTGAAGCCTGTAATGAGACAACCTTATGTGACAAATATCAGTATTTAGCCCCCTCGGTGGGAAATGGAGTGTGTTACTGTAAAAGGCTTTCAGTGACTAGTCAACAGCAAACTGTAGGCGGGATATGGTTGTAGCGTTTTTCTTTTCTTGATCTGTTTGTTTGTTTGTTTGTTTGTTTGTCTATTGTTTGTTTTTGTTTTTTGTTTTGGTTTTTGTTTGGTGGTTTTTTTTTTTTGAAAATTGTAGCCTCTATTTGATACTACTACCATTACAAGTCGTCTTGTTCTGAGATAGTCAGTAAAGAAGTGCGTAGAATCCATGGCAGAGACCAAAATGTGGAACAAAAAGCTAACATACATCATGGAGATATGTTAGGTGCAGCCATACAAATTGGGCCTTGTACCACCAAATAAAGGTTTACAAGCGTCTTTCAGAGTATTCTAGCAGTATATGATACTACTATACAAAGAAATTCAGCTAATGGTACCATATTTAAAATGCAGGCACATCGAATACATATCTCATATTATTTTAACAAAATCCCATAACCGTATTTCTCATACTGCGAGTGTGGAGCTGACAAAATAGAGTTCTTCCAGTCTGTTTGCCACTTCGTCACAGGCACGGTATAACAAAATATTTGCCTTGCATAAAGACAACATAGGCGTTCACAGATATAGATATACATTGGATTATTATAACCCGCGATAGTTGTTTTCATAATCATAGTTTTTTGTGTTATATTGTCCTCTTGAGCACCAATAGTCTGTCTATCATGGCTTCATGAACACAATACTGATCCTGTGAAGTGTGCTATATGAACTGATGGGACAAGAACATTTAATATATTTCATATATGGGGGAAAATGTATGCTATATAAAGTTTTTCGCTCGGGAAGAACAAAAAAGGCACGAGTATGCTATCTTTTTTTTCCTGAAAGGAAGATACATAGTTCATTTCTACGTCTGGCAGGTAGCGCAAGATATTTCTAGATTATTAATTACTTGTACGTTGCGTCTAGGTCATTCACATTTGCATCTTTTATAAATTGATAGCTATGTCTGTATAGGCAAATCCAATTGCTGTTCTTTCAGTCGCTATAAACTTTTAAGAACGATACATTTACATCAATTTATACTCGATATAACATATAACCATATGACGCCACCTAATGCTGTTACTGAGAAAAACACTAATATATTCGACTGGGTTGTGACAACACGTAGCCCGATTACCCACTAAGAATGAGGCGCCTCCTATGATACATCAGCGAAACAGGTGAATCATATACATGAATGCGAGTTATGAAATGACACTCAGAGGTGAACTCGCCTTAAAGCGACCGCGTCCATATCTGCAGATGTTTGTCAGATTAATCGCAGACTTTGCACCATAGCGTTTGGGCATATCCGTTACAACACCAGCTTCCTTTCAGGGTCGTTCTACCCACCAGCTATCTCTGTGGCTGATCCACCAGGGTGCACATCCCATTGAGCATACTTGTAATTAGCTAGAGTCAGTGGGGCTCTATGTGGATAACGCCCCCCCCCCCCCCCACCGGGTCACTCTTTCTTAAGTGCCCCGGTCACAAAGTCACAAAAAAAAATCTAAAGCGGTGAAATTCATCATGCAGGTCATTGATTGCCTTAATTAATGTCTTAGGTCACCAGACCGCATGTTATGCCCTCACAGGTCGCAATTCGCCATATACCCATCTGGACTCCCAAGAGTAAGTGGACTATTTGAATGTGTTTTTCGTAGTGTGCACCATGGACCTATATTATACTTTCATGATTACACAGATTATCTGGAATGGACTTACATGACAGGGAGTGACCAAATATACAAACATTCTTCCTAAATGTGTAAAGTTACGCTTCTGCAACATTGATTGGTTGGTTGACAATATGCAACTCTTAAAACATGGAACTGCATTGCACAAATACATATCGGCACCAAGTAGTACTAAATGAATAATTTCATTCACAAAGTAAGTCATGCAATGTTATTTATGTCGACACGTCAGTATTCTACCGCAACTGTAATCACGAGTTAAAACGTTTGCCTTATGTGTTGAAAAATTCAATGCAATATTATAGTTTTCTTAATTGTTTCGGGTGTGATAGGATGTCATGTTTTCTTCACACAAGGCTAACTTTATGCCGTCGTCATACAACAAAATATCTGCAAACAAGTACAATCCTGAACAGTCTGTAAGCTATTTGACTAGATGGGTGCTTTAACCCATATGCCTCCGTGCTCAACTCTGCCACCTGGTATGGTGCTGGGTATTGGATGTTCCTGGGACAATCACGAGAAAAACACCTCTGTCCAAAGTTACTTTGGGAGCCAATCCTGACCGCTGGGCTGCTGCTTAGTATTCCTGCAGCAACTAAATTACTACGCTGCACCGAAAATGGATATTCGAGATCAAAGGAACGGATCGGTGACCTTTGTGTAGCCAAATGACCAATACTCTGGGAAGTAAATAGGTTCAAACGGTGTCCGACATTGCCAGTCGTGTGAAAAGAGCTGCTTCCTTATAAAGTGTATATAGATGTAGAATTACTGTGAAAATAGCTTTTGATTTGCTTTTTATTTCACCTTGTAAGCCTTGACTTACAAAGCATGTCTGTTATTGTCATAATCTAAACCGATCAGTATACAAATATTGTAGCCACTACATTAAAAAAAGCGAAACCGCCACAGACAAATTATGTTTTTACCTTTACAATGTGACATAAATACAACAAAATCCCATAAAAATGTCTTCGAGTCATACCCTGGTAAGCGTGTATGCACGGCCACTTCATGCAGAACAATACAAGTAACTAAATAAGGTGCACCAATTGCCGTGTTCTAGAATGGGGATGGCAAGCTGATACTTAGAATCTTGTTTATCATGGTAATATTATATAAACACTTGACCACTAGCTTAATTGCTTGGGCTGGGTTAACTTCTCTTCACAGCTCGAGTTTCCCAGAAAAAAAAACCACTTTGTTGCCGATACGCTGGAATCAGTGACAGTAAGAAGTCTCCTCTTGCCTTCTGTTGTTGTAATAGTGTTTAATTCTGTGAAACCTTATCAAGGTACTGTATATTATCTTCCGTTACATCGTGTACAATTGATTGAGGGACTGTAACCACACAGTGATTTCTCAAAGTTCCATGTGGGATAGAGCCCTGGCAACTTGATGAGAACACCTGTATGATCAGATTTTACTAGGTAGCCAATTGTCACGAGCCCTCTTGATTGAAACCTACAAATACTACCCAATCCAACGCCAATTTGAGACATACCTATGAACTCTTGACCTTTTCCCAAAACAGACTTGAGCCTCATTGCAACGTTAACCTGCAGTAAGTATAGATGTTATCCTTGTTAAAGCTACCGAGTTTTTTATATAGAAAGGGGCTTGTTTTGAACATACCAGCTTTGGCACAAGACACACTGTCGCTGCAAATAGGACAGTAGAGTATCGTATACCAACTGATGGTCTTTGTAAGATTCTGGACCATTAAATCACACTGGTGAATATTAATGATCAATTATAGATTCATGTTTCCTAAACAGGGATAAGTAGCTATTATCGTAGTAATACAGAGCATTTGCACCTGGGCTTTGTAACACGTGATAGTATCTATGTAAAATCGTGGAACCTGAATTGTGGTGAAATGTACAAAAGTGTCATAAACATCTGTGAATTAAACGGATCACTGATTTATGTGAGAAATAGAATAAACAAGGAACTTTGTCACGTTGATTACACTGAGATATTCCTGACTGAGGTTATGTGAGAAATAAAATATACAAGGAAGTGTGTCATTGTGATTACAGTTCTGTGTATAATGCTGTGCATGTGTAAAAATTATAAAGCCTAAATATGTATTAAGAGAAATTGAATCCTTATAAAAAGTTCATTTCATTGACGTAGGCTACATACCATTGCTTTTTGACATACAACTTTTCTCTGCCATCACAAAATCATACGCTCGTGTATTCAAGATTGGCTACTTGGGCAGTGGATGCAGTGAGCCAAGAATAGCGTGATTAGCATGACAGTAGTTTTTGTAGTCACGATCCCTAACCTTGAGAAGCAGCTCAGTGAGAATAATGTGCGGGAGTTTCAAATTAACGCCGGATCTTTAACCGTGTTCATGTGTCATATAGGCATTTTGCCCACCTTAAACTTGCTTTATTTTTATTTAACTGAAATTTAAGGCAAATTATAATTCTTGCCATTATGTCTAGCAGTTGCGTGACTTGGTTTCAAACAGAAAGTGAGTGCAGTAGGTTTTTTCTTAAGCGAGAAACTTCACATTGTATCTGTCACTATAATCAGGACACATAATATGCTTTTGCATCTGGTATAAAAATAAGATATGTGAACTTATTTTAGGTTTAGTAGTTTGGGACGACCTCGTTAGCCACGCCACTTCACACGCCGTCATACCACAATTGCTTAACCATTAAAAAGACTAGTTTTCCATTTGCGACAATTCGAAAATGCTCCCAGCAGCATAACTTTCTGTATAAAATGTATCAAAACCTGGGATGGAGTGCCGTCTATTTGTGATAAAACCTGTATTACTTTTATTACAACAAAGTTTTTTAAAGATTAATTTAGGCTGTTTAAGAAAGGTAACACGTGACAAATGTTTCAACTGATAGGGACACTAATTTGTCTAACCCAAACTGTACCCATGTGACAGTCACTTTAGTTAGAGCGGAACACATGATAAAAATCTGTCTTTATACTTTAGGATATATCTTAATTGATTTAAGGATCCTCATTTGTTCTGTTCATTTTTTTAAAATTCTTGGTGATATCTAAAAATTATGATTCTACAAAAAAATTCAAAGATTTTGACTTTCTCTATTTCCTTGCCACAATGAAACAAAAGTTGCAAATACCCCATGTTTTGATGTGTCAAAATATAAAATCCTAATTTTTGTATCTCTGCATTTTCCATATGTGTCTTACTCTGTGCAAATGATTCAAGCTTCAATCTAATGTTATATGCTTTTCTGTCAGAGAGAGATAGAGAGAAAGAGAGACAGACAGACAGACAGACAGACAGACAGAAAGAGACAGAGAAAGAGAGACAGAGAGAGACAGGGAGAGAGAGAGAGAGAGAGTGTCGCTTTGGGTTTTAAAATAAAAATTATATTTTTCAGCCTGATAAATTCCATAGGAATCAATGCAGTGTAAGTTAACTCAGCAAGACTCCGTTCATGGTAATGAAACTCCTTGCGCCTGTACGTACCACACAAACAATTCCCCATTGAAATTGTGGTGTAGGGGCTTAGATTTTTGCACAACAGATTTATTCCTTCTTGAAAAACTATCCCCCCCCCCCCGACTATTGCGCACCTCCAAATGTGGTCACATTGATTTGTACAAAATACTACTACAAACAATCCTGGCATTCTGTATGCATAAAATCCGAGATTCGTCAAACCAAAAACCTCATCAACTGTCACATACTGTGATTTAATTACTCAATACATTATGACACGAACATCGTTTCCAGCTAAGGGCAGTTTCACAGCAGACAAAATAGGTCAGTGCTACATAAATGATGATGTAGTACATGGTGGTGGACAATACGATATAGACTGGATCCCTTGTCTGCAACCAGGTTGCTTTCTCTATTCTCAGAGAGCTAATTGTTATATTTAAGTAGCGGGAAATCTGTTCTTGTTTTCTTTACTCATTGGAGGGAAATAAGTTGAGCCTTTGGAAATATTCAAAGGTTACGCTATCAAAATGTATCATATAGCCATTTCTTTGTAACTGCAAGCACTTCCGAGACCAATGTCTTAAACTATATTAGACGCCACTGCAATTTCCTCACAGCGACCGGATTTGAATTTAAGATAACTTGGAGATGGGGATGGATGCAACAATTACATATTCCCACTATGCGAGTAGGTTGGACACGTACTTTGTGAATCATAGGAAAGCGTGGTTCAACTGCTTCGTCGGTTTGAAAGTGGTTCAAGTGTGCGAAAACTGAAACTGGAGCAACATCAGCCATGCACTAGCACGTGTTACACCTCATTTTTGATGGCGAACCATCTATGGCAATATTCCCAACTTGTTTCTCACCAATATTTAAAATTTCATACGCTGACACGGGATTTTTGATATTAATGACATACGAAAGTAATGATTTTTGTTTAGATCCTTAGGGTGGACTCTGAAGGTCATCAGCATATAAGTGGCTGACATACAGAATTTTGAGGAGGAAGACATCCAACTCCTGGTGTCGTATTATTGTATAAATATACAACTGACAAAGTAACTTGGGAATGGACTACAATTAAACAGCGTTGCATAAGTTGCGCTTGGATGTCTATCACTGGCCATATTTAATAATGTAATCCAAATTTTTGTACATTTCTCAAATTAAAAGCATATTCTGTTAATATGGCAGGACCCAAGCTCCCCTGAATCAAGGGCTAAGATGACCATGCTCACTTCAATTTTTACATTTTAGAATACTACTGTAAAAGTATATATTTTTGGAATTGTAAGGGTTCCTAGATTCAGATATGCCAAAATAAAAATCGTTTTAGGATATACAGTCACCCTTGCTTCCATATTGAAACGCAGTCCTGTGCATAAATTTGATTGAAAAACATATCTTGGGGAGAATTTTTGTACATTTATTTTTGTCCAATCAATCCCAGACTTTTCAATTATCAAGTTGCATATGTAAACCAGAAATGTCTTCTTCAAATTTTAATATACCAACTAGCTCGTATGCTTTTAAAATTTTCATGATCCGAAGTCAGCTATTTCTTTTCAAAACCTTCAAAGTACCACAGAATAAAAACTATGTTCTATTTCTAAAAATGCAGCTGGACATACCTGGTAAACATAATAAACTTGATATTTAAGAAGTTTGGGACTGCATTATAGCTTGAAAACATTTGTTAAAAAGTGCCATCCAAAATCATGAAATTTAGCCATAGGGAAAGTTTTTCAATATGGAAGCAGGAGCAACTGTCCTTACTTTAAACATTCTTGATTTGGACACACTTGGAATCTGAAGATTATTACCATTCCAAAAATATATACCTCTGCGGAATAATTGAAAAAAAAAAAAATTGTTGCAAGTTTTGAAGGGAGCATAATCGTTTTTAGGGGACCAATGATCCAGCCACATTAAGAGTTGCAGCATTAGAGGCTTGATTACGCAGCCCTAGAATAGGTTTACTAGGTTTGTCTTGAAAAATTACCACATTTTGGGCAGTCTGGTACCCTCAAACCTCTACCGCACAAACAAAAATTCCAACTGTCATTTTCTCAAGTAGGTTTAACATCATTTTATCTGGTAGGCCTCCACAAACCAGAGATACCTTACAAAGTGCTGCCCTAGCAGTTTGAGCCTGACTGATCGATGTCTTCTGTGTTTTTAGGTATTATTTGTGGGGTGACCATTACAACAAGATATTCAAATTATGAATACCTAGGCCATCAACAAATAATAATAATAATAATAATAATAATAATAATAACAACAACAACAACAACAATAATAATGATAATAATAATAATGATGATGATGATGATGTTGATGATAATAATAATAAAACATAAGCAACTGTATATTTCATTTCTCTATCTCTAGGTATGTATATGGCTCTTGTATCACTTATAATCTATACATGAACTCATTAAAATAAAACGAAAACAGAAATGGACTAATTAAGTGTCCTTGCCGGGTGCCCGGTTTACAGTAAAATGAGTCTACCTTTATTTGCACTCAAGATTTGGTTGGTTCCACATTATCTGCACAATTTAAAAAATTACCATGCACACCTGATATTACAAGGCTCATTGATAGGTGTGTATAACAAACTGAGTCAAATGCCTTCGGGGAAAGAGAAAGCAAATAGTCGATTATGGGTGCAGAAAAAGTGGGTTTCAACACTTTCCTTGAAATTAAAATGCATAACCGTATGAACCTTTCTTGTAGGTAGGCTGGTTGTACTTTTAATGCCAATAGTACCTTTGGCAAACATCATTATCCCTAAAGGTGCATTGTGAAAGTGATATACCTGTGTACTTTCTATGGGCGCATAAACACTTGATGGTTGTCAGTTTTTATACGTATATTTGTGGAACCCGATATGCACATGCCTTTTTGTCGTGGTAGCATGAATGGATGTCTGGTGCCTTATTTTACATATATATATATATATATATATATATATATATATATATATATATATATATATATATATATATGTATATATATATATTATATATATATATGTATATATATATATATATATATATATATATATATATATATATATATATATTGACTAAGCTTTAAGTAGCATTGGTATACTACCTCAATGGGTACTACTTGAATTTTAAATTTCTAATATGAATACCTGAAATTTTATGCAGAATGAGTTGCAGATCTAGGTTTTATAGCAATCAGTTAAGATGATTTCAGCTTTCATCATTTATCAAATGTATATGTGTATGCTTATTCTCTCCTGGATTTTGACATGAATTTGTACCTTTACACTCAGATAAAGTTGTTACTTTGAATCAGCATGGAGATTTGTAGTGTATTACCAGTCGCTGGAATTCAGGCAAACAGATTGGAACCATGAAATATAGTTCTGTCAAAGTGGGGTTAAAGGATTTGGCAATTTAAAATAGGGTTACACACATATATGTTAAACATTTACCCACACTCCATTTTATATGTTTCATTTATCTAGAAATAATATTCTGCAAGATTGTTTTACATTTTCTATTGTTTTCATCTGTGTTTACTTGGAGTGTTGCTATGGAATGTCAAGTCGACTAATGCATTCCGATGTGGCACAAATGAAAGTTGTACATATTTTGTATTGTCATGAGGATCGGGCTTCGATACAGATTTACCTGTCAAATGATGATGGTGTGGCTCTCTTGTTATACATGGGTGGGTAAGTAGATGGTGATGATGTAAGGTGCATGTACAATATAAATCCCGAAGTTGGCAGTCTGATCCCCCCCCCCGGGGGGGGGGGGGCACATACTCAACATCAGGGTGTGTGTGCCTTGGATATTTTTATGCAATACCCTATCTTAATCCTACACCAGATGTAAAAAGGTAGTGCTGCATTGGTGCATCCTGGTGCATCTTGGAGACCAACATTCCAATTTTAAACAAGTTTTAGCATATTCGTACTTCCCACAAAAATCCCCCCCCCGGAACTTACTAATTATATCCTATATCTCCAGCCTATATCCAAGATCTATGTATTTGTTTGAAAAATGAATAAGACCTTCAGTTCACTCAAATAATTGTTACCCCTATCCTAATCTAGCTGTGTATATATATTTTTTTTGGGGGGGGAGGGGGGTCGAATCCTGGGAGTAATGAAAATCAGGGCCTTTCCCGCGGTACATACTGAGTACAATTCTACATGGGAGTACCCCCCCCCCCCCCGGGAGTCTGACCCGCCTGACAACCGTGGTCATGGCCTTGTTGCCTTACCGCGAACGTAATGGGTTCTGGACAAAAGAAGCCTGACGTGTCAGACTGCAACTGGTGGTTGTTATATTTTATTCTGTATTTTAATAGAACAACACACTCATATCTTCGTATTTTTCAACATTCAAAGTCACTTTTATCTACTTTTACACCGTGGTTTCCCATCAGAGTGACAAATTGAGTCCTGCACGTGGTAATCGAAATACTGCATATAGTGCAGTCATAACAACAAGCCAGGAGGTAGGAAACGTCGTTATTTATAAAATTTCAAACTGTCGGCCACGGAAGGTATTCATCGTGAAATGCGACGTCACTGAACACACTCAACGGCGAGATGAAATGTTAATAGTGACATTAACGTTGAAAATTACGTCAGAAGAAAGAACAGGCCTAAGGTATACCATATATTGGTTAATGGGAAAGAAGCATGCGGTTTGCATTGTTTGGCGTGGGTGGGCATGTTTTCAACACAGGAAGCGCAATGCAGAGGCCCAGAGTTAGGGGAAGTGGCATATCTCAGGTTCAGAGTAACAGTTTTCTCAGGCGTTAACGTTGCAGTAACTGCGAAAAATTGCCAGGCAGAACCAGGCACAGGACGCTGTTGTTTGTTTGCACGGGCTCCTTGCAGAATTCCGCCCACATCTTTCACAGCTGCAGGTATGAAAGTAGCACCACAGCACATCTATGGATGTTTCAAAACCAATCAGGAACTACCGGGATAGTATGGATGTTTCGAAACCAACAAGGAACTACTTGGGTAGTATGGATTTTTAACAACCAATGAGGCATAACAGGGGTAATACAAGATGCGCAATATGTATTTTTGGTCATTTTGAAGGCTATGCATGCGTCAATAGAGAACAAAATGTTAATTCGAAAATGCGATGTCAATCTGTAATATGTCAGCGTAAATAAGACTCCGTAAATGGAAGTTATATCCTTACTTACAACCTAAGTGTGTAGATATACCCAAGGTGATACAAACTAAGTGTGACGATCATAAGCCAATGTTTGTTCAATCAATCCGTTAACAGTTTATTTTTCAGCCACGTGATTTTTTTCTTACAGCCGCTCAGATTATTGCATTTTAATTTTTTCCAGATATTCTGTGGATATATATTTTTGAGTGTTTTTGACTCACTGAACTTGTAAGAAATTTTACTTGCAAATTTCTGCGCATTTTATGTAGAAAAAATATCGGGGTAAAAGTTTCAAATCTGCCATCTCCAGAGGCCGCAGCAGCGCGTAACTGACAGGGCAAATTCAGCCGTCCATGCTGGGCGGTTGCTCCAGCTCAGAACATAAATCAAGTTCTTGGTTGAAGTACAGATGTAACCTTACGGCATATTTTTCCCGGCTAATTGAGTCTTTTGTGCTGGCTGTTTGGTCGAACTCAGAATATAAATTAAGCGCTTCACTTTAGTACATATGTAACCCTACGGAGGTTCAGGTAGCCCATGTGTCATCCAAAATGATTGCATTATTCTACATATAGAGCTACGTAGTCCCTGTGTCACCCATAATGATTACATTATTCTACAAAAAGCGCTTGGCCCACGGTTCGAAAAGTTGCCACTTGATCAGTAATAATGATTGAGAGACGATATATATACCTCCGTCAAGCTGCTTCCAATCTCCAACACGAGATTAATATAATTTTTCTACTCGCGATCTTTCTAAAGTTTACCTTTCACATACAAAATCTTTACTCGCACACCTATGATACACAATGACCAAATATCATACTTTACAAAAAGTATCAATGTCAATATTGCGAATCATGAAAGGGCATCGTTTTTTTTTTTTTAAATTTATCTCTTGCACATGCAGATGCCAATGGTATTTGCTCATACTTAACTTAAGGACACCGTTTTACATGCCTGAATATATTTTCGGCATTTCTTGTAAACATCTGCGCCATAACATGGCAGAGATACACGCAGCTGTGTCCTAACATCTGACCGTTTCGAGCATCTGTGAACGGTTCTATTGTCATCATCGGGATATATGGTGTGAAAACTTGGCATCCTGAGCTGAACTTAGCGCATGGCATCCAAAGCGCAGGGAGGAAAGCTGTGGAACCGGACCATGATATTCTGTGGAACTATAGGCAGGGTGGTACTTGAATGAAGGCTTTTTTTTTTTTTTTTTACAAGAAACATGAATGTAACACCCTTATTATAATTCAGAGAAGTTTGTCATATGTAATTCGACTTCAGTCACAGTTGGCACTGAAAGAGTTAGGATACGAAAAATAAAAAAATGCTATGTCTTCGCAAACACAACAAAAAAAATTAGAGTAGTATCAAACAACTGCATGGGAAACAAGTCTGATATGTAATCTAATCTGACGTAAGTATGAAACACAACAGGCGACATGATACTTCGATGCTCTAAATGGAACGTAGTTTCATAGCTTTGACAGCAGTCGTCGAATAAATGTAACATGAGGACTGTGACAGTCCTTGTTCAGCTGACTTTGTGTGCACAGAGTGGTAATTGGGATAATAAGCGTTTATGGGAGTATACTTGATATACACCCATCCGAAGGTACTTCTCATCATGATTGACGGGAAATAGCCTATGGTTTTTGGCGAAAGTACCAGTACTTCCATTTACACAGTATATAATAATACTATTCCTGTGTGTTGTAAGGAAATTTCTAAAATTCCGTCGAAGTCAGGAAGTAATAAAAGTGCTATGTAGGGACCAAGACTGAGTCAAAGTATATTTCCACCCAGTGTAAAGAGAATCCAGCAAGTAGTTTTTGGAAAGTCGACAATTGGAAAAACCGATTTGAAAATATACATTGAAAATAAAAAGACTGTCGCATCATCACCTGTCGAACAATTTAAGCTTTAGAGGTAATCAGAAGCATAATGCAATTTGAAAGAGATTTGTTAGCCATTTTAGAAGATGCATTTTAATAATAATAATAATAATAATAATAATAATAATAATAATAACAATAACAATAACAACAACAACAACAACAACAACAATAACAATAACAATAATAATAATAATAATAATAATAATAATAATAATAATAATAATAATAATAATAATAATAATAATAATAATAATAATAATAATAATAATAATAATATCACACGAAAAGCCTCACAAAACTGAAAAGACGATCGGCATCTTCTGCCTGTTCCTTTGTCGCTGTTACTTGTCTGGTAGCTAGAGACACCTGGTAGTCAAACCTTAAAACATTTTTTAACCGAGAGGGGGAAAAAAAGGAATGCTATTCTGTTTCCATGTACATCATTGATTTGTGGCACATGTGAAATTAAAGGCTGTTTAGGATAATGATTTAATATAAAGCCAATATGACTAGGGCATTAGCTTGATATTGCAACAATGAAAATCCATGTATATCGTGAAAGATTAAAAGGTATCAGCAATAAATCAACGCTGCAATCTAACTAATGGCAGTGTTTAAGGTGAAGCTGCCACATTTCATTTGAGCCATGGGGATAGCTCGAAAAAACATTAAATCAATGTGTCGTAACCTGAAAATATGTGGAAAATATAATAGAACAAAGGTTCACCAGTTTGGCGGTTTAACTACCTGCAGTGCTTAACCAGAACGATTAAGATTACTAAATCTCGACTGCCTGTGGGTCATTCCCAATGTTGTAAAGTGAATGACCGAATACATTTCATCCAGTCATTTTATAATGGGTATTGAGCATGCGCTTAATTACAGTGAGAACAATTTGAATCTGCCTTTGAAAATGACACCAGGCATATGTGTAAATAGCTGAAATATTATCACCATTGAACAGACAGACTTTTAACTTATTACCTGTCATAAATTCTGCAAACTCGTGTTAAAAATCAAGCGTCCATTTGGTAATGTTTGTAAAAGAAGTAATCGGGATATGATAACCATTAACAGACAGAATTTTAGCTTTTTAACTGCCATAAGTTGTGCAAACTCCTGTGAAAAGCAATATCAATTTGCCAAAATGTTTCAGAAGAAATATTTCGTAAAGAGTGCAGTGATCAACATTGTCATCTTCCATTTTATATTTATCTGAGTTGAGTCGACGGTACTGCAGCTGCCGTCTTCATAATTCTTATCCTTGTCATTTCTAACCGAAACATGTGTTTGGTCAAATATTTAGATATATGACATGACAATATAACCATAAATTTTCCCGAGGGTCAATTATTTCCGATTTTGTTCTCTTGTAGGTCCGGTCGGGAGTACATGACGCGGAGTGTATTTTCTATAAATATATATTAAAGCCATTTGAAGATCAGTTTGGGAGAACAAAACTTGGAAAATTATATTTTGGGGTCACTGAGTCGGGAAATCAATGTTTGGGAATATAAACGATTATACAGTGCTTTTTTAAATGGTTCTTTTCAGACCTCAAAAACAGTAAAGTACTATATGTCAAAAATTTGTACCAGCAGATTAAAAAATGTACTCATAACGTACTATGCTTCCTCGAAAATATAATTATCTCAGTAATATGAAAGTACTATGACTTTGCAGTAGTATGTGTCAAAAATTTGCACCAGCAGATTAAAAAATGTACTCATAACTTACTATGCTTCCTCGAATATATAATTGTCTTAGTAATATGAAAGTACTATGACTTTGCAGGACTGCTAGTCATTCACATTTGTTAAATAGACGAGCAATGTCTTTCTTTGTGTTCATTTTTTCTACCTCAGTATATTTTAGGTAAGTTTTCACTTGTTTTTTTTTTTTTTTTAATTTCAACATGGTGATGTACAATTTCAACCTTTCGGTTGGCATGTGTATAAATAAATAAACATTCTTCTTCTTCTTCTTGGTAATAATCTTTATTTCAAGTCGAATTGTACAAATAAAAAACATTAGCGCAACAGCACTATTGTTCGACCATGAAAAGAGGAAACAGTGGCAAGTGATGAGATGGTATATACAATGAACTCACAATGAGACTATATACAGCCGGTCTAACAAGGTTTCCTCAAATTTGGAAGAATTTTAATCTTCCTAAACCCTGGTTTTACATAGGATGCACATAGAACAAGAGCAGGAGGGGCCAAGCCATGCCTTGATTAACGTCTTAAAGTGATTTAAATCAGTAGATGCTTTGATGTTTTTTCTTCTTCTTCTTCTTCTTCTTCTTCTTCTTCTTCTTCTTCTTCTTCTTCTTCTTCTTCTTCTTCTTCTTCTTCTTCTTCTTCTTCTTCTTCTTCTTCTTCTTCTTCTTCTTCTTCTTCTTCTTCTTCAACTCAAGTTCCTGTACACCTCCTCGCACGCTTGCAAGTAATGATGTATACAGTTCTGCATCAACACATCAAAGTTGTATGTTTCGTTCTATTGAATTTTGCCGCTTAGCATCCAAGGCCAAACATTAAAATGTGAATCATTTCAGGTGCGTCCTCTTACGGAATATTAAAATTAGAGAAAGATATTAATCACTGACAAGACATGTCACCCATGCACATTGTAAATACCTTATCAACAGGCTCACTAGGCCTTTGTAGGTAAACACCAAATGATCAATTATTTATTTTGCATGAGTCAGATGTTTATTTCATGCCATGACCGACTATTGATTCGTTCGATATTGTAGCGTTCATACCAACTCCGCGTACAGCTAGGTTTTTGCACGGGTGGCCATCTGGTGAATGCTGATCAGTCAGACCACCAGGTGTTGCTGTAGTTGCATCCATCAGCGTTGTTTCCATGCTTAAGAGTGAAGCCTGTCAAACAACCTTATTATGTTTTGTGGTAAAGAGGGCGAGCACTGGATCTAAATGCCACACTCTTCAGACTAGACTTCAGACCTAGAATTTAATCCTTCAGGGAACACGGCATGTAAACATAAGAGCCACTTTTTTCAGAACTCAGAACTCAGAACGTGTTTTATTTGACTAACAAAAAACAGCACAGTTAACAATGATCATATCTGTAAAACAACATGTGTAAAATCAATGATATAGGCATCATGGGAGATCAAGTCAGGATGAAGGCAACTAAGGATACGGAAACCCGCCATATCAGGGGCTACCTAGGAAAAGTTAATATAACTAATTAGCAACATCTTTAAACGAGATACGAGAGACACATATTGCTCGAAAAATTATAAAATTATTAGATTTATAACCACATAATAGAGGCAACTAGTTGTTTCACACATAACAATTGGGTATATGGTACATACATCCTTGCAGTTATTAATATAATGCAACTTTGTATAGTTTGAAAAACCGGAATAGCTACACAGCTATGTGTATGAATTACGCTGATGAGGTAGAGTTGACGGAGTGATTTTTTTATGTACTTACGATATCGCAACAAAACTTGTATGTGTGTGTGTGTGTGTGTGTGTGTGTGTGTGTGTGTGTAGTTTTCCAAATGTAACTTCCTCGTGACAGTTCCGAACAAAGGCAACTGACCAGGGAATCTCCGCTTTCATCTAAATCCACGGGAGCGAACTAAAAAACAACACAATATACGGCCTACATTTTTGTACATTAAAGTAATTCCGTTCAAAGATGTCATTATATCAAAGTGGTAGACTTTCTTCAAAAGTAAAGGCTGAAAACAAATAGGCTGATATAAACTAAAATCAACTGCATTCATGGGTATTATGTTTGTAATAAAACCATTGTTTACTTTTCGAACCAAATCCACCTAATACAATATTACAAATTCCACAGGGAAACAAACAGAAAGCCTGAAATCCACATATGTCGCCAACAATCAGTCCTATTAATTAGGAAGTTCACGGCACGACCGTCACATACATATGTGAAGTCAAAAAGTGCCGAGACAACAAGATAACCGTCATACACAATCCCGGGCAATTTGGTCATATTGCTGTAGTGCTAAAGACGAGTCATGCATAAAAATGTCCATTTAAAACATTAGAACGCCTGTATAAAAATCACCCAGTATTACAAAATTTAAGTACTTTAAGAAAAACAAAATAATAATAAAGAAATTAATTAAAGCAAAATAGTGAAAAAAATAGTGTGTGTGTGTGTGTGTGTGTGTGAGAGAGAGAGAGAGAGAGAGAGAGAGAGAGAGACAGAGAGAGAGAGAGAGAGAGACAGACAGACAGACAGACAGAGGAATCTGGCAGTACTGTGCTCATCTGACCTTATATGTACAGACTGAAGTGGTCCGGTGAACTTGAAAATGATATCAAGGTCCCTTTGTTTAAGACCATCATAACTGTTCCTAACATAAACATATCCCCGTGCCGATTTTCAAAATTTTGATAATTTGTTAAAAATTAGAAAATGGCAGCACCGCCATGTAGTGAACATATTTGGTGGAGATAAGTCCACTTACATTCACAATAAGTCTGAAGAGGATCCAACTTACGGTTTCGGTGATAAAGTCTAGAAAAGTCAAACACAAAAATTCTTTAAAAAGCGAAACATAATCACAGCGCCACCTATTGAACACATTTAGGTCTAGAGGTCTGCAGAAGTACCCCTGCGCAATTTCCAAGCAATGGGTTTTGGCGGTTTTGGAGATTTTTTTCATGATTTTGCCTGAAAAAACTTACGAAAAAATTCCAAATGTCACTGGAGCAGAATCAGTTGAGCCAAATTGGTGAAAACAAGCCCAAGGTACACCCCTACCAAATTTGAAATGAATATGGCGGACGGGTTTGGAGAAGTAGTCAAAATTGTGACGTAACATTGCAATCCCCATTGACTTGCACAGTAAACGGTAGGAACGTATGCATTTACCGATAACTACCCGAATTGAGAAATTTGGGATCCATAGCAACGCCGCATAGTGGAGAGTTTTGTGTGAACCTTCTACAAGGAACATTTCCACCCCAGTTCAGCAATATCTGAGTCACAGTTTTGGAGATGAAGTCGAAAATAATGAAAACACACAAAAATTCGTGAAAAAATAGAAAAGATTGCAGCGCCACCTATTGTACAGATTAAGGTTTAGGAGTCCCCAGAAGCATCTCTGTGCTATTTCAAAGCAATTGGTCTTGTGGTTTCAGAAGAGAAGATTTTTTAAAGTTTTGCCAAATATGAACAAAAAAATGCATAGAAAATCACTTGAATGTGAATATTTAAATAATTTGGGAGAGAACCCCCGAAGATACATCCCAACGTTTGAAGTGAATCTGGTTGACGGTTTTGTAGAAAAAGTGAATTGTGAATTTCGTTGCATTCCCCATTGCCATTAATCGGAATGTATGCATTAAGCGACATTTACCCAAATTGAAAAATTCGTTACCAAAAGGGATCCAGAGTATCACCACCTACTAAACATCTTAGTCTACCCTGCCCGCAAGCCACATTTGCCCCAAGTTTCAGAACCATCTAAGTGACGGTTTTGGAAAAGAAGTCGAAAATAGCTTTAGCACACAAAAATTCCTTTAAAAATTGCAGCGCCACGTGTTGAATAAATTAAGGTCTAGGGGTCCGCAGAAGTGTCCCTATGGAATTTCGAAGCAATTGGCTATGCGGTTTTGGACATCTTTTAAGATCTGTTCAAAACATGAACAAATACATTCATGAAAAATTTCAAAAACCACTGGGTGAGGCCATTTGAACAAATTTGGTAGAAACCCACCTGAGCTATATCCTTACCATGTTTGAAGTGAGTCTGGCCAGCGGTTTTTGAGAAGTCGAAAATATGAATTGTGGACGGTGACGGGCGGCGGCGGACGGACGACGTTCCCAGTCAAAACATAAGCTCAGCAGACTCACCTGTGCTTATGAGCCAAAATTGATGACAGGCAAACCTATGATCATAAGTCCGATTGGCACATCTGTACATGGTACTTTTAAAGATAAATATTCAAAATTCAATTTTTCAAGTCCCCCCTTATGGGTATACATGTAAATCCAAATTCTACACTTTTTGTTTTTGGTTTACTGGATAGGCCAACAACACAAACCTATACATTGAAGTTGGAATGACACCTCTACCTATCACAGTGATGAAGATGTTTAGTATTTCCACTTCTCAAGTGCCCTCAACTAGCATAAATTAGAATTTTACAACTTTTATTTGTCGTTCATTGGATGCGCCTACAGCACAAATCGATAAATGGAAGTTGGAATTGCACATCTACCTATAATAGTTTTGAAGATGTCGAACATTCTAACCGGCCCTGAATTAGCATAAATTAAAATTCCACAACTTTTGCATCTGACTTGTCACTGAATGCGCCTATGAAAAAAACCTATTAATTGAAGTTGGACTGATACCTCTACCTATAATCGATTTGAAGATATTCACAATCTAATTTTCAAATGGCCCTAACTAGCATAATTTACAAAACGGTAACCCATCTTCAGAAAAAGACCAGACTTAAGGCTTGGAAGTATAATAATGCCAAGCTTGAATTTCCCATGTACAATAGTTTTCAAACGGAATAGATAGATAGATAGATAGATAGATAGATAGATAGATAGATAGATAGATAGATAGATAGATAGATAGATAGATAGATAGATAGATAGATAGATAGAGAAAGAAAGAAAGAAAGAAAAGAACAAAGGAAAGAAAGGAGGGAAGAAAGAAAAAAGAAAGAAAACGAAAGAAAGAAAGAAAGAAAGAAAGAAAGAAAGAAAGAAAGAAAGAAAGAAAGAAAGAAAGAAAGAAAGATAGGCTCAGTATACTGTGTAAAACGTTCCCCTGGCTAACATCACTTAGATAGTTCTTCGCAAAGAAAAACTAGGTCTTCAAATGAAACGAATGGCTATGGTTCGTACGCATGCATCCTGTCAAAATGGGACAGAAAAAGGAAGGAAGAAATGATCGCTCAAGGAAAAACTCTCACAATTTCACACTGAATTTAAGCTTCCGTCAATTTCTTGATGCTAAATAGTCGATTTTGTGCCCAAATTTGCGCGTCGGTATGCTAAATAAACCAACAGGAGGTATTTTAACTTTAAGCTGAAATTACCCGTTTTGCCCTCGTGCTTGGGTAAAAAGGATCGCCCCAGCTCTTTCAGTTTTCCCCAGTATTTAAATGTTTAATGCATGTTTAAATAAACGAAAAAGAAAAGAGGTATTAATTTTTAAAAACCAGGCTAATCTTATGAGTCACAAGCATGAAGTTTGTCAGATCAGTAAGTGTCTCAAAGCATTAAAATTTGGTGTGTTTATCTGTGTAATATTATTTAAATGTAATTAGGTACTGACAGGCCGGTGGCCTTTTGTTGTGAAATTAAATATTTTCATCACAGTGTATATTCAGGCAAGAAGGATCCTTTCATGCGTCCAAAACGAACTGCAACAACCAGTGGTACGTCACTAAAGACGAAAAACGATATGGTATGATACTATCAAGCTGCTGGTAACACCGTACAAATAAAAATTGATGCCACGATAGTTCCATGTCATTTGCTTGCCATGAAATACTGTAGTCAATCAACACATAGATATAGACAGTCGTTGTAGGGACATAGAGGCTTACCGTCAACCAACAGCATTCAGTTTATAGAAAGGCTATATTTTATTACCCAATGATACATTACTTTGTTCAGTCTGAATGTTTACGATTTGACATTGTCTTACGATCGAGTAACACAACGCAAAACTTTTCGTTGTGGCATCCAAGCACACTAATGAACTAAATGCATCCAAAGTAACCCATTATAAACAATATACCTGATCGTTCATGACCGCGATTTGATCTTTTTTTTTTTTTTTTTTTTTGCAATGGCTAAAACGTTAAACAGCAAAAAGGATCACTTTTCACAAATTCAAATAAGCTACATGTACTGAACACAACTCCAAATCACTTTACTACAGTTAATCCAATTAATCAGAGGAGAAAGAGTCAGCGCAGATGTCACTCAACTAAAATGCTTACGTTGACCATTGTTCTGACTTCTGTATCACCTGGCCAAGATAGCTTGCCGAGCCAAAATTCGCTACAAGGGCAATAATGATAAAAGGAAATGATAACATGATGGTCGGAGCAGATCCATTTTACCCTCCTTTCCTCTACGCTCTTTATAGACCTATAATGCTATATACTCGCATTGGTAATTGTGATACGTAGATTTGTTAAGAATGAAATTATTAAAGTACTAGCTCATGAACACATTAAGCTGATACCAAACCGCCTTACCACAATGTATGATGAGCATAGAACTAGCTGTTCTAGAGAATATGTCAAGAATAGCAAACAACGATGAGTTATTAAAAACAGGGGGAAATTCTAATGCCACCTGGTGACGAAATTGATGTCATGGGCATTAGGAATGGATCACAAGTGATCTCATGCAATCAGAAAGTTACGATGGAATAAGAAATCACTTCATTAGAAATCCTTTTAAATTATATATGAATTCATAAGAAAACCAGGAAATTCCATGCTTCGCCAGCAGGATTTGCACCCCCCCCCTCCCACACGCACACTATAAACAGTGGTTTAATTGAATCATTTATTCTGATGTTTCATCCCTTAAAGCTTGCACCAACTTCAAATCTATTCAGTAGATATACTTTGGTTAAAAGATGATCTAATTTGATATATATTCTTTTCTTTTTGAACTTCGCATGTGACCCGAAGGCGCACGTTATGAGGCCCCTTGAATTACTCTCACATGCTACGCATGTCTAGTGCGAAATCTAGAAAGGTAGATACAGAATCTGCTGCAACAACTACTACTACTACTGCTGCTACTACTACTACTACTACTACTAGTAGTAGTAGTAGTTGTGGTAATAGTAGTAGTAGTAGTAGTGGTAATGCGTAACTTGTATCAAAAATATATACATGTATACACTTTAAATGCATAAGCACTGTTGACATGAAAGAATAGCTGATTGGAAGTCACCCTAAATATAAAAAAGGGGCATCGTACAATGGAGAAAATTTGTCAATTGACGTCATTGATCATAAAATATTGTCTTGAACAGAGATATAAGGAAACAATACCATTCATAGACCCGGAAAGCACGAGTTAAATCTGCCAGTGCTGATCACTCGAAACAGTCACCAACCTCTGTTTCGGTGCAGGCGATGCAAAGGCAAAAAAATTGTTCTTTCAAGAGGTTCTTGTATGATATTTTAACTCCCAGTTCGAATACCGATATAATTTTTGTTGCTATTTATTGCATATGTTTTACCTGTCATTGGGATGTAAATGATTGTGGTAGAAAGCCAAGTTACGCCCAAAATGAATGAAAACAGACTTTTTTATGCATCAAAGCGATGTTTACAACAAAGGTATATGTATCTTATCTTATCCGGGCAACTCTCATAACCAGACTAACCATATGTATTTCCGGTACCCCATTTGCAATAAAAAAAAAAAAAATAATGAAACTAATCAAGTGATGGGGACTGATCCCAGAACAGCTGAATAGATTAAAAAAAAGGGGGGGATAACCCGCTAGCACACCGGTTCCAGTCTGGATGGATAAAATCATATCGGTTTAAATTTCCCGCCAAGAACTCTCTAAAGCTCTGACATGTAGTCTCCATATATGGTTCATGCTGACAGTTTCATGAAAATAATGAAATGTTTGTGCTGAGCTGAGTCAGAAAGAAATAATGATATAACATCAGTCAGAACAAGAAGTGTGCCCTCTGAACATTTCCATTCCAAGGTGGTTGAATGAAATCAGTTTCATTTCTATTTTGCCAATATTATTTTTCAAACGTCGATCGATGAATCAATAGATAAACTTCTCATTATTGCATGGCGTCATCTGGTTAAGACCAAAGTAAAACAAAAATGCAAAAAAATGCAAAGAATTCATAAAAGTACATGAACATCACTGAAATAGGAAGCACGCCAGCAGCCTTTTGACATGCCACATGATAGGTTAACACAATAAGCATAAAAATTGAGGGGGCAAATGATGTTAAGTCGTTTAATTGGTTCCGCAAAGCTGAGCCATTGATTTTCCTCAGCGCAATGTAGATCTTGAGTGTCCACCGCACTTCTGCTTGGAAGAACTGACTCCGTGTGACTTTCTTGTTCAAATCATCTCAAAGCACCACTGTGACAAATATCCACTGCCTTATCAAAGTCTTCACAAAATTAATATTGAATTGGAATCGAAGACCTACCAGGATAAGATCACCTGGGTCAACATGTTTCCATGCTGTGTCTCGGGTGCCTAACGCCCAATCCGCGCAAAAAGGAAGTTGTAGACTCGGTCTATTCGAAACATGAAGGAAGGGATTGACTCTAATTGCTGAAATTATTGGTAATCCAAAATTTAATAATAAATGCACTGATACAAAAGATTTTTAATAATCTATAAACGAGGTAAATTATTTGCATGGGGTCTTAGTTTTACTAATTTTGCAAGTTATATATATATATGTATATATATATATATATATATATATATATATATATATATATATATATATATATATATATATATATATATATATATATATATATATATAAACTATTACACGTTATGCTTCATCCTCGGTTCGCTTTTCTTGCCTATTAGATCAAGCTGCCTTGACTGCATCGCGTAATTCCAAGTGTGGGAAGTTATGAAAAGCAACCTCACCATGCATGGATATTTCTTCAAATACATGAATTTCCGTTTGTCGCAAGGACAGCCCACACTTTAATTGTACGTAGCATGCCGACCTTTGTGTGTTGTGAAAATAAAATACTTCGGGATGAATATCTTCAGGCGTCATATTGCGATTCACTATCTGTGTCTGTGTGATTACCCGCTGGCTTGCCATCTTTTACAACATGCAACTGTAAGTTCTTTCGTAAAAAAAAATAGACAATAGGCTTCCAGTTAATCCCCAAAAATTGCCATTTAGATCAAATAAAGAATTGCATGGACACAATACTAGACAAACGCATAACTTATTTATCAACAGGTATGGGCATAGTTTTGCAAGAAAATTTGAGTTATAACCTATCTGATCCAATATATACAGCACCTCCTCAAATAAAAGAGAAATTTACACTCATAGCTATCTTGGTTTGACCACATATGTGAAGAATATGTAAATGAGCAATTACCAAGAAATCTGTTTAATCCCGAACAACTATGTATGTTCACACCATTAAAATAATCCTCATCAGTATTTTAAATCATAACTGAAATATCAAATCGTACATAACAATTGTTTTTTTTTAATCCCAGAACTGCCATCTGTCAATAACTGAGCGGCTGGTTTAGTGACATTTTGAGGGTGCTTGTGAAGATCGTATCACAAAACAATCAATATGCATAAAAACTGTCACAGACTATACATTTTGGAAAGCTAACAAACTACTGATTCCTTTTCTCCCATCGTCCTGTGTGTCTGTTGTCGTATGTATGTACAGCAATCGTAACAAGTGCTGTCCCTTTTCAAAGAACATTGAAAAAACTTGGATTCAACTTTTTTTTGTTTTCGAATGTAAGGACATTAAATTGCTAACTGTTCGTAACAATATAAACTGAAAAAGTGTGTCTCAGATTTTCAATAACAAGTATAGTTTTGTCAGGAGAATGAATCAAAGTCTGGCCCCTTTGATGTATTGAGTGAGTGTCATCGATGCAACTCCAAACGTGAATAGCACAGTAACAAAACATAAATCAAACAAAATGAGACACAATTGTTTCAGATTACATTGTTACGAACAGTTTGCCTCAAATTTAGTGTCTTTAAGTCAAAAAACAAAAAAAGTTGAATCCAAGTTTCTTCAAGGTTCTTTGAAAAACAGAACGGCACTTCGTACGATCGCTGTATAAACATAGGACAACAAACACACAGCACTGTGGGAGAAATCTTATCAATAGTTTGTTAGCTGTCCAAAAATGTATAGTTTGTGGCAGTTTTTAAGCATATTGATTGTTTTGTGATAGAATCCTTACAAGCCCCCTCAAAAAAAGCACTGAACCAGACGCTCATCCCTAATGTAAGTCATTTGGAGTGGCTCTCGTGATATCAACAAAATAATTGTCTTAATGAGAGTCACGCCGACCACCATTGTATTTGACATCATTGAATAATTGTGAAATATTGTGTCTTTGTTTGGTCGAATCTGAGACAAGGAATACTGTGAGTAGTATTCCTTGTCTCAGGTGGAATAAACATATCCCGAGTCCTGAGTCCTGAGTCCTGAGTCCATCCCTCCTCTCGCAAATTATCGTGAAGTATCGTTGTGCGATCCTGGTGGCCGCAGCCCGCACTGGATTTCGAAAGGTCCACATATCGGGAATAGAAAATTATCATGGTATCAGGTTTCGTTTTGCCATGCTCTTACAAATCATTTGAGTGACCGGTTTTAGACATTTATCAAAGGCGATATATCCAGCCATTGATAAATGTAAACTATATGAATCTAAAGGTTTCTTTGGTCAATATCTGTGCGACTCATGCACTTCTGTCCCCAGTATCTGCTCACTGCATATATAACAAGCAGCGACCCTTCAGGCCGTTCTCTCTCTCTCTCTCTCTCTCTCTCTCTCTCTCTCTCTCTCTCTCTCTCTCTCTCTTTCTCTCTCTCTCTCTCTTTCTCTCTCTCACACACATCCATCCATCCATACATACATACATACATACATACATTCAAACATATATATATGTAAAGGTATATATATACATAAAGGGAGAGAGAGAGAGAGGGGGGAGAGAGAGCATCTGTACTGCAAATTTAAATGAATACATGTATCAACATGTTTACTTTTGTCATTCCATTGCCCATAATACTTTTATTAGGATGGGTATATTTTCAGTTAAGGCGCAAATGCATGTAATCGGAAAAACATAAAGCGACGCGGAGTGCGCGTAGAAATACTATTAACAACAAAGATGGCGCCCTCAAAAGATGAAAGTCCGCATGAGTCTGGGATTATTTTTTGACATCTTTAGAATTGCAGGATATGGGAAACAGGATCTGGCAAGGGTTGACAGGTGCAGATACCATTTTTGGATTTTTCCGCTTTCCCCTGCGAATCATCGCAAGAATTAAAAAATCCAACAACTAGTGTCAGGAATATTATCTGCAACTGCCACTCCATGCTTGAAATTTGGTTTCACTCCACTACAACATTCCCCCTTGTCCACCATGGCCCGACTTTACAATTGCGCCTGCGCATTGTTGTTGATACTAATGTAAACCTGTCCATATCTTAATCTAGCTATGTTTATGGAAGTAAATGCATGTAATACAACAGATTCTTGCTTCATTTGAGGGTCAAAAAGAAAAATATCTTGTTGTCCCTACCATTATTGACGACAGGCGGAGTGGGGAAAAAGTAAAAACTGGAAAGTTCAGTCTCGGCGACCCTTGTTTGCTGATTTGCGGAGTTTTTTCCATGAATTATGGTGAAGTATTGATAAATTAAAAGTTTACAATATGGAAAATGAAGATTCATACCTGGGCTGAATTCAAGAGAGGTATATGCATTATCTTTTTAGTTCGAAGTGGTAATTTGATTCATCATTGCAAAGTACATCATTGTGCTTCTTTCCAACTTTGGACCTACCAGCTTATACGTGTGGCGTAGTGTCAGATTTTGCACACAGCAATTCTATTTTATGATTGAATTGATTTTAACATATGAACAAATGCATTTTATCACATCATTAAAGCGATTTCAATGCATAATTAAATCAACACAAAGGTACCTCAAAATAAGATTGAATTTTAATTCGTGCGATCCAATGTATTCCGGCATATGTTTTGATTACAAAGAGGCAGCTCCAGATATTTCAGAAAGTGTGGGTGCGGGACCTCTATTAGGGGGGGGGGGGGGGGACGCTGGGACCTAGGCCCGCCCGCTGTGGGAAATGATGTGATTAAAGAATGGGGATGTACAGATATTATCGAACATATCTTGCTACGATGAAATAAACTGCATGTATTCAAGTAATATTTGAAGATTAACTATACACGAATTTAAATACGAACCATCGTAACATTTTATATGTATACAATTTACAGCACATGCCCGCATAAACACCTAGAACCTGAAAAGGATTCATATCACAATTTTTCCGGCGAACTTGGCCCATGTTGAAATAGATTTCATGCACCCGTGAAATATTTGAAGATTTAACAACATACTACATAAGATGAGAAACGGCGTGTCACTATATATATATATATATATATATATATATATATATATATATATTATGTACACCACATGTCAACTCGGGATGACAACATGAACACACAGAACATGAAAAGAATCCACATGACAATTTGTCCGCCGAACTTGCTCCCATTGACAGCTCATGCAGAGGATCAGACTATCTTTAATTAATAACGCTATATCTACAATATGTGCCAAAATAATCTTCTCCGTTTCGTGAATCTGCAGCACCACAATGTGCAAAACACTCCCATGGCTGCCTTGCTACGTGATAGCATACAAGACATCCATCTGTTCCAACCATAATTGGTGAAATAGAAGCCGGAGACAAACAAACAAAATTCAGCCAAGCTGATGAATTGTCTGCTAGCAGAGTACTGATTTCTCTCCAGTAAAATTGCAAGGTCTTATGAGCTTGACCTGCAGAGGCAAATATGTACCTAGTGTTCTGTCCAGTTGCGGCATTGAAATATGAGGCCACCATTCATACAAATCTCATTGATCCTTCTCAACCTTGTCGGTGGTGGGTACAGCAGATCCTAACTTCGAGGAAGAAGGTCACCACACATCCTCAGGACGCAATGATGTTGTCAGACAGAAAAGACAATAACCAATTGCAACGTTCCTCAATCAATTTTGCAGATAGTGAAAATATTTGACAACATGAACAGCCACAATGCATCTGAATCTGTGAGAAGTAGATTTCGGTTCCAAAGGTCCGATTGTGGACTCTTTTGCGGCAGCTGATCAGATTTTTTTGTTATTATGACAGACTAAAAGAGTCAAAGACCATTACGAAACCCGCACGTAAAACATGTAAATGAGTTGTTTTTATATGCTTCACGTATAGGGGCAGTACAACAAACAATGGATACGTGCTTGTGGAGAGGTTTCCCTTTTGCGTGAAATAGAACCCAGCAGATCTTATGCCCAAATTACGGTTGTGGCTAAACTTAGGGGTTCAGTGCTTGAGAGAATAATCACGTCTGGTCTATAGTAAATACAAGTCGTGCTATAAGAGCATTTAAAAAGCTGTTTTATTCTAATTGCGAGTCTCATTTGGTTGGTAAGCAGAACACAGCTTCCAATCAGTCTACCACGGCGTCACGTCAGAGATGTTGACACTTGAGTTTGATATGAAGAATACATAAAGCAAACAAGCGCAGATGAGGGGTATACATAAGTGATACAGAGTAACATGACTTGCCCGCCATAGTAAGGGGCTCGTCACGTAGCCATATTTGACAATCGTGACCAAGCTGTATGATGATGGTAGGAATGAACTGGGTTGGCATCGATTAGCCTATCCATCATGGCGGACTAGGGCCAAGGTGTGACGGAGGCCCGGTGTACAGTGTCATACTATTGATTCACGGGCCTCTTCAGTCATCAATGAGGAAACGAGACACCGCAGATGCAATGAATGTTAATTTGCTCGGGGCTCAGTGGAATTGTCTCTGTTTTATTTATCCACTTGTAGGTAATTTCGTACTTCTATTCAATGTTTTAATAATTCAACACTAAATCAGGCAGCCGACAGTTGAAGTTAGTCTCGTTAATAATTTAGGCAACTTAAAGTGTATTTGCTCCACATGGGCTGTTGTTGTCATTTGACGTTCAATATTCTTTCTGGACCATTACTTTCATCAAACACATGTGAGGTTTGTCGCCTTTCCAGTGCCTTTCTTGTAGTGCCGGGAAACTGTTCAGGTGAACTCCATATCCGTCACTCAGGTGGAAGTCTGTCTAGACTTATCAACGGTAATAACAATAAACTACACAATAATACTTTTTACATCATAATAAAAACCAACCGCACTGAACATAATTTACGGTGTTTTCCAATTAACTTTCCCATTTCTCATGTCTCATGCTGCACACATATTTGACTGTACACATTTTATTCTGAGCTGATGAGCTTAGTGCTTGTTTTTAACCAATCAGGCTCCTGATTTACGAAAGCCAATTTACGATTTTCATAAATATGTCATGTGTTATGTTTCTGAGCGAACAAAACGTATGCTGTAATTCTACATTACAAACTCACTTATTATTCGTCCGTATATGCGTCGTCATATATATACATACTTTATCTACATCAGTTTATAATTCATTACACATGCAGAATCCAAAGAGAGGATATTTACTAACAGATAAATACAAAACTATGGTTTTGTTACTATATTTAACACTCCAATTGGCTTAAGCGCTCTGTTCTCTTGAGAGTCTCCTGTTTGGTAATATAGTGAAACGCATAGTCTTCTTATAACAGGAGATAATGCTTATCAAGTCGCAGCAGATTTTCTTACTAAACGACAAATCTGGAATTTTAGCATGGCAGTAAAGTAGTGCCTAGAACCCTGCTAGAAAATTTGCCAAAAGCCTCTCCGCAGAACCTATTCTTAAGATAACAGAGATTTATAAATTGTCCTAATGCGCTTTTAAATGCTGGTTGTGATCAGGCTGGCAGTCAGGGTTATAGGTAACCCTATTAGTTAAGAACACCATCCGACCCCTGAGGCATGCAACTAGAGGTCTGTGATCGCAGGGCGATTACTTTATAAAGCCGGGGCTATCCCTCTGTAGGGAAGAGTGTCCGCTTGGTGTTGCTCAAGCACAAATAAAGGATACCAAATAAAGAAGCGGTAAATTACAGTCTTAGCACATACCTTGATTCAGATGGCCAGTTTCCTTTACCTCAGTCATGGTTTTCATACTCGAATACGTAATAGATGCAGGCTTCCTTTTATAAGACGAAAAGAAAGCCCCAACAAAACAATCAAACGAAACGTCAACACTTACAGGCTTGCCTGGTTTCTGCTATACAAGTCTGTCCACAATGAGAAATATGGATGTTGTAGTCTGTCTATAAAACTGGGTATCTGGGTGTATTACATGGGTACATCGATGTATACCCGTGATAAAAACCAGGATTTGTACGGGTACCGGCAGCCTCGAGGGAGGGTGGAGAGAGTACACAATAGAGCATTGTCAGGCAAACGGGTACCCAGATAATATGTAAAAATGGGTACTCGGGTAGTTCTCTCGGGCACCCGTGGGAAAAAGGGAGAAAAATAAACAAGAAAAAAGTTTTCTGCGAGAACACGTGATCGCCCGGGTGCCATACATTTGCCCGGGAAAACTCGATCCACAATGAGCTTTTGTGGTCTTTGTCTTTGTTACCCACCATAGTCGAAGTTCAGGGTACCATTTTGGCGGCACAAAATCCACAAGTGTGGGAACATTTCATGAAAGAACGGGATCAAGTGACGTGGAAAATATAACAAATGTCCCTAAAATAAATTACAAACATTCTGTTACACTAACAACTAACAGTAGCTACACGTGATAAACAACAAAATATCATTGATTCACGGCAGGTAATCACCAGATACCTGTCCGAACCAAATGCAGATTTAAAAACTAACCAGCTGGAATGGTGGTGGGAACAAAAAAAAAATATTATAAAACTCTGGCACAGCTAGCACAAACGTACTCAGGTACTCCCGCTACCAGAGTCCCCTGCGAAAGACGTTTGCCTGGTAACACATTGACGAAAAAAGATCCTCAATGAGACCTGAAAGGCAGAAATGCCAGTTTTGTCCATTAAAACAGGAGAAATGTGTGATGTTAATAGGATGACTATTGGATACATACGACAGTGACAGAGTAATTGAAATAAGGTTTATTACGTCAATATACTTTGTCAACTTTCAGACCATAATACCGTTCCAAAAGCATATGTATGATCACATATCATATTCAATGTTTTAAAAATAAAGTTTACAATGAATATGATTTTTAAAATAGTTTTAGATCCCCACTGCTGTGCTTTTTGTTTCAATTGACATAATCAACTTTGAGATCAAAATACCATTTTAAAAGCATGTATTATCTGCTATATTGAATATTTTAAAAAATAAAGTTTTGTAATCGATATTATTTTTAAAGATATGTTGAATTGCTCAGGGTTTTTTTTGTGTGTATGTATGTATGTATGTATGTATGTATGTATGTATGTGTGTGTGTGTATGTATGTATGTATATGTGTGTGTGTATGTATGTATGTATGTATGTATGTATGTATGTATGTATGTATGTATGCATGAATGTATGTATGCTGTGATGGGTCGGGTAATAACCCGATGGGTACCCGGGTAATTTAACTACCCGACGGTCGAGTACCCGGGTGGTTAAAATTACTACCCTTCAATGCTGTATAGTACACAAGGTTGCACAGGACAAGCGCCAAACTTTTGTGAAGTTGTGAAATGTGGCTCAGTTGATGTTACTCTCTTGCGTAAAGTGTTTCTTTTGATGTCCTTGAAAGTACAAAAAAAGTGTCCTTCTTGCACGTGTCAATATGATGCTTTTGAACGTCACAAAATATCTATTCGTAAATATAATTATGGAAAATAGAATAATGGTAGGTCTTGTAATGTTGGATTCTCAAGTAATAGGAGTGATAAGGTAACTCATCGCAGAAACATTAAAGAAATGCTCCGGGAGCACTAAAATACAACATTATGTAAGGGGAGAGGTTACTCGGTTTATCTACCCCGTAATGGGCTATTTTTGCTGTCATTCGTACCGCGTAGAGAAAATTACTGTCTATATATCGCAAGGAGAGCTAATCCGGTAAGCCGTATATGGTTTAGGCACGATGGCTCTCAGCATTATCTGAAATAATGGGTGACATAAGTTTCTTAGATAAATTTTCCTATGCAAAGTTTATTTTCCGTAAAGAATGCCAAACAGCCAAAACACTTTTTCATTTTTGAGCTCAACTATCAATAGTCAACTATGGTTACACATAGCAGGCAAATGAGCGAGTCTTCAACCAGTTTGTTTATCTGATTTCAGAAATTTTGAAAGTAAGATATGGGAAAATTTAGTCATGTGCTATTTAAATTAAAATATTTCATGGTAAGAATTTTTCAATTTTAGACTGATTGGTTTGGCACTGGCATGCATATTGCTGGATGCTAAATATGGTATTTTTTCTCCAGTTTTCCTCAGCCCTGCAAATCGCCAATAACTTATAAATTACTTCATTTTGGCATTTCACCTATGATGGTGGCATCTTGACAATGGAATCTCATACACGTTATTTCAGTCAAATAACAATAAAACAATTACAGATGATTAGCACAAAGTCAAACAATATACTTTTTATGTGTTGTAGTACATTTTTAAATAAAATATATAAGGTTCTATCTCTTAAACATCAGTCCAGCAGTTCACATAGTCAAAAGAGAAGCCACATTCGCTCTATATTAACTTAGTTCAAAAAAGTAAGTGGGGCATGTGAAGATTGACTAAGACTACCGTGTACGCCTGTATTAGTATAAATGTATAAATGGTAAAAAAGTGAGGTTTCCATACTGATCAATTTTTGAAGAATATAACGCTCGTACATGAGGGCTCTCAGCATTATCTGAAATAATGGATGACACGAATTTCTTGGATAATTTTCCCATACTATCAACCAGAATACTAACCTGAAAGTCAAACTTTGACTGATCCCCATCCCAAGATTTTCTACCAGTATAGCAATGTAATGAAGTAATCATTTTGGATTGATTAAACACACACACACACACACACACACACACACACACACACACACACACACACACAGAGAGAGAGAGAGAGAGAGAGAAGAGAGAGAAGAGAGAGAGAGAGAGAGAGAGAGAGAGAGAGAGAGAGAGACTCATCTATTGATATTTCGACACAGGGTCGAGCTAGTTAACTTCTTTTCACGTCCCTGTAAGTTCAAAGTGGGCACTATCTGTCAAACTAAAAGCAATTTAATTATAGTTTCGCGGTCTTCCGGGATACTTAGGGACTGTGGAGGAGCAATTAGCTCTTCTTTGGCTAGTTACTGTCGCGTCCTGCATGGCAGCTACGTCCCCATTGATGCTGCCTGCTTTATGGCGATGCTAGCATTGTGGCCTAACAATGATTCTGGCGGCCGCTGTTCTGCGCTTCGCTGCTGATATATAAGCTTAATCTTTCGATAGTATAACCTTTCTCTCTAAAGTCAATCCAGCTAATCAGAGACGTCAATCTTCAAGGCAGAACAATGATTAGACAACACGAGAGTAAATTGCTACTTTTCTGCCGGGCTTATTATCCTTCTGCGTTCTAGGGTCGTGACATTAGTTTTCTGTGGCCGGCAAGGATTCAGAATTGATGTCAAGATACCGTAATGGACAGATATGATCCGCGGTATTGGTGAACTGTCCCTTAATACGGGGCACCATCCACACACATTGATTTATAAACTGGCTTATCAACTCTTATTGTCATGTATAGTTTAATTAGCCAAATATAATAATAACAATCTGGCCGATTGCGCTGCAAGTACCATCAATCGGCAGCTAATTTGATGTCACCGTTGCCCAGTTTAAAGTTTCGTCTTCATGGTTATTGCCGGCCATAATAAGAACAGGATGACACTATTATGCAGCTTTATTTCATGACACTGCAGGGGAACACTGGTACTGGACTGCACAAAAACTCTGCAATCTATTAGCGATGGGCAGTCATTGGTTTGAAAGACCAACCAACCGTATTGACCAATGGTTTGCATGCAGTGTACTTCTTATCCAGATGATACTCGTGCCTAAAACATTGGTGATTCCAGCTGTCGTCGTTATTTCCCGCTCCACCGTGCCAATTATTGCTGCACGGAGAATAGGAGGTATGCATATTAACTGGGATCATTTGCTGCCACCTAGACTGCAGCAAGGAACTTGACAGAAAGGAGGGCACATTCCCGTGTTCAGCAGGGCCAAATGAGCTTTTGTGACAAAAAGGAGCAACTTGAGAATGCATAAAGCTTAAGAAAAGTCATTAACTAAGTTTTAAAACATACTAAATGCTTAACATATTTAGAAATTTAATTTGCTTGGTAGAAAAAGTGTTATTTGTAGATGGTTAAGTAATGTAACTTGTCAAAGTGTCCTGATCATGGCGGAGGTATAGTTCTGTTGCCTCGCAACTGAGGGGACCAAAGCAGGTCTGCAGTTAATATTGTTTAATATGAATACTTCCTATTTGCAACAGATACCTACATGTTATGTTCTCATACTTTAAATGACCATGGTTAAGCAAAGTGAAGTCAGAGACTGGTACATCGTGTGGTGTACCATGCGTGTACATGAAAATGTACGTTGGAGGAAAACTTTTTTTAGCATTTGGATTGTTGATTCTTTGTATCTGCATCGAAAAATCACAGAAATACGCGTCCGGATCTAGGTTATTACGATTTACTATTATAATTACGTATTATGAATTGTCACAACATAACTGCAACTGCAGATGTTCCATTTTTGACCGAATGGACATGTCTCACGATTAGCTCAAATGCACAAAGTATATCGAAGGCCTAACTAGAAAATTAGGTCATTGGTTGTGTTGGCACGAATGAACCACCATACTTTTTGTTTCAGCTATCCAATTTGACGACGCTGCAAGATTGATCGTATACAGACAGTTATCACCTTAATATATAAGATTTATTGTGTATGAAAAAAATGCTCTACTCTTTACAATGGGACTAACGAAGGTGGCCAAGACGATCATGACCGAAAGATATTCTGATTAGTTGTTTAAAGATCAAATTATGATTTTTTTGGCGTAAACCTAATTTTCGTGTCATAACGTCAAACGAAAAGTCTACTCACACATATATACGACACTGATATTGGATACATCAGAAAAGGAAACAATTGATCCATATACACACACAAAATCTCATAAAATCAGTCATTTTATATATCATATGGAAATATTTACATATAGTTTGGCTGTTAGCATTAGGAGAATAGCAACAGCAAATGCAGTTTATCTGAGCGATACCACAATGCTAAACCAAATGGACCCATTCACAATGTGCCATAATTCCTTGTACTTCTTTGACTTTCTCATGCCTCCATAAGCCATGGCATGCTAACGGTTGTTTTCATATTTACCGCAATTCTCCGAACTTAATGCACACTCTTAGAGTCAGGTATATTTTCCAAGAGTGATAGGAGGCATTATTTACGGGGGCACAGTCCAGGAACATTTTGCCAGCTCTTACTGGCATGCCAATTTTCGAACAAGTTTGAAGTTTTATGAACTTTTCTCACCTCATGAATGATCCTGCAACTTCCGGTATCAAAAGCGGTCGATTAAAAGCAAACATAGGCGCTCACCATGTTGTTGATGTTGTAAAATATCCGTAAGATTATTGTGAAGGGGGAATGTTCGCGGTATACAACTTTATTAAAGCGAACTTTGTACATTTTTCATGTGTAAACTAACCACATGGTCCAAACCGTCCATGGTGGCGGCCATGTTTGTCTACCGCGTTTGTTTATTGCATCGCAAAGGCTCATGGAAGTTAAACTTTTTTCCTCAGTTGAATTGCTGGCCTGATTTCATAAACCCGTATGTCCCTACTAACTGTCCTTGTTAATCATAATATGCTGAACGTGTCAACGCTTGGTTTATATACTGTATTTATGAAGCAGAATATAAAAACGTTGAACTTTGTGAAATATTATCTTGACTATCGTGTTTGTTTACGCCATCTAGTCAGAATTTTTCGAAAGAGCAGGTGAAAGTAAAAATTTTCACGTTTTTGCATGCAACGAAGGGGAAAATCTAAAGATAAGTAATAAGCTTCATTAACATCACGTGTATGCGCTTATAATATAGTCTGCAGGGGTTGGCATTTGTACCATGAAGCAAGCACCTAGATGGTAAATGCCTAACAACCCCTGCAGGCAAAATTAAACGCGCATAAAGACAATGCAAATGAAGTTTATTTTCACAGGAGTTGTTTCATAAAATCTAAAAAAAGAAAAAGAAATCATATGTTACAGGTTGTAACTTGGAGTTTTATTTATTTAATTAGTCCATATGAACAGTGTATTTTAAAACCAGGGAACACAGCTACATTTGCATTTCACGTAGCCGAAAGTGGGAGACGTCCGCAACTGCTTGGCCATATCCCCATTCTATAAAAGAATGCTTCAATGTATTTATCGCAAAAAATGAATTGTTTCAATTGTCAAAAGTCTGATGTACCGGAATATTTTAATCTAGATAGAGAAAATCCTATGATAATGCAAGGATATACATTTTGCAGGATAGAAACAGAATCATGGTCCTAAGACAGATTGATTTTACATTGCGCGCGTCATTTCCTTATGCAAAGAAGTACCATGGCTAATCCTCTATATGATGATGTTGGTGATTATGATGATGCCCATCACAACAACAACAACACCAAAACTTACATGGACTGACTTGGTTGAGCAGATGGAGTGAGGAAGGGTTGATTTTGTGACGGACTTTTTTAATATTTTGTATTTGTATTTTTAAAGTATGTAAATACGTCGTACATACAGGTGTTCCAAGCACCTGCAACCCCCAGTGTTGACAGTGATAAAGCACACTGTCCTTTGGGACAAGATAACATGTGATTGGATACGTGTCATTTGGCTTGCGACCCGACCATGAAAAAGAAGCAGGCATTAGCCTGACAAGCACAGCGTACGCTTATTTTATTCGCTTTAAACATCTTTTCCCTCACCTGCTCAGGCAGAACAAAGCCACACTTTGCAACAGTGTCCGTAAATGAAACGGTTCAGAATATATTTCTTGAAGGTAGAAATGACTGTCATGAAAAAAAAAATGATGATGAGATGAAAATTTTAAATGCATGTGTTGTGCCTGATTGTATACAAGATTTGACAATAGTGACATAGACTATAATTATTGAGACTGTCAGTTAGTCTGGAGGTCCTTATGCTCTGACAGCTAGTCCGGGTCTCAAACAAGCATCTCGAAACTTTTTAGGTTTTCCGTGATGTCCTGTGTGCTAAGGTGAGAAGGAACCAGGTACTGCACACAAACAATTGTAAATTAGTTTTTGCATGCTTGCACACACACACACACAACAAAATACTTGCATTTAATGTTAAAAAACCCATTCCCAAACGGTTGCGATTCCCTTTGTATGGTTGTTTATACACTAATACATAATAAGGTTGCAGTGCGAAACAATTTGTAGGGTTGCATATATACTTGTATATCAATAGTTTGTAGTGTGGAACAATAGAGTTTTCACTTGTACTTGTACGCGATATTTTAATGGATACTTTCTTTTTACTGGATTCAATATGCTTATTGACAGATGTGACTAGTCAAGCCATCGTTATAATTATGAAAATAACAGTTATCACGGGTACGTGATTCTACGTTTGTATTCTTATATTTGCATTTTATGTTAATTTTCTTTTTTGTAGCTGTAAATTTATCATGATGCTTCCTTTTATTGTGCCAAAATGAAGCGTTCTTTGTTTTTATTTAGAGTATTGTTAGAGGTACGAAAAGCTTACATCATTCGTTCTTGTTCGTCTCACCATAAACCAAAGACTGAAGCCAGTGAAGGGAACGTACACACGCGGTAAGTGTGTACTAGAAGTCTAAATTAAATGAGGGGTGGGGTGGGCGGTCCCAGTACGCTGGTATAGGAAATAATTTTGCCCCCGTACAGCGTACAAAAATAAAAACGTGCCAAAATAATGGCCAGTGCAAAGTACAAAAAAATAAGAGCGTTTCCAGTACGCTGGTCTAGAAAATGAAATGTCCTGGTACACCAGTATGGAAATACGCTTTACTCCCCACTAAAATTGCAATCGAAACCTGTTTCCAGAAACGTAATATGAAAAATGTCTAATAATTTGACGCTAAGGAATACTATACATCCAAAAACAAATTACTGTTACGAAGTACCAATAGGGTAAGAATGAATGTCAAAAGATATAATTAACTTTTCACTTCTGCAGCTATACATAACTGTGTCAATTTGAAATATGCTCAAAGGGCCTTTACGTTGAGAATGATTGGGATAAAACTAGTATGTATTTTTTTTTTGTTATTTTGTTTCGTTTCAATTGATTGAACAGAAGTTTTAAGATGTTAAGATTGTTTTTCATTGGCATAGATGGTCTATCATACCATCAGCGTGACTTCTTGTGAAGAAGCCTCTACAAGTAATATATTAGCGTTGCGTCGTCGTCACAGTGCACACATATGTGCATTGTCCGTTTGTAGACAAACTCAGTACTGCTGATGTTTACAGGGGATGCAAGATCTGAGCTCGCGACACTAAGAACATCACTAAAAAAAAATGGGAAAACCAAAAAAAAAAAAAAAAAAAAACCACCCCCCAAAAACAACAAAAAACAAAACAAAATAAAAACAAAAAGATAGGCTGTAAACACGGCAACTGCATGATGTTAATGCCTCACAAGTAAATCAAAGTAAATCCTTTGATAAAATTTGACGTGAACACGTGAAAATTGGATCATGGCTCCAATATGATAATGGTTGAGACCCAGGGTGTCGATCATGTATTCACGACAATTATGAATACTTGAAGCTTAATGTGTCAAAACGGGGAAATGTGACGTTTGTGGCCCAGCATAGGTATAGTAAATTTTGGATATACCATAGGAATACTTGGAATAAATGCAAAAAGAACAATTATTTGAAAAAATATGGCCTGAAAGAAATTAAATTTCGCCATGTGAATCAGATCTTATAAAGTTGACCAGGCTATTTCATTGCTTAAATTGACTGTACAAATGCTTTTCTATTTTGTACTATTAATACGGCGTAAACAAATAGCAGAGGTGTGTTTAACAGTATCACGAGGGCATGATTCACAGCAACTACAATATTCAGCTATACGTAAAATTTACTGCCATTTACGATTCATTCACTAAGGACAGAATTGAAGAAATATGCAATAAGTTATTCTGCAGCAGTTTTATGGAACTTTTTACCAGTTGAGGTAAGAGAATCTCCAAGTATTTAGACTTTCAAAAAGAGATGAGCCTCATATTTAATGTCACCCAGATAATCTGAAATCCAGTGTATGTATAAGGCAAAGATTAAGATCATAATATCTGTATAGTATATTGTCTGTTGCAGTAACCACACAGTCTCATTTATTATTATTTGTAACTGCATACACATCTCGGGGGAGATTCGAGTCCCCCTCGTGAAATAGTTTTATATATATATATATATATATATATATATATATATATATATATATATATATATATATATATATATATATGTGTGTGTGTGTGTGTGTGTGTGTGTGAAATAGGACTTTTGACCACGTGTATATCAAAATACTGCAAACGTTGATGTAAAAATACAGCAACAGTAACGGTACATAGGAACATTCTTCCAAGTACATAAATGTGCAGTGGGGTGTTACGTTCCAAGAAAGCAAAAACAAAACTGATTGTCCATAAAATATTTCAGGAGACCTTCTTGGGATCATAATTTATGTGCTTGATATTGCTGAATGTCGTCAAATTTCAGTCCGAAGAACGAAAGATTGGTGCAAACATAGAAGGAGTATAATATAAATGATTTGCACCATTTCACGGCGCAAACGGACCAAAATGTGTTGGATATTGCGCGATTCTATCATTATAAGCATTACCGGAAATTTTTTCCTACCTTCCGTAAATGCGTGCTGCTAATTTATGTGTTGCCTGTGGTCATGTTTAACATAGAGAACGAAGCAGGTGCAAATTGCGTGAGAAATAAATTGTTTACATGAAAGACTGCAAGTTACCTGTGAGGTTCACAGGGTTACTCACATCGATGCTTCCAGTATATATGAGTGGGCAAAATCTGATAAATTACTCGCAAATTACCCATATCGTCCTCATCGTTTAGAAAACCAGAAAATGAAAAAGCCATCTTTTTCTTGCTCTTCGAGTTAAACGACGTGCTTGGCTGGGACACAAAATGATTGGATTGCAAGAAATATCTGGCCTTTAGATATGGATAAATTTCACTTGCTGTCTTCAGCAGGAGCAAAGCAATTGTCATGCACTGCACGCTTGTCATTCCAGCATAGGATGGCGACCCAAACACCATAATAAACATCAAAACCCATCAATGCATTCTGAGACACTGGAATTTGATGATGGTGATAAACTCCTGATAAATCACAGTGACGGACCTTAGGAAGGTGTCACTCTGGGGAACTACTTGAAAGCCACCTTGCAAAAGATGGCATTATATTTTCCAGAGTTGCAACTTTGCGTGCACTCTATTATCTGGCCCTATTATTGGCAATTTTCGCGCTCCAGGCTAAAACACACGAGGGCCACCCCGAATAAACCAGTATAAATGCGCCTATTTGTTGTAGATTGACAGTGAAGGTATCGGCGCGTTTAGCTGTCCATAATATTAATGATTACCCGTATCAAATTACCTTTGGTCGATAAAGCCGATCCATAATTCATGATAGATGGAATTGATCCTCGTCAGAAGACAAATGAGGTCATAGGTCAAAGGTCGGGTTCAGAGAAGAGCTACCGGCGAATTACAGTCCCTTTTGCAGTTCTCAGGTAAGTTTAATTTCCTACTTTTATGATTGACCGGTTTTGGGTTGTACTGTGAGACGGGTAATTACGGTGTTTTCTCAACTGTCCCCCACCTCTGTGATTATATCTTTGCATCCTTTCTCTTTTTTGACGATGAAATTAGTAATGCGGGGTTTTGGGTTGCAGGAACACAAACTTAGATGACAGACGTGAGTGGCCATCAATGAACGAGCAGACAATCGTGTGTTTTTGACCAAAACAGTTTAAACACCGCCTTGAATTTACCAATTTGTGACTCGGGGCTACACATTAAACTTTGATTCAATATATCAACGCCACAAAAAAGGCACAAAGGCGTTTAATGTGTTTTAAATCTTAGACCGCGCTATGGTAGTGGAAATAAGTGGTACCTTGGCTACTAACCACAACCCCAAGATATCCGCAGTTTCAAATTATTCCGCCGTCTTTTCATCTGCTATTTTGTAATAACTATATTCGTCGTCAGTACCAAAACCAAAGCCACGCTCATCGCTTGACCTGTACGAGCGCCCTCTACCCTTTTGCGGCTAACCTTAGTTTATTAGTTAAAAAGCACCATCGACGAAATTCCTAGATTATCTTGTCATACGGTGGAATTTCAGGCTTTTTGTGTGAAGGATCCATGAAGGCACCAAACTGAAACAACCGTTCTCGTCTGCTCACTTGTTGTGTCGTCTTATCATTTCCATTTATCAAATGCCATTCATGGCAACGCATGGAAACTTGATAAAATCACAACTACACAACACCTGCACCGGGGCAGTGCCGTACAACATGTAACGTTTTCAGCATCTTTGTAAACACAGAATCACTGAGTCAATATTTTTGTTTGTCATTGTTCCGCATGTTTCGGCTGCATAGAAGACACCCGAAGAAGATATATGATTTCTGAAATAAAAGCATGTGCACCAACGACACAGCAGGAACGCGCCAAAGAGTCTCTTCACGAGCTTCCCACTTTCTTCCATTCTTTTTCACTGGCACAAAGTCCGCCCCGGAGGAATGGGGTCTCCATTGCAAGGGGCAGATCCCCGACGGTAGGGGGGCCAGCTACACAGAGAAAAAGTGGCCTTGTTTGTTTTGAGGCGATTCATCATTTTGACGCCTGCGATTAGAACTTGGTCGGGCAAGCGTGAATAATAGAGAGGGTGCTGTCCCGTGAGTCAATATATCACGGCAGGTAGTCCTCGGCGACACACTATATGTTGTGTCTGCCTTCTCTGTGGTCTTCACGCTGATCATTGTTGGTTAAATAGAACACGTTATATCCCCAGTCATAACCAGGTGTAACATATGGACCAATAAACATCTGACCTTGCCTGCCCGGGGGAAAACATTAAACCTGGTGCACATCTGTTTATGTGCGTTGCCTTTTAGCTGACTTCATGGTATGAAAGACATTGTTTTGCTATTTTATTTGTAGAAACAAGAAGTTGTAAACTGAATTGGCGTATCGTAATAAAAATCAGCCACTACAGGCAACACAATTGTTGTGAAGGATCCCACCACTAGTTTTCCACATTAATATGTCATAAGGCAACAGCAAAAAACTTCCCAAAACCTTCGAAGTTATTTTTGGGGGGGTATTTTGAAGGTGTCACAGTTCATAACGATGTGTGTTTCCTCTTCAACGCAAATCACACAGAACTCCACGAAGAAAACAGAGTGGGGGCATGTTGTTGCACATTTATAAAGTTATGAATACAATAGACTATATCATTTCCCTTGGACATTAATCATGGACCCCTTTCGCTACACACCTTAAATACCTTACCTTGTGCTCTTGGAATTTTACAAGCTAACATTAACAATTGCTGGGAAAAGAAAGTAATAGAACACGAAATCATAGCCCAATCTGGCACAAGCGTCTCTACAATGAATTCAACTGAGGCAGTTGGTTTTATCTTTCTCTAGCAAGAAATACTTTACGTACTCTCGGCTAGCTTTATCCTTGCACCTCATTTCGATCAACATAAGATAATCTTTGTGCCAGCGTTTGTAATCAATTGTCTCCAGTCATGAGGTCAAATTTGTTCTCTGATATTTCGAAATAGTACTAGATTTTCAATCTACACGGACAAAGTAAAAATGGAAACGCATTTCAGTGAATTAATCTGTGTACAAACCAGAAAGCCAAAAAAACTACACATAGCGATGTTCACTCTCGAAGAGATTATTAATCAATTTACAGGAGACGTGATCGGTCAAACCGGTGTTCTGAGTGTTGCTATATCTTGCTGATGTTGACAGAGGCAGAAAACAAAAGACGAAAAGCAACTCGGTATCGTTTTCATGGACCTACACCTTGACAGTTAAATGGAACACAATGAGAGAGAGAGAGAGAGAGAGAGAGAGAGAGAGAGAGAGAGAGAGAGAGAGAGAGAGAGAGAGAGAGAGAGAGAGAGAGAGAGAGAGAGAGCGTTAGTTACTGGCTGGATCAGCAGCCTGACTTGAATATACCATAAATTAGCGATTTATGTGCAGCCAGCCTTCTGCGACGACAGCGCTTCTGTCAGTGCAACCTCACCCTTCCCCCATTTACGCCGAAGTGTTCCTGTGCTTGCCCAGCCTATGTAAACAATGAAAAAAGTGTAAAAATTGCCCAGTTTGACTTCTTCATCGCGACAAAATGAGATTACTCATAAAACAAACTTCATTGGAATACTACATCCACTTTATTGAACATTCCTATGATTGAATAGTCAAGTGCGCAGTCTGAGTATAACCTTTATTTGCCCGTGTTTGGTATGTAGAGACAGCCTGCCTTCCTGAAAACAAGATGATTGACAGTCCTGTGCTCAACTGACCCTGTACGCAGAAACCCAAACATTATGGAGGAGTATGGTCCTTGTATGAAAGTTAGCTGTAAAACGTTTCAAGTTATCATGCAGAAATGAAATGCTGAACAATTATTGTGCTAAGGAATCACGTTAAGATCGTTCATTTTTGAAGTAAACCTGAACGTGACAGAACACCATATCTATAGTGTAAGATGGAAGCAATAGCTTAAAAACTGTTTAAGTTTTATGGAAACAAAATACTGTTGCAACCTTGGGAATCAGGTCACGGTCGTGCTTTTTCGAACTTATCCCAGACCTTCTAGAGGAATTGTGCACACAATAATTGCTCTGTGACCTTGGAAATCAGGTCAAAGGTGTCCAGCTCGGGGAGAGTTACACAGTTGTACCTCAACTACATCCTCACCAAGTTTAAATTCAATCCGACTGGTAGGTTTTGAATAAAATGTGAGAAATAAATGTTATTAGTCAATGATCTCAATGCAACCGTTCAAAGTAACATTATTGGAAGAAACCTCATAGGTACATTCCTAAGCATGGACTATAGTAACCATACACCCAGGGAGCACCATTACCGTTATAAACATGTAAGGCAATGTTACTCATGTACACTGGTGCGTTGGCCGCCATCAAAGTTTGAAGTCAGGAAACCGGCAAACAATTAAATTTCCCCACCAAATGAACAAACTTGACAACATTGAACATGATGACTAAACTAAAAATGTTTTTTGAAGACTCGTGTGCTTTTTCACTGGAAACGAAGTTGAAAATAGTTTATATATGGAAGAAAATAGTTAAGAATAATGAAAGAAATAGCAGAGCCACTTGATGAACAATTTAAAGTATCTTGGGTACCTTTACAATTTCATAGCCAAGCGGTTTCAGGGAAGAGTTTACTTTAGCTGATTTGTCAGTCAGCTGAGATTATAGGATGGTTCAAACATCCGGCGTTGGTCTGTCTGTCGTTCGTTCACAGTTACATTTTCATGTCAATAATCTCAATGCAACCGTTCAAGGTCTCTTAAGGTTAAAGTAACAACATTAGAAGAAACCTCATAGGTACATTCCTATACATATAAAATAGTTTCTAGGTCAAGACGTCTTCTCCAAAACCATTATTTATTTATTTATTTATTTATTTATTTATTTATTTATTTATTTATTTATTTATTTATTTATCTATTTATATATCTATCTATCTGTGTGTCTGTCTATCTATCTATCTATCTATCTATCTATCTATCTATCTATCTATCTATCTATCTATCTATCTATCTATCTATCTATCTATCTATTTACCTATATGTGAGCACCCAAATTTGCTACTAAATTGTCTACCAGTGTGGGTTCTTTTGCACTTTTAGTACTCGTGTCAGCATGATAATGTGCCATGAAATTCTACTGCATATTAGTCCAGTATCCCAATATATACCAATCTCTCATATGGTTTTCTACGCTTACTACTTTTTCGTGTTGTTTTTCGTGCACGTGTGTTTTAAGTGTGTATCATTACTGTACTGCAGTGTTTTTGTTCACAGAGAATTTAATGGTAACTCATCTTGTTATCGTGAAAACATGACATACTCAAAGTTCATTCCTACCATACAATACTCTGACTATTTTTGTCCGTACTTTGGAATTTGGACACTCGATTTCACATTGTAACTGTATTTCTGCCCATCCCTACAGCAAGAGCCGGCAAAGGTTCAAATGTTTTCCACTTTTATCTTTCTATTGCCGAGCTGCTCTCTGGAACAATATAGATCAGCAATTGGGTTATTTCACACGTGCAAAATACTTTGCAAAATAGTCTGCACCTGTGGATTTGAGGACCAAGTTGGTCCGCCTTTACGCTTCCTTATAACGTTTCATTTCATATTTCTAATAATTACAATTCTCAGCTTAAAACATCCGATAATGCAATTGCGAAAGTTTTGTTAACTCGGCTGTCGAAGTCCACCCTACCCCAGGTCCAGCAAACAACTCGGCGTCAAAACAGATAAAAAAATTAAAGTGAAGGGAACTTGACGAGATCCAACATATGGCCCAAGTGAAAACAAAAACATAACCACGTTGTCCGAAATTTGGTTGGACGATACCTTTCCAAACCAGTTACTTACTGTTGACGGTTTTCAATAACTTTTTCGTAAAGACAGATCTAACGGTGTTGGGGAAGGCGTCGCTGTCTATGAACATAACTCGCAACCACGTACTAGGCGATTGGATCTCGAAGATACAAACTCAGAATCCCTGTGGATGTAGATTCCTACCAAGCAAGGATCGATCCTAATTGGTACTTATTATCGGCCTCCAGGTCAAACAGCTGAATTCCAGACTGGAACCGCGCATTCCATTGATAACCAGCGACTTAAATGACCGATGTTCGGCCTGGGACTCGGATCAGAGAGACAGCGAACTTGGCCTGTCTTTAAATCTCCTCTCCCAAAACAAACCTCTCTCAGCTTATCTCCGAACCCACACGGATTAAAGAATATAGTAGCAGCTTGCTCGATATATTAATCACCGATTCTCCTGGTTTCGTCCTCGACAACGGCACGCTACCGCCCATCTTTACTACGGACCACTCTGTCGTTTATTGTACCTTGTCGTCATGCTACCACTCTGATCACCCGTTCAAACGCGGCGTTTAGGCATTCAATAGAGCCAATTTTGATGATTTGAACAAAGCCCTTCTCACGGCAATGTTGGACACCGGTATTAAGCTAGGTTTCCATGTGCGCGTATTGCGCATTGCGTAAAACGTATTGCGTAGTTGGAGGTGCGTATTGCGTACTGCGTATACCATTTTCCATGTATCCGCAAACCAGGCGTATACTGTACGTATACAATGTTTACTTTAGTAGGATTTGGCGCCATTTTGTGCATGTTACGCGCGGTAACCCTGCGTGATGAGTACACATCGCTACACAGAGCGACTGAAATACATAGGCAACACGCAGTACACACTACGCACTACGCATGCATGGAAATGGGGTAGTTAATTTTAAGTCAATCAATTATTACGCACTACGCAGTACGCAATACGCAGTACGCAATACGCGCACATGGAAACCCAGCTTTACGCTTTTCGACAACATAGATGACTCGGTCCATTTCAGGTCAAACCTTCTTTTAGATACCGCCAAGCAATCCATACCCTAACGCGAAGCACTTAACAGGCCCAAAGACAAGCGCCGTGGATAAATTCCTTCATTAAAAAAAAGTAAATAAGGAAACGCAAACGCGCACGACAACGCTTCAATGGTTCAAACAGTAACCCGCCGCCTCTGATCACAGCAGACTATCTGAATCAGGAACGACTCTTCCAATACTTTAAAGACTCTTTAAACAAGTACGCAACAAGATTGTACGCTAAATCAAACATTCAGACCTGTATTTCCAGCTTCCTGGAAAAGTCAACCTTTTTCAGGTGTTTAAAAAGTCTGATAGGCAAAACTAAATACATTACCGGCCCAATTCCCTTCTCTACAATGTGTCTAAAGTACTGGAAAGGCACATATTTAATAACCTCTACGAGCATCTCTTGGGGCAGAATTTTCTTACCATTAAAAAGTCAGGCTTTAAATCAAATAACTCTACTGTCTATCAAATTTTAAGAACTGTACATGATATCTATTATGGCATCGAGCTTGGGAAAGAAGCAAGAATGGTATTTGTCGACGCGTCAAAGGCTTTTGACAAAGTCTTGCACAAAGGCCTCTTGTTTAAATAACGCCAACATGGTGTTTCTAAAACAATCGTTAAGTGGTTAGAAAGTTAATTCTCAAACAGGTTTCAACGTGTTGTCATTTATAGCCAAATGTCATCCCAGCCACCAACCGAGGCTGGAGTCTCCCAGGGCTCCATATTAGGTCCAATCCTTTTTGTATTTATGTCAGTGACATTGTGGATGGCATTCAGTGTGATTTCAGACTGTTTCCCAACGACACCAGCATCCTCGAGATGAACCAAAATCCAGTCATTTCAGGACAAAGAATGAATAATGACCTGGTTTCTATTAATGGATGGGGTAATCTGTGGCAGGTCATTTTCAACGCGCTGAAATCTATGTCTGTTTTATTTTCCACCAAGCGCATTAAACCAGCCCACACTCCTCTATATCTTGGCCAGAATTCCATTCATGAGGCCACTAGTCATACTCATCTTGAGGTTACCCTATTTTGCGACCTGTCATAGAATGATCACATCAGGCGCACAGTATACAAAGCCAGTAAACGTATTGCCTTGCTGAAAAGGTTGGACCTCAGTGTATCTCGCAAAGCGCTCATCAAATTATACCTCACCATGGTTCGACTTATTGGAATACGCGAATGTAATTTTTATAACTATAGCAAAAGCATGTCTGACCCGTTACAACCAGTTCAGTTCCAGGCAGCCAAAGTTTGCTCTGGTGCATGCTTTCTGACATACCTCTCACGATCGGCTGCTCAATGAACTCGGATGGCCGACTGGCAAGACGAAAATATTCCAAACTAGTTTTATTTCACAAAATGCTGCATAAGTTAACTCCCGATTATCTACCAGTAGGCTACTCGTACCCGGAAATATAGCACTCACTACTCGAAGACAGTTAAGAAATGCACCGAACATATGACAAATCAATTTTAAGATGACACGCTATGGCGACTCTTTCCTCCCATCAGTTATCAAGTTATGGAATAAGCTCCCTATCGATATTTGTGACTCAACGTCGTTATCTGAATTCAAAACCAAATTGAAATGTAGACATCACTTTCAGTTGATGAGCTCCCGGTGTCAATCCCGATTTTCTTGTTCATGCTGCTTGTGACATTCTCGTAAATTTTTTCATAAACGGTAGTGAAGACTTGTCTGATGATGAAAATCTATCTGTATTTGAATCCGTTCAACAATACATAGTAGAATCTAGGCGTTTCAATTTTAATTAAAGAGATATACCTTTCAGCAGTAATGAACTATACTTCATGGACCATGCAGTCCTTCGACTCAACTATAGCTACATAAGTAAATATCTTTGTGTAACCTTAGTCTTCTGTAATAGTCCCATGTGTCTTGTACAAAATGTTGTGTGTCCTAATGTACTGGAGAGCCTCCAGATTAGTCGTATGTCCTATTAGGTAATCCAGTTTAAATAAATATGTTTATGATAATAAAGTGCCCGAATTCTATGCTTCTGGAAACCGTTTGATAACATATGTCACACGCACCTCAGGCTAGGTCACTCTTCTACTCCAGCTTGCTCATGTATGCACCTGGAAGAAAATGAGATGCATATCTTTTTAGCAGTTCCAAATTTAATGATCCCAGGCCAAAAAACTTCTGAAATATGGAGCTACAATACTTGCATCAGGTGTAAATCGAAATCCTCTGATACACCTGACTAGTGATATCTTCATATCTTTCTTCACGGTAGAAGTGATGTAAGTGTTGCTATAAATGAAGCTGTCTGCGCTGTTGTGCAGCTCTATATTATGGAAAGTAGGCGTTTTCACACATGACAGTATAATTTTAAGCTTGATATTATATAATACTTACATTCCCATAGTTCATATATATATATATATATGCAATATGTTGTACTTTGTAATTTATCTTGACTTCACTTGAGTACATAATTCTATTGTTAAGTCCTGGTTTAATTGTATATACATCTTGTGCGTCTTTATGTACTCGTGAGCCTTCACCATGCAACTATTAGGTGATCCAGTTTAAAATACTGTAGTTCTAGAAATTTTCGCGCGTGTTAAATTTCGCGCAAACTCATTTTTTTTCTGAAATTACATAATTTTCGCGCATTTTAATTTCGCGCAGTCCAATGCCAAACGATGTAGTGAAATACAATGCAACTTATTTTCGCGCATTTTAATTTGGCGCTTTAGGTGGTAGCGCGAAAAGCGCGAAATTAAATCGAGCGCGAAAATTTCTAGAACTACAGTATATGCTTACAATACAAAACCAGATTAGGTTCTCTTCAGACTTGGTGGGCGTATATCATTGATAGGTTCGTACCATGTTTGTGCAACAGGTTGTGGCCCAGTGATTTTTTAATGAATTGCTTTGTTTCTTTGACAAAATCTTCACAAATGTTCAAATCAAGTTGGACGTTGGCGCTGAATTGCACAAGAACGCCTTCGGAACCGTACACCATAATTTGTTCAACAGGTGGCACTGTAAGTTTTCCTATATTTTATATATTCTTTTGGTGTGTGTGTGTGTGTGATAATTATCAATAATTTGTCCCGAACCAGAAGCCAGGTTCCATTCAACCATGGTAGAAAGGTGGCTTGACTCGATCTCTGCTAAAGTTGTTGACTACGTGGGTAACACCAATGCATATAGATATAAAAACCCAAGACACATTATAGGTTGGAACATTGCACTGGCTCCAAAAGTTGCATTTACATGCTTACACTGCTAGAAGGCTTCGGGGAGAAAGTGTAGTATATAGAATCAAAAACGCCACGGGGCATCTTAAGGGCGGCAGTTTACAAGAAAAATATAATTTGAGTTCACCGATGGTCTTTTGTTCACGATAAATACACAATCTATCCTTAATGGCAACTAATTTATTTATGCACGCCATACATGGTCATTTAGATAAGAGCATTTGTTGAAGCCCCAACAAAAATCAAATCAACCACAGGAAATGTCAAAGCATTGCCGAAAGCATGAGCATCATTCCACAATAGCCTAACCAAAGAGATTATCAGCCCGCGTCGAATTTATTGTAGGCCCTATTAAAACAATTTTTCGAAGCATACATTTGGAAAGGTCCAAAATCACCAAAACTACACTTTCGAAAACAAAGTGCATGCACACGTATATTATTTTAAGCAGCCTAAATCTAGAGATACCATATCACCTTAAACATAGAACAATGAAGTACACGAAGTGCAGCCTACACGAAAGCCCCACGACAAACACACCCAAAAAAAAAAAAAAAATAAATAAAAATAATAAAAAAAATCATGGGAGGCCTTTACGAATGCTATGAAGTATGTGCTTTGCCTTAGTGGCCCACTCAGAAAATTGAAAATGTATTTGATATGGGACCAAGAACCCCTATTCACAAACAGTACATACAAGTGCAAACTGAAGACTGCACATTTTAGTTTCTGCAATATCACAGAAAGGCATATCAACTTATCATATTGGAGACATCATGTAAGGCAACACCTCTTACAAACTCTTCAATTGTTCTGTCAATTTCGTCTCATATTTCCGAATAGGTTTTGAACCGTTTGAAGTTGGCAGTTTATTGTGTGCAGATGTACGTCAAAATGAATATCGACCTATTATATGAAAGGTGAAAATCCTGATGTGTTTATTTTAGCTTCCATTATGACGAAATCAAATACTGTAATACCATAAACATGATTATAGCATCTGGAATATAATGAATATGATAAAAGGTATAGACTGGGCACAAATCAAAGTATTTGGGGGGATTGCAGTAAATAGGATATCAGACAGATAATATTTTACTTTTGTTCCAAACCAATGGAAAGATCGTTACTGTTAGATGTCGACAACAATAGTGTGTCATATTATATAGATCCACGTCATTTCATCGCAAAGGTACATAGCCGTGTCGTGAATGTTTGTAAGTCTGTGACATGCGAAAATCACGTCATAGTAATCTGGGTATGAACATATTGTTGTTAAATAGCGATAAATATCAGAACTGGAAATCTTCAATCGCAAGTGGTTGCAAAGGAAACGCCTCCCCCCATATCCGCGATTCCACTTCTTAACTAAGGGGCCGTCCAAAAATGTTGACATTTTCACAAGAGTACAAAACGCATACTGGGGTACGGAGTGGGAGGGGGGGGGGCAAGCCCAAGTGTACAATTTAAACCTGGTGGGAAAATGTTGATTTTTCATGCCACTGTAGTTTATTATATTATCCCTGTGGAGTTTAAAGCAGAAGAAAAGGCTTTTGAGGGACAGAGGCAAAGAAAATAACTGAGGGAAGAAGCGTTACTATGTTTTGACATCTACTATACATGGAGATTGGCACAGACCGTTGGTACATGGTAGATTAAGAGACTAACCAGGTGACTCTGCAGGAAAGACCACAGCCAGTCATATGTGTAAAGTATGCAATGTATCTTTTCATACCCGTTATAAACTACTGAAATACCAAACTTTAACAGGCTACAAACTTACAAAAGGCAGCCCCAAAAACAGGAATGTGGTGAAACAATATGACTCCAAGTGACTGACACTGACAGTGATAAAAACAGAGCTACGCATTTTAATGTACATGAACAAGTACAAAGTTATTCTGGAGTTTAATACCTGTTTACAGAACTGCAAGATGCTACTGGCCACAGAAGTAGGCCTCATGCTTGTATACGCTAATATACAAATAGTATACTAGTATTCTTGATCTGGTATTTAATTTGTTTCATTTTCTTTACATAGAATAAAATTCATATGCAAAACGGTTGTAACATTCTTTTCTTTCAACAGACCCTTCTCACTAGGCTCAGGTAGGCAATGTACCTACAGCAAAATCAGCTAAGCTAGTGATAAAAAATGTCGATTTTATCAAATGTATACTTTCAAAGGGTGGTAGCACAGGATCTCAGTTAATACGAATACCTCCCATTAGAGATATTTAATTGTTTCTGCGTTATATAAATGCATACATATATATTGTATACGTACGTACACATATGTATGTTTGTGTGTATGTATGTATGTATGTATGTATGTATGTATGTACATATATATGTATGTATGTATGTTACATAGCACAGTCGAGTCTTCAACCAGCAACCTTCAGTACCAAGAGAAGAAATTACACGAGGAACATATATATCCGTTGGGCTATATCCCTCTAGTTAAACGTGAGGAATGCTTACTGGCAACCTCGCATGCACTGACTGATAGTCGCCGGTATAATTGATAGTTTTGGGAAAGTGTACACGTTGAAACAACATTTTCTTTGACCGCTTGGGTATAAATATGCTTAAGATTAAAAACAATCTGCCATTGCTGAATATACTTTTCATGTCCATCTGCATAACGTTTAGTGGGTTGATATTATTTTGCGATTTGTTTAATTTCATAACGGTGCCCCGTCCCGTTGGTAATATGGTCAAGGTCAATTTTATGCATTCATGGATACAGAGAACCATCACCAAGAACTTGACATTCTCGCTCAAGTAGTTCTCGAGTGACATTTCAGAAAAAAAGTTTGACTTCACCTTTAGTATTTGGTCATTTAACTACAGTCCATACATAGCCCTTATAAAGTAACAACATGATGCGTAACATTTAAATTGACTAAAGGGGCACTGTGGCTTTGAAAACTGTGTGAATGTCATCCACAGTATTGTGTCAGTCTTACAGCAATAGAGGTTTGTGATCAAGTGCAATGTGCATATCTCAGTTAAAATAGTTGTATAGAGTTAGCACTTAAACACCGAAGTCTGCTCGAGTCTTAATGACCTTGACAAACAAGTAAAGATCACCCATACTTATTACGAAGTTGGTGCTCATAGAAGACCAAATATTAAAGCCGTTACCCAAATAGTTATAACGCTATCAACCAAATACTGAGGACTGTTTAGCTTATCTGACACACCAGTCAGCTGGGGCTGTAAGATAAACATCTGTTGTCGTTGTTGTTCACCAGGTGAGAGTGGTTTTTGTTTTAATTCTCTCATGAAAGTTTTTTGGTTCTTAGAATAACAACATATCCCAAAGCGCAAGCCTAATTCTTTTCAAACTTAATACAAAGGTAGCTTGATTCAATCTTCACCAATGTTGTACACTAGGTGGATGTACTTTTTTGGTGAATTGGGTGAGTCTCCATCAAGTTTCTCAAAATGGTCATGCTCCAGTGATTTTTGGAGTTTTATTATTATTATTATTACTACTACTACTACTACTACTACTACTACTACTACTACTACTACTACTACTACTACTATTATTATTATTATTATTATTATCATTATTATTATTATTATTGTTATTATTATTATTACTCTGGGAAACGTTTGAAAATTATATAAAATCACTTGGTAAATGGCATAAAATTTGCTGAAGTCGTACTGGCACCTTTTTAATCGGGTCAAGTCCATTTACATGCAGTCCAAACCCACCCCTTAAATTTGAGAAAGTGGCTCTGTGATGTAGAAAGTGGATCGATGTTACCTGTGTACATTCTCAACTTAGCCCTTGTGGAGAATCATTATGGCGTGCTATATCAAATTCCCAGCCAACATAAATCCAGATGTATTAAAACGGGAATACTAAAATTTACTAAGTTGTCATGTGACCCTCGGAATTTCAGTCAAGTTCATCAGTGTAAAATATTAACCTAGTCTTTATAGTACATTAGCATCGAGTGCAACATCAAAATCCTTCCTAAAATTGTTTTTAAGTTATCAGCTGAACACTAAAATTTACTTAAGTGGCCCGTGAGGTTGGAAATCAGGTCAAGGTCATCTACAAGCATTGAACACAGGCCTGAGGGATGCTCAGTTACTTCCGTTATTTTCAGAAGAATACACACAGTGTTACTTTTCAGCATGTCATCCCTCTCCCGGACACAGCACTTTTTAACGTTTTAGATCTGATGACTTTGATCCCTATTAAGCTAGCGTTGATGAAATTACATTTTTCAGATATCTGGTCTGCTTTCGGTTTTATTTCATGTGAAAATGCATTGAGAAGATCATCACCAATACACTAAAATCTATTGAAGAAAGCGTGTAACCTTTGGGACAAGGGGAAGATCATTCACATGCAGTATCATCCTGTCCCATACCGAGGAACCTAATCATGTGTAATGTTCAAGTCTTTGCTCAAATAGTTCTCTAATTGTAACCAAAACATAAAAACTACAAATTTAAATAGCCATGAGACCTTGGAAATTATATCAACGTCACCCATGTGCAGTATCATTCCAGCCCCTATGGAGTACTATCATCATCCACAATGTCAAGCGCCAGCAATTCTGGTAGTATTATCTGAAAACAAAATATACTTCCGTTTACCTGTGACTTTTAGAACTATGTCAAGGTCATTGACATGAAGCATACCCTAGCTCTCATAGTGATCCATTACCCTGTGTTATAGTTCCAAGGGTACTTGAGTTATCCACAATCGAAATCCACTAAAGTAGCCGTAATACCTTCGGAATAGGCCAAGGTCACCCATTTTTGAACAGCTTGGGGACTTGGTCCCGCAAATATGTCTCTGTTATTTTAAAACGTTTGGGCAATTGGTTTCGGACAACATTAACACCCCCCCCCCAAAAAAAAATCATGGACATATCAAATCATGCAGAATGTGATATATTTCACATACTTGGTATACTCACCCATGGTCGATTCGTACCAACTGTAAAGAGGGTCTGGCCGTCGGGTTTTAAGAGCCAGTCAAAAATGTGAACGGACGGACATAGAGACAGATTGCCACCAATTTGATGAGCTCAGTTCAACGACAAGTCAGTTGAGCTACAAGAAAAGAATCAATGGAATTAGTGATGTATAAATGCCATTATTCATATATATATATTTCATACTTTGTGTGTGTGTGTGTGTGTGTGTGTGTGTGTGTGTGTGTGTGTGTGTGTGTGTTTTGACCATGGTATGGCTTGGTCTCGATCCATTTGCACTTGATACCATGCCATGATCAAAACGGTTGTGTGTATGGTCCATTACAAAGTATTCTGTGCAGCATCACCATAATTATAAACATATTTATTTTCTCTGGATTGCCTAATAGTACACAAAGACTAATCTGGAGGCTCTCCAGTACATAAGAGGACGCACAGGAATATATACAATACACACTGGACGAAACAAAAGACTAAATTCACGGCTTGTACACGAATAACCATGTATGTATGTGTTGTACAACCATGATATTGATAAAATGTTACAACCCCAAATTAAGAGCATACATTTCAAACATTTACCTGGATATTTGCCTAGGTTCAAATTTGTATTCATGCTAATACGGGAGTATAAATGCCATTTTAATGTTAACAACTCACTCTCATGAGAAAATCACATCAATGTAATTATGCATTGTATATTGTTACCATTCATCCTATACTGTTAGCAAAACACAGATGCTCGCAAAGTCGGCTACCTTCAATAATTTTCCCTCATCGGTTTCCTCAGATCTGTTTTAATAACTGATGTTTTAACCAATGGACTGGTTTATGTACACACTAATACTTGAACAAAGATATGATTAAGTAAACTTATCAATAGTATGTTTGTAAGTAGTCCTCAAAAACCTTTCTTGCGAACAAATCCCTTTTCGTAATTGTGGGATTTGACCACGTCAGTCATTTGCAATGTGCTGCCGCCCAGACGCAAATGCTTAAATTTTGGTAGCGTTTCTCCCGTCAGTTTTGCCAGATGTGCTTTTGTGTTTTTGAGCGTTCACCGCTTGGGTTGGTTAGGTGTACACAAAGTGTTATTCTTAGAAAAAAAAAGGGAGTGTTGGCGAATAATATCCAGAAATTGTTGAAAAAAAAAAAAGAAAGAAAGAAAGAAAGAAAGAAAGAAAGAAAGAAAGAAAGAAAAAGAAAGAAAAAGATGGACTCCCGTTATGTTTTGCAAAGCTCATTGCTTTCAATTGAAATAACATTAAGCGTTTTAAACTTTTATGGTGTCACATATTTGGCAAGACACTGCATTTGCAAAAAAAATCATCTTATATTATCCGTTTCCAAGCCTACACCCTAGATCCAATTACTTGTCGGTTTGTAATGCTAGTATCCCCTCTAATCCGAAATCCTGAACCCGTCACTAACTGTATCATTTTAAATCCTTCCTCAATAAACACTGATACATACATGGTTAGTCGGCTTAAAAGGGTAATTTTGTATCGCGCAAGATCTTATCTTTTCCTCAGGTGCACAATATCAATTGTAAAAGCATATGTCTCCCTGAGTTTGACTTAATTATAGGTTTGGGACAGCCAGCTACAATTTATGTTTAAGCATCCAATTCATGACAAAAGTTTGAACGTCGTTCTGAATCTGTTGTGCAATGAACAGTACACACTGCCCACGTGCGAAGTTTCTGTTGTTTCCCGCTCTGTGATTTAAAAGGTCGGGGCCCTTTCCTGTCATTTGGTGCGGTCCTGCAACCAAACGATGCTATTTTATCGCTCACTTGAATTGTTCCGGCACGAACATTGTTATCTCCGTACATGTGCCTCATTTGTGATTGTTTGATTAATGTGATTGCATTTTGACAGGTCAACTTTGTAAGTATAACATCAGAGAAAAGATTTTAAAAGTTATTTTGGCTGTTGAGTCGTTATATAGCACTTAGAGCTGCTGCCCTTTGGTTCAGTTGTAAAACTAGGTCACAAACCCTGCACCTCCAAGTGAAGACTCAGTCACAATAGCATAACATTATTGTGAGGCACTTTTAGCAATGTGCAGCCACAGGATATGGCGGGGGGTGGAGGGCTTATACATTTGAACGGCCCCATTTTCATTGTAGAAAGAACAGGATCTTGAAAGGCATAGTGCTATATTTGATCACTGACAGTGTGCATTTTCGCCATTCCCATTTTAACCCGTTTGATCGAACTTGGTGTTCGTTTTTCAGGTAAATAGGGCTCTTTACTTTGGGGACATCATAACCTGCATTTTGTCCAAACAGTTGGAATCTGAAAAAATAATCGAAAAAACATGAATCTTTCATGTATATTCAGTTTCATTTCAATTTTCTCCCTGGCCCAGTACAACTCTCATCATACGCAATTGTGAGGGCAGGCCGTTAGAACTATAGTGTATCACTGGGAAGGACGGCATTGACATCGTACTACTCGAAACACTTGAATCCGCATATAAGTACAAGAAACTTGTCGTTTTAAGTTGCAATCAGGGGTACACGGTGGTACACCACCCTCCCACCTTGTGGCAGGGGTAGGCCCCGATTGTTTTCCGGATTTTGAGAAAGGCGCCACCAAAAGAAAAAAGAAAAGGATGACGACTTTTAACATAAGTCTGTCAAAGCAGTTTTAGCTCCTTAAATGATTTTATTCATTCAATTCTTGTTAGGTCTTTATTTATTTCACGTCCCAGATGATGCCTTCGCGCTCTACTAATATCTAGGGAGTGCCCCCCCCCCCCCCTCCAAAGTCTCCGACCGCGGGTTCAACCACATCATCCATTTGTTCACTTGACCAGGGAGGTGGATTAAGTCCACTTCCATGACTTGACACAACACTCCATCTTGAATAACTTATATTTTTGGTATCTTTGTGGACTGATCTGGACTGTATCATTTTTTTATGTAGCAATTATCAATGTTCCTATGGTAACCACATATCATATCTTTTTTGTGTCAATAACTTAGGAGTCAAAATATGCACATAATTTGTCAATGAAGCTATTACAGTATCTGGGGCGCACATTATCAAACGAAGCACGTTGCCGTATATTGCAGGGAAAATGACACTCCGTGTAAAGTCAGTGTCTTCAAACTATTTGATTAAAATTCAATTGTCGTGATGTTTATTGAAGGCTGTTGAACATCTGGAACGAACAATCACAAACACGTAGGATTAGATATGAAACTAATAGAGGCAACCTCAAATTATACTTTCTGTATTGTTTCACTTCATTGAAATATCTTTAAAAGTAAATACAGTATACGTATTGCATAGAATATTTCCTTGTAACTTTGTTGTCTGTACATAATAGCAGCTCTCATAAAAGTACTCGGTTCTATATATTATTATCATGCAAATAAAAAAAATACAGATGATGCCATGGAGGGATAAAAAACTGATCGTTATCAATTGATTGCGATTCAGATCTATATCTTTCTCACTCAGTTGTAATTTTTATCTTTTTTTCAGACTATGCAGTGGAATCCGTTAACTTTTCTGGTGGCTGTGTCTGCTTACGCCATTCTGTATGGCGAACTGGAAGAGGAACAGACGGAAAATCCTTTAGCTATGGCCTTTTCCAGGGTTCTGCCAATACTCACTCTGATTTGGATGTTGTTCACCTCACCTGATGGGCCAAGGAATCACCAAGTGTATAAGAACAACATACTTCTTGGCTTACTTTTTTCTGTTTTAGCAGACATCTGTTTTGTGTGGAGATTGAACTATTTCAAATTATTTTTGTTGTTTCTGGGGCTCACACGTTTTTTCTACGTTCGAGCCTGTGGATATAGACCCATAGGATACGAGGCTTTGTTTATATGTGGTGGATCTTCCATTGTGGTGTATCAGTTTCTTTTGCCCGGTATCATTGAAACTCAACTCAAAATCATTGGTGCTATCTACACACTTACGGCCTTTTCGGTGGCATGGCGCTCCATGGTGTATTTTCAGTCCCAACCGTCTGCAAGGACTCTGGCTATTCTTCTGGGTGCATGGCTGTTGCTTGGTTCAGATTTTGTTCTTACGGTCACAAAGTGGCGCTCGTACATACCATATGGCCCCCTGCTTGCCATGGCCCTGTACTACTTCGGTCAGCTAGGAGTGACACTGTCTGCATGCATGGAACCGGAGGTCCATGCCATTCACCCAAGTTCTCATAATTCCAACGGCGAAACAGTACGTCCTGCCGAAGCAATACCTGTGGATAAAGGAGAGAAAGAGAGATAAAAGAGGCCCTCCGCATAAAATTAGAGAAATCCTGGAACAATATGGAAGGTAAACCTGCCAAATATTGACAATTGTTGATCTGAATTCCCGAGGATCATGCATTCCGATGCTTATTGCATGAGACGTAGTAAAGTACGCTGACTGCTATATGTCACAAGTAGTCTTTATATAACAATAATAATTAAATCAGAGCTTCGACAAGTGATGTGCTGTGATAATTATATTTTGCTGCCGAAGGTAACCCGAATTTCCACATGACTCGTTGTGTTAAACATGGACCATTCTTTTCGGAATTCCAGAGGCCGAAAGGGTATGGTTTGTGTCATTATGTGAAATACTATTATATAATAAGACGGATCGAGTGTTCAAATAACATTTCAATAGTTATCTATGCAAAACTAACATGCAGAAACTTGTTCATTGTTAGATTATATTGTTTGTATTTTTCTTGGAACTTTTTGGCATTTTCATTGACTGACTGAACAAAAAGTTTGTTCAGTAATGTTTTTGTTATTGGGCAGGGTTATGACATTTCCATCCAACGTTCAGTTAAGTAGGGTTGTAACATTTTCATTCAACGACACCATGTAGGTATTACGTAAATCAAGTACCCACTTTCCCCCAGATTTACACTTTGACACCATGGAAACGTCACTAAAATTATCCGACCAAATTTTTAATGTTTTATGAAACTACTTATCCCTCATGACCTTATGTTCTTTCAAGAGTGCAGTGTCATTCAAAATTGGTAGACTGCAACAACATGTATGATATAATCCGAATTACGAGTTATCTTTACATTTTATTGTTTACTGACAGGGCTCGGCAATTCGCATGTCCGATAGCCCCGGGCGGCCTGAAGTTGGGCTCGGACTAGTCGAAATTTTCAAGCACTAGCCCTACGGACTAGTGAAAAAAATCTTTTACCACATGTACATTTTATTAAAGTTTGGGGATTTTTTGTTCCCGGCTCTCGCGATCATTCACTCGCAATGCCAAGCTAACCCACGCGACACCTTGAAGGGACGCTACACCTTGCCTTGTAATAACATTGCGATGATAGGCACAGTAAAACAATAGAACGTATATAATTGGTTTATAAACAGCCCGCTCATTTTGATTACGAGACGACGAGATCAAAGGTACCAGCAGTCATGCATTGCGGCGTATTGGCTTTCGCCCGTATCGGGGCAAGGTCACAGCACCTCACCGTCAGTCTTATCTGCCCGAACGATGACAAAGGAACATCAAAAAAATTTAAAACTTGCATGGCGAATTCTTGAGCAAATTAGCATCAAAGACAATTTATCGGTGGGCTCTAAAAGTGTTAGAGATCATGTAATGGTGCCGCAAGTTGACTTCCCGGCCAAACAAAACACACATCTGCCAGTCACACGCAAGTGACTGCGTGGAGTAATCTACGGTGAACGGAGCATCATTTCTCTATCCCCCCACCTTTGCGTATTTGCCTGTGACTCCAAATAATTGTTGCTATAAACACTGGAATCTTTATTTTCGCATGCTGCAATTAAAAAAAAAGCTTCCCGTTTGTGTGTTCCCTCCGTAAATTACGGCATATTCACACATGTTCACTGGGCGGAAGCCATGATGAAAACACTGCAGCACGAGCCGCAATTGGCTCATTTTTGCATGTGACTCAATTGACCAATCGGGTGATGTGTTGTGCGTCAGGCCACATGGCAAAAGCAGCTGTTTGTGTACAGTTGCATGAAAGATGTTGACGGTGTGCCCACGCTCGATTTCTGATTTGAAATATTAAAATTTTCGTTTGAATTTGATTTAAGAACACCGTTTATTGCGAGGAACTTGCCAATACTGTATACGCAAATTTACTATGATGTACCGATAGCGTTCATGGTAGGTACGCAAACGATATGCATCTCATCACGGCATCAGAGGCAGCGAGAAAGGATCCTGAAACCAATTCAACTATTTTAATCGTTATTTAACTTTTAAGTTTAACCGGGATATGGATTCCTATCGTCCCAGAAATTACAATGCATTTTTCATCGTTAGTCACCCCATGCAAATAGCTTACTTTTTTAATTTGTATTTTTAATGTTTTGCCAGTTTCACTGTCGAACAGCTTGAATCGTAAAATTTGACATTTTTGTGCGAATTTGCAAGCGACAATTCGCGGCAAATATATTGTAGGGTAAATGGTTTGTGTAGGCCGTAGCATTGTGTTTGAAAAAAACGATGTTTATAGAAGTTTTATCAGGACAAGTGGATTTTGTATGCGGGCAAGTGGATTTTGAAATTTACTTGCCCTGCGGACAAGTGATTTTTTAAAAAATTGTCGAGCCCTGACTGATTAGGTAAGTATAAATATAAACTATTAGTTTACAGTGATAAAACAATTCTCATTAGTTAGGTAAGTACTTATTTACCCCCAGGGTAAGGTTATTCAGACGTAATACGTGAATGTTAATATAGAGCCATTATTTCCTTTTTGTCAACTGGAGTTCAACTGCATACATAGTAACTTAATGGATCGAATCCAAAGTTATCCACGCGCCACAAAAGTGATACAATGTCTTACATTGTAAATAGGCAGCAAGGAGGTGAAACCTTGCGCAGCTGCTTCAATACGGTTAAACATGAATGAAAATCCTTTCATTCTGATCTCACAGACTTTGTACAACACTTTGTCTAAGATACTTTCAAAATATTTGTATGATACCGACAAACGTAAGTGCCTTTTTGATTATCATTTTTTTTGTAAGAACATTGATTTTATTCTAATTTTTGGATGTCAAGGCAAACCTTTATGTTAGTCAATAAGTCACATTGTATGTCACCTCCAATATACGTTGTAGTTTTGTATAAACAGTTCTGGGTAACTAGGTACTCCTTGGTTGTTAAAAATCGTGATTTATTCAGTTATGTCTGGTCTAATCGCAGACACCAAATTTTGCGCAAGCCGTTTCATTTTGGCAAAGTGGAACTAGGCTCTTTTCATCTGCTTGATAAGTCTACTTTACAGTTACAAAACTGAAGTTACAGGTTCACCGAACGAATTTCAATATAAAAAGAAAACGTGTATATGCAAATGCATCGGCAGGAACACGGAAATTATATTTTACACAGAAGTGAGGCTGTAGGAAAATAATAGTATGCCAAATGCAAAGCAACTAAACATGAAAAAAAAAGGAAAATGCAGAATTTTAAAGTGGGACAGTGCGTACGGCTTCACGACTATATGGCGCAGAACGCACTGGGTGACTTAAGGGCCAGTCAATAGTTCTGTTTTATCTCCTTCACTGCCAATAACGACCAAAGTTGATATGCTGTGAATTGGCATGAAGATAATGTATTCATATTCGTTGTAAACCAAACTGTCGTTCAGGTACCAGAATGACTACGGTTTTCACAAGAGAATAAGGACCACAAGAATGGTCCGGGTCAAAAGCTTTCCTCGGCAAGCTTGGGGTACACTGCACCCAAGGCGCAACGAGCACTTATTAAAACTGGGCACTAAAAAGTAAGGCACCTTTTCAAATGTGTAATGTGCCTATGATCAGGGCTCACTTCCGTGCACACGCACACACACACACACACACTATATATATATATATATATATAATAATATCTGCAGACGTATGCTATCTTCGTAACCTTAGTATTATTGTTTTAATCCAACATTTACGTGTGTTTGACATACGCATATTTGCATGTATTGCAATTTTTATACTGTTTTTGCTATATTTAGTACTTCTGTACAGCTTTTATTTGCTGAACAATGTATGTATTAATATATTTACTGATGAAATAATTTACTGGGGAAGTGGTCTGCTGACATGCGTATGCCACATATTTTATACGACACGTTAAACATGGGATGAAATCTCTGAAAGTGTGAAATGATAAATTGTGTACGTTATGCATTAAGTCGCTTAATAATAATAGAAAAAATAATCCATCTCTGCCCGATTTCGGGTAATGGGTGGAAACGTGTATTTTGCAAGATATATTATGTTTTTAACCGCGATTTTGTATTTTTGACAGCTCATTAATTTGTCATTGCTATGATTGTGTCCTCAATGTTGGGAATATTGTGCAAATTTGACAAAACAACATACGACGTAAATTTTGCTGCAATATGAGGTATATCCCATCTCATTCTACTTCAATTCATACCATCAAATGTATATGCAACCATAAAAGATATTGAACTGATACCAATTAATAGTGTTCTACTGGACATTTGTGCCCTTAATTCACGTATTGCATGTAAAGGGCCTGAATGTTAATCAGCGTTTAAGACTCATGCCAAAGCCAAATTTGACAATTCATTTAGTCTCGTACATGTATTTTCCATTAGAACATTTGTACGTTTTCTAGTTCGTTGAATATATAAAATTCTTATGGTTCACCTTATAATATCGGCTCTAGTTGTGTTTTATATCGCATGTCTGCACTTTCTATTACCAGTTTTGATGACTATGACCCATGTTGATGAATGAGGTATTCGTAACTGACACAAATAAATCACAATTGATCTATTTCGTCTCACAGATCAGAAGTAAGGCAGTATTTTAAGGTAATATATGTAATGTGAGTGCTTATTTAATCAAATATTGTATATAATGTAGCAGTTCATAGTTCTGAGCGAAAGTAGTTCTTTTATGGTTCGGTGATAGTATCCCTGTACTTCTATGGGCTCTCCATAATAGCTCTCCCTCCCCGAAAAAAAAAGCAATACGACAGGGAAGAAATTTAGTCTAAGTTTTCTAAATATGGAATATACAGGGGCAAACAATATAGGCTAAGTTAACCTTGTACAAATTAAAGCTTTGTCCTACATATGACTTAATAGTATAACCATTTATTACTTTTTCTTTTATTTGTTTCGTGTATGTTTAAATTTTCTACCTTTTTGGTCTCCAGTATCTCCTGCCATGTCTGCCTAGCGGGTAACACTTAAATTATACTGAAAATAGGGTAGAAGAAATATTTACTTGAACTGTGGCTGAGTTAGGTCGGCAATATATATATATTCTCTTAGAATACTGCTGCTGAAAACAACTGTGGACAACAAAGCGTCAGTGATGCAGTTCCAACCGTTCCGTGACTTGGTACACGTTTTGCTCCTGCTACGGTTAAGATGACTGTACTGAATATGATTAAAATCTAAACTGTAAAAGGAGATCTAACCGTACGTAGCAGACACTCATACTGTGCTGCTTGATTGCTTACTATGAGCCCGCATATAGAATGTCGTATCAACATGCCGCCCACCAAATTTAGTTCCCAGTAAACGATTGGAAAGCTCGTTTTTTTTTGGTTTTTTTTTTGGTTTTTTGTTTTTTTTTTTGTTTTTTGTTTTTTTACTTCAGGCTCTGAGCAGACAGATCAGGTGCACTTACGTTTCTTCAAAATGTTTTCAGTGAAATTTATTTTACGCTGTCACTTTCCCATTCCAATGAAGATAACAATCGTCACATAAACGGCGATACTGCATAGGTTAACCTTTATCTAATACTCCAAATTACCTCGCCCTAAACAGTTTGTTGTGTCATAGATAGTCGGGGTCGACTATCTGTGGTTGTGTACATGTGTACAGTGAACAATGTCATGGAAAGATAGTCATTACCACTGAATGAGTGATACTTCATGCTACATGTAAACCAATTAGTTTGGTTTACACAAACCAACTTTAAAAAGTACTTGTCTAACGTCTCTTGGCAAAGCACCCCCCCCCCCAAAAAAAAAATCACTCGCAAAAATGAATGCAAATAATTATCTAGTTATATACACGCAGAAAATTGGGATTATCTGATTTAAAACACTGCATATACATTGTGTCTTATCTGTTTTAATTCAAATCAAGCATTGTAGGAGATTCCGATTCATTAAAGTAAACTCAGATACACTTGAAAGTTAAAATTATAGTTTCTTCAAATATTTGTTTTTTAGCACAAGTTTAATTGTTAAGAGAGAACTACAAGCAAATTTCAATTCGTGAAAGCTGCAGTGAATAAAGGTTCCGGATACAGGTATTTACTTATGTTAGTTCTGGGTTTCTGTTTGACACCCTTCCTAGATCTTCACTCACAACATGCGTAGTTGAGCCATTTACCGTTAGGTGGTAATCATTCGTATGTGCGCGAGCATAGTTTTCCTTCAAATTTATTGAAGTTCTTGAACATGTGGAAACAGAGCGAGCGAAATGAAGACTGACAATTTCATAAGGCAATTTGCCAAAAAGCTTGAACATTTGGATCCTGTTTTTGATATTTGAGGACAAGAATGGTCAAAACACAACGACAGTACCGACGATGGGTTATCTTCAATTAACACTTTTGTTTTCTTTTCATGATATCGATTCTGTGGAAATTAATACTGTTTACTTAACGGGGATTCAACTGTCATGCTATTCCAAATGATAAGGGTTGGCAGCTGACGGTCCTGTAGACATTGGCTCAGCGGGGCACCTTGTCTCATTCCGCGGTGCTCTATGGCAGCCGCATCGAGTGACCGAACGGTAGATCGGTGTGGTCCATCTGGCGCCGTCAATGTCACCGGGGACCAAAGCTACCCCGCCATGTCTCCACCCCACCCCTTCTCCTCGCTAGTGTATTCGATAAATTTCGAACCCCTGAGGGTTTCGCCGAGGTCTATTGTTTCGAATCATGTATTTGGTTTCAGAAGTAAGAGAGAGATACTAATGAGGAAAGGAGGATTAGAGGGGACTCTGTGATCTACAGCTGCATCGATCCGTATGTCATAGACAAGGTCGCGCCACAGGTGTACCATCTCCAACCCACCAATTTTCGAATGAACTTGATAGTATGTGACGACTTGTGATACCCTTACTCGAGCAAAAGTGACGTACTTGTGACTTCATCACAAGATATACGAGTGCACATAAGACCGCTATTGCAGAGACAGCAAAGGGGGATACTGTTACGTGGCAAGGTTATCGGGCAGTAGACCATGATCAAGGGCAGTATGCTGTGCACAAAGATGATGCAGCAAAGGTGTGCAGAATCGGTCATTTTAGATGGCAGTCACTGATGGATAAGACCTTGTGAAGGTGTCCTCTTCTACCAGCTACACCATTCTTTTGTACTGCGGGCAACTTGCTACCTCATTGTGAATCCATTTTAACAATGTAAACCTTAATCATCGATCTGCGAGCATGGCGGCACATCCATCACTATCTGAAAGCCCATCAAACTTTCTTTCCCAGATCTTATTAAAAAGGAAATGTGAAACAGGCTCGTCTTTTGCTTTAAAACACCCAACATGTCAAAGTATCTATACATCGTGATAGTTTTTCGCGCCTTGGGTGAATTTTATCTGCGCACTTTGCCATCACTTTTGAAAGGCTTGTGTTCTCTTGATTCCATATCAAGGGTTGGGGCCAGCTAGGTATCTGCAGAGGTGTTACTAAAAATGACACATGCAGGAAAATAAATTGTGAGATTACCATTTGATTGGCCTATTTTAACTGTGATGCTCTTTGTGGTGGCAAAGTTCAACACAAATTAGGGAGGTAAGAGCGCCATTTATACACTGTTGCGATACATGCACAACAGGTGCGCAATTTCTCTGTATGATGCCAAGGCTGCTGAATTTATCTGCTTTCTTACTGAGTTAGAGACCGTGCCTTAGTCCTACAATCATCAGTATATATTCACACAATTCCGGGAATAATTCATTCTGCTATTGCACTTGTATTTACGGTTTCCTTGCGAAAGAGATCTGCTCATTTTTGTTGGTGTCTGATCCTCAGTTTAACTTTGACTCAAATTTGCCGAGGGCAAATCATCCTTCCACTCCAAATTAATTGTGTTGTACATTGTTATACTATCAGCGGAGTAGGGTAACATCAATTCTCAAAATCTTGTAATGAGGGGAGCCGTCATGTAATTGCAGCACCTGATCTTTTTGACATTCATGACTGCCACAGGCGGCATATGATTCAGCCAAGTACTCCAAAAAAGTTAAAAGGGCAGGTCAAAAGCTTTTTCCAGATAATGGTCATTTTTATATACGTGGCACATACACCACATTAATGTGCTATGTCAGGTTTCTTGTTTGAAAAGTATGTTATCTGAGCCATCTGTCGCATAAATAGTATTTCTCCACATAATAGACAGGTGGTTTTTATTGAGTCTAATATAGTATGATATGGGTCCGCCAGTAATCTCATAGCCACAAAAGATGGCAATCGTCAATGTTCGTCGAGAGAGAAGGAGAAGGACCAGGGGTCACACATCATGATTGTGTATCCATTTAATTGAATACATTTGCCTGTGTGTGCTGTCTAGTGGACTGGTGTTATTGTATCAGTGTCAGGATGGCTGTCAAATTGTGGTTGACAGCCATGATACCATCTCACTATACTGATATGTTTGCCCAAAGATGCACGAAATCCAAAAGATTGGACACTGCATAGTCAGTTCCAGTGTGGGATTTCCTTACAGGTGTCTTACTGATGAAATAGATTGAGTTCCTGCTGGTATAGCGATCAAAAATCGAAACAGCGGTTTCAACAACACATGTTAGGCTTCTAGCTCATCTGACTGACCTGTTATTCACTGAATGTTGTGTTTTGATCAAAACAGTTTGGCTAAACAAGATCTTGGTATTACATATTTTATTTTATTAAATGTTTGGCAGTAACGTTATTATGCCTATCCCCACATCATGACATAATTTGTGTGATCTTCTGTTGACATATTCCTCGTTGAATTATACAAAATAAGAGTAAGATTTTAGTTCTATGTTTACCAGTGAGTGTTCTTTTCAGTTACCCTTTGAATATTAACACGCTTGAAAATTCCTGTCTCGTCCTTACTCTGTATTTTTCTTGAGGGCACTGCCAGCTCGTCAGGTTCATTTTTTGTCATTGGTAATTGGAAAAACTACGTTTACCAGATATATTGTTCTGTATGGTGGCAGCACCTGCTTCTAGTGTCACATGACATTTGTAACCAATGAATGAAGCAGGTTTTGTTTATCACCAACGTGTGTCCACCTGCAACTGGTGGATGACGAAGGAACTTACCTGCTGTTAATATGGAGCATTGAAGAAACATTTTGTAAATCTCAACAGTCCACACGTCAGTTGGAAAGAGACAATATTTTATGATGCCTCTCGCAAAACAATAAATTGAGATTCAACAAGATGTGATCGAGAAACCATAAGAATATAGTTTATATTTTATTTTTGATACGGGAAGTGACTGCAGCGTTATTAATTTCCATTGATATCAATGTACTTAGGAATAAACCAATGACGGACTACCTCGAAGTTAATCCATTTTATGTCAGTCGGTTTTCTCACAAGGGTGTATTTTATTCTGTCCGAAGTTTCTTTGATGTTGCTAGAAAAAGGGATGGGAATTATTCTGACCTGAATATCTGTAAAGATGAACTATTTTTCTCTTTGTTGTCACAAGCATTGGTGCCCAGTTTTCCCAATAGTGCTATGCCTGAGCAGGAGGCCGAAAAAGTGATTATATTTACTTCTATTTTTGATATCTTATCAATTTTATATCCGGAATGATAGTGAACATTCAAACACTTTATTCCAACTTTACCGTTTGATGCAACGCCTCGCCAAATTTATGCACAATTTGTTCACACAAGAAAATTACCATTTTCTATCATTTATTGGCACTTTGTTGACACAGGAAAGATGTTTGAAGTAGGCAGACTCTTTTAATTTGTTTACACAGGAGAGGTAGCATATTCGATCATTTCTTCACAAATTGTTGGCACAGAAAAGATTTTTTAAGTAGGCATACTCTTTTAATTTATTCACACGGGAAAGATACCACATTCGATCATTTCTTCGCACTATGTTGGCACAGGAACGGTACTAAATTCTTCACACTTTGTTGGCACATGAAAGATGTTTAAAGTAGGCAGGCTCTTTTAACTGAAGTTACCCATGCACCGTCAACGGTTTACCTGGACGTATAAATACATATCACTTTTACATGATTGTTTACGGCAATGGGATAAATTCATTGCATATTGATGTAAAGATAGCCTAAATATAAAGGGTCTCCACCTTATCAATCCCAAACTCTAAGTGATATGTGCATAACAAACTACAATCATTAGCAGGAAGATATACATTTGTATCAGTAATTACGCTAGATCATAATGTCAGGAAGTACTAACATGCAATGTAAAATACGCTGCGCCTCGGCGGTTGCGGTAACAGCAGTTGCCCACACCAAATTCATGCATAAGCACCTTTGAATGATCGAAACAATGACTCAACCGTTATTGCACACGAGACAGTATATGAAGCGTCCTTTCCTCTCAACACTACGACCTTTACGGCCATGCTTGGCCCGCACGCTTGTTGTAATTTAGGTTGAAGTAATCTCGGTTAAGATTTTTTTGCGTTCTGAAAAACTGAGATGCATGGAGCAAATGAAATTACGAGGACCATGTCCTAGATATAATTTTATGGAGGACAAGAAGGAATAAAGCGTAATTTGTAATGAGGTGCTCCGCTTTCGTCATATCAAGTGTCTTTACGGTTTCAATTACAAAATCTGCCTATCTACGCATTAAAGAAACCGAAAAGATAGTTGGGATTGTCTGAATGTTTTGACGATATGACACAAATCAAACAGATTCTTTGGAAGCTTTGTTTGGAATGGTATGGCTTGTACTTCAGCACTAATATTTACCCGCTGAAATTTCACAAACTTCCATTCTGTCAACCATGCAGTGACGTTCCGTATCATGTCAAAGCATATGATAGCAGTTTTCAACCCCCTTGAACGTCATGTGTCAGCCGCGCATTCGGCACACGACACTTGACATCGTGGCTCTTTAAAGGTTCCAAACGCCAGAGATTTAATCTAGGTTCAAAGTGAAAGACTTGCAGTGTTATAGCACTTTTGTGAAGAAAATTTGCCACAGGAAAATAATTTTATTTTATAAAAGAATTTTGTTGCGACGGGCCCGAAGTTGACAAGTTCGAGCCTTTTTGGCCATCAAGTGGGCTCTGTGTCGTGACGTCACGGAAGAGACTCCATGCACTCATACAAACTGTCATAAGCGGTATTTCTGGTTTGAACGAAATGATTCTGGCAGGAAACCACGAGCCGTGAAACAGCAAGTGGTTTCCTAGAACAGAATCATTGAGTCACCAGCAACACACGCGAATGATGGTTTGTATTTATCCCATGATGTGTTTAAGTAGACAACAGACAAAAGTTTTTAAGCAAACAAGAGTGCAAAAATACGTAAAAAAAGCATAAACACCCAACACTGCCATATGCGGATGAATAGTCAGCACCGGGGAGTCCCAGAACCAGCAGGTGGCAGCCCAGACAGCAATGGCGCTCCTTACCAAATATGGTAGTGTACTATGCGATACGGGAAAAACGTGATAGCCCTAACACATACCTATATTACACTCCAAAAGGCCCCATTATGGGATAAAATGGCGGATACCGATAGAGAAAGCATGAGCCGTAGCGACACAGAGAATGAGCTGGCTCTCAGTTTTCAAGCTGTTCTTTTTCCGAGGAGGAACTTACAGAGAAAGAGGGCGGGGGGATGTAGGATTAGTAAGGGAGAGGGAAAGAGAAATCCAGCTTTACTGGAAGGAACCACGGGCTACGACAAAGCTAGTTCAACTGGTACTGGGTGTGCCCAGGAATGATCATGCCGTAGCTGCCATGGAACATGACCAAAGCTGGCGCTTGGGAAGTTCAGACTGGCAAAGGATGCTTTTCAAAAGTCATTGTGCAAAAATACCTACATAAGTGACTGGTTAAAGCTTACGTTTCTGAGTACTGCCACATAGAGCCTAAATTAAGAAGGCAGGCCACTTATTCTGTTGGTGATATGACCAGAAGGACAAATGTTTCTGAACGGATGACCTGATCTCTTGAAAGTAACGAATACGTGGCACTCATTTTACAATTATAAGCCTTTTAAAAATTAAAAAAAAAACATAATATGGTCATTGGATTAACATGCATGCAATATTCGTGTCAAAAGAAGCGCATAATCTTCTTGTGATATACGCAGCTGATCCCGGAATTAGTCTTTTGTCGCTTTCGTTGACATTATTCACATTTATTGCAAAAGACCTTTTATGCAATGACCAAAACGGCCCTATATTTCCAGAAATAAAAATGGTCATGGTCAAGAGTATTCTAAGCACTGCGCCCGGAGCGCGACGAGGAAAGTTTCGGACCCATTCTCGAACTTCGCATTGAAAGGGTTAAGAAGAAATGCTTAAACTTATTGTGGAATACATGATTATCGGAACTTTTAAATTCGACCACGTTTGAACTTTGGAGTATCAGAGTCGAAATTGCATGGATGTATGGAAAGGACGAATATGGAGGAAAGCAACGATGGTGAATTAGTATTTAGAGGTGCATTTATTGATTTGATGACGAAGGTCTATACTGGCTGTGCAGATGAACAAACCATCAAACCCCAACTTTACTGGAAAGAAACGTGCGAGACACATAACGTTAAATGTAGGCATGCATTTTTAATGATCACCTTAAATGAAGCATTGACTGGTGCAGTTCATCGCGCAGTGTCACCTACAAAGGGGCTTTGTATCTGATACATAGTTTGATGTGCGTTTGTCTATATTTGTAGAATAAGATTTTAATGCAACGCGTCCACCGTTTCTCATTTCTGTCTTGTGAGCCAGTAAATCATTTCTATGTGCGTCATTTCCCAGCCCTGGTCAAGGTAGGTACATTCAAAGACTAGTATACCTTTTCTTGTTATTATTTTTAGTAACTTGGACTTATTGTCATAAACTAGTGTTTTTTATTTTTTATTTTATGTTAGCTTAAATTTATGCTTTCGTCCATGTAATTGCGAATATTTTAGGATTCACGGTAAATGTGACCATATAATGGTTTGCAAACAATGTTTCTTTGAAAACTTATACATATATATGCGCTTATAATACACAGTAGAATCTTCACACAAAGACCTCTCCATAAACAGAACAATCCCGTGTTATACAACCACTGCTTATAACCCAGTTTCTATTTCTATTTTGCAATCTATATTGATCAATCACTCACCTGTTTTAGCCGATTTTTATTCCGTCCCTTGAGTGGTCGTATTAGGGTTATTCTACCATATACACAGTATAGCCTACACACATAGGTATGCGGGTGTCACCAGATACAAGCGTGATTTTGTTTTGTATTTTTTTTTTTATCTGCTCCGTGTCTGCGAAAATTATATGATCATCAATCGTTTCATGTAGTCGTTTAGGCCTACTTGTATTCAGTCACGAACATACTTTGACAAATTATACCGCATTCTTGAAAATCTTAACCCTGCTTTCAGCCTCAAGATTACTCGGAGTGTGACTCAGTACCTACAACAATTTTGCCAAATTAATTACATAAACGATGTCAGCAAAGACATCTGTCGACCCAATTTTGGATACCATGTAATTGATGCAAATAGAACAGTCTACACTAATCGAGCTATCACCAGTCTTTGTTTACATTTTGGTGTTAGATTTTTGATAACGAAAACACGATAACTTCTGCATGCCACACGTCAACAGAAGGCGGCATAAGAAAGAATGGAATTGTAATTTGTAATATCACGGACAGGTGGGGCCATTGTGCGCTGGTATATTATAAAAGAACAGCTGTGTACGGCTTTGATGACAAGACTGGAATATAGATTTTTTGTTTTTTAATATAGCGTATTTGCTGTAACGTGTTTTATTAATATAACAGAACAGACAAGGTATTATGTAAGTTCACGACATTAATCGATTATACTTGGAATGTAACGTGAACGTCACAGTTTTTATAGCGGTGCGCCTCCAATTTTACACTGATCATGATTTTCGTGTGCATGAAGAACACTTTAGTTACCATTCAGCGTCCTGATATGTCATATTGGCATACAAAAATCGTATGCACACGACGGTGCAAACAGGACAAGAAACAAATAGCGTATACACCTGAAAGAGCTTGTGAGTTGCGACAGCTTCTAAAATTCGGGTGAATAGTGGATCATTCATGCCTTTTGACACACACAATGCAACGTTTCACGCGCCTCCATTGTTGAATAAATGAGAGCAAATGCTTGTAAACATTTTTGGTGCTGATTGGAACTTGCGTGGTCAAGCAACTTCAGAATGATAAATGTCATGGTTCAAAATAAGGCATTTTACAAAAATGCGAAAATGTTGCTCTTCTGATAGCTGTAACTAGAAACTATGATACACAATTTTTTGTTTTGTTTTTTTTTGTTGTAAAACTCGCCTGTTTCTATTTCGTTTGATTAAGCTTTGCAGAATGATATTTTCACAAGTAATATTTGTTACAACCTTTGTGGGGAACTCAGACACCCCCCCCCCCCGGCTCCTGCCTAAATCGTTTAAAATTGTTTGGCTTGTGTACACATATCGTTTCCTTTTTACGTTTTATTTCTCCGCATCTTATCATTTTAATTTTTGTACACGTATATGTTTTTTGTTTTTTTTTTATTTTTACGTTTGTTCCAATGTACCTTATCATTTTGATGTATCGTATAATCTTTTTTTAGGTTCCGTGAACGATTTTGCCTCCAAATGAGACCAAGTTCTATGTAATCTCAATCATACTACACAGAGCCTGGGTCTGCTTCGGAAGCAGTGAAAGATATCATTTACTGACGGACTAAGCTATCTGTGATTTTGATAAACGTTTAATTTTATCTTCACTTATAATTGGTATTCTTACTATAAGCTTGTATATGATCTTGTGTCCATTGTCTTCAGTAAATATCATACTCTGTGTATTTTGATGTACATTTTACTTTCCTTATCCGTGACGGCTAATGAACATATTCATTTATATAATAAAAAGAACAATTTTTAATTAAGTTTATTATCAAATGTGTATGGTATTTATATTCTTTAATTTATTATGTAGTAAAATATTTACTTCACCAGGTATTTTAGCCATAGAAACACTTTTATATTCTAGAATACCACCAAATATTTGGCCTTTTCCTGGTCACAATATGGTTTTGTACTTTCAATTGAAACGATCAACACAAAGAAATCGAATAAGGCCAGCACATGTTTTATGATCATACGAAAATCTCTCCTGTTGCAAATTCTGTGACAAAAACAAAACCTTGTCAACGTGTGGAGCTTGTAAAAAACACGGGGAGGGGGGGGGGGGGGTCTACTCCCATGTAGGATTATACTGGGCATGTGCCGCGGGAAAGGCCCTGTTTTCATTACTCCCAGGATTAGAAAAGCCACACACACATACACACACACACACACACACACACACACACACAAAACCCGCGTGATTAGGATAGGGGTAACAATTATTTGAGTGAACTGGGGATTTAGGATATAATCAGTAAGTTCTTTGGGGGGAATTTTTGTGGGAAGTAAGAAAATGCTAAAACTTGTTTAAAAATGGAATGTCGGTCTCCAGAATGCACCAGGATGTACCAATGCAGCACTTCTGTCAACACATTACAGGACTAAGAAAGGGTACATTCTTACATCTGGTGTAGGATTAAGATAGGGAATTATATAAAAATGTCCGCGGCACACACACACACACACACACACACACACACACACACACTGATCCCCGGGAAAAGACACTACATGGATGCCAAAAGTTTTAAATAGTATCGTGCAATAAGCAGTGCGAGTCGACAGGTTCATGTTCTGACAAGCTTAAAGAAGAGCAAAGTGACAGCTGGGACTGGACTTTTATGGTCTTGTTGTAGGCTTGAACAAATTTGTTGGGGCACAGTTTGAATAAATTAAAATTATTTGAGCTGAAACATAAAGGCATAGGGTTATGTTAATTGGTTAAATACGGCACATCAGTGGTGTTAATAAATATAGTATAGTGCGGATGCCTAACATGTAATTATTGCAAATAGGCCTACTGGGCACATACACTCCATAAGCACATCGATTTCCATCAGACTGAATAAAAGTGATGCATGCACGGAGTACAAGAATGGTTAATTTCATTCCCGACAAACAGTCTTGGAAATTCATGTTAATAACAAAATCACTGACTATATACTTTGTCTGAATGGAGATATTCACATTGAACTACATTAACTGCAGACCTACTCTTGCCCTCTCGGTTGCTGGGCAGCAGAACTATGCCTCCACCATAATAAAGGCACGTGCACCAATAGGAGAGGTCACAATTAACAATTATCTGTGTCTTCAGCTGAATACACAATCCAACACGCAGAATTCTTGAGGGCTAGGGATGTGCCTTTCCATTGGAATGCATGTTAAATTAACCTCAAATCAAAAAGTACTACTTTTAAAGCTGCAAAAATAAAACTTATGTGAACATTTCAGCTATGTACACAATTTTACCACACAAATTTTGCTGTTTCTGCAGCGAGTGGTTTTAAAGTTATTAAGCCGTAAATTACAATGGAAAGTAACGGGAATACACAACTCTAACCCTGAATGACTGAAATGCCCTCTACAGGAGATCAGAAGAAGCTTCTGTTCTTGCTCTCCCCTACTATCTTAGTTAAACACCCAGAAAACATGTCTTTAACTCAACAAATACAATTTTCTAAATATATTTAGCATATTGTATGTTCCAAAACTAAGTGAATAACTTTTATTTTTTTTTTTTTTTATTTTTTTTTTTTGGGGGGGGGGGGGGAGGGGCTTTCTCGAATGTTACTTTTATTAAAAAAGCTCATTTAGTCCTGCTTAACACACGAATCTGCCCTCACTTCCTGTCAAGTTCCTTGCTGCAGCCCAGGTGGCAGTGTTCTGTGCTGGTTGAGACGCTTCGATTTTTTTTTCGGCGCAGCGCCATCTGGGAATTCTCAAATAGCGCACCCAACTGAGAACGCATGTGCAATGGTGCGATACACACGACGTGCGCCCGACAGGTGAATGCGTAACAGGCCCGTTAAATTAAAGAATTACATTCTTTATCATTGGTTACCTGGCATGCCCAAGTGGTTAAACCAGGAACAACGCCACACTGTAGAATTATTTGTTCATAGTTGTATATTCCAAAGTGATACAGGCCCATACGACATGAATGTGGGGATATTCCTGAATGAGCCAGGACCAAGTTAGAGAGAGACATTTTTTATTATGTTGTAAAGTAATAATGATAATTCTTAAACGGGCCGATACGCATTCATCCGTGGCACGCACGCTGTGTGTACCCCGCCATTGCAAATGCATTCTCACTTGGGCGCGCAGTTTGAGAATTCCCAGATGGCGCCGCGCCAATTGTGAACCGGCAGAGATTCCCAATCTCAGTTAATATGAATGCCTCTTATCGTTTGTTAGCAACAATATAAATTTTCATTTAACCGATCAATATTATAGAACTGTTTTGTTAAACTACGTGTGATAATATTAAATACTCCTGGTGCATGACCCCGCTTGAAATACATATTTCAGCGAATTACACAAGGTTGTGCGTTCACTCCATGCGAAATATACATTCATCATGCATACAGAATAGGATTACAACATTGTATAACTGTCATCAGACTTTTATGGTCATGTGGAGCAACTTTTACTAGCATCATTCAATTAAACTATAGACCTAATTAGACACAAAGGTGAATAATATGCATGTATGACTTTGCACCATTAAAAAATTTAAGTATATGGGCAGTACACTGTGTGAATATACCTGTGTTGAGAAGTAAGTGTATACATTAAAAACAACAATAAAGAACAGAGAACAACCGCATTCCATTGAAGTCAAGGACAGCAATGTCGAGTATTTCATCATAGATTATGACTGATACTTAAAGGTATTTAATGTGCCTGTCTAAATTGTCATTAAATTGCCCTATGACGGGGGGGGGGTTTGTTCGTCCATATTACCACGTGTCGTGATTTTCATAAATAGTTCAAAGGTGGGTCAAATGTTTTTGTTAAGCATCAAATGTGGCCACAATATCAGAATACATGTTTCCCCTTTTTGTGTTAGTTGGTATACATATTGGGAGAAAGGGACAGAGAGACACAGAGGTTGACCAAGGAGGGCGCCAGCATTGAAAAAACCATGCACTATTACACCGAAATCAAGGGGCCACGTTGTAGATATACATTTGCAAGTAACATTTGAATGTACCTCTTTTATCATCTTCTTTAATCATAGTATCATATATTTATGTGGTTAGTTACACAGTATGTAGGACAAAGAGGACGGTACTGAACTTTATCATTGTCAATAGAATTTTTGCGTATACTTATTCATTTGTATCTCTGTTTATGTTTGGCATTATGTTTTTATTGACACCTTTATATCCAGCCGCATAAGACCTACATTCGTTGAAAAAGTGTTCTTATTGATGTGAATGACTACAAGGCGATATGTGTTATCTGTACAGTTGTGTCACTTTAATTAACGGACCCAAATATGGAGCAATGCTCAAATCCTCATATGCCAGTTTTATGAATAGCAGATTTAACAAAATTGTTGGATTGGATATATTTGTGTAGAGTCCGCGATATAGCAGTCTATAGCCCTTCCTGTCATGCAGGCTAAAAAAAATAATAAAAAAACTGATGCTTCATACACTTTAGTGTGTTCCATTGGAAGTGCACTCAAGTTGAGTTTTGTGCATGAAGGCACTTTCCGTTCTGATCACATTACCAGCGCGACGGTCTGCACTTCCAATGGTGCTTAACTGCAGTTGTGCAGTCAGCACATGGTCGATTTGGTTTGGAACATCTACCTGGGTGGTTTGTCATATCAACTAAACAGAAAACACTTGAGTGCAATATCGGACTTCTTCACCTTCGAGTGCAGGCTGTGTTACATTGCTCCCGTCTTCGACACCAGAAATCAACTAACTCTGTCTGCTCATTTACCAGAGCGCCTCCACAGGCAAATAAAAGAACTAGCCAGGTGAGCAGACGTCGCGATGGTCATGCATTGAGCTTCTCTTTTTGTGGTGGGTGCATGCCATCCCTACCACACACCGTGACAGCGTTGGCCTTGGAGGAATGCTGAGGCCATGACCTGTGTACTTTTCTTCTCAGTCTCGCTACATGCCTATAGAAAACCATGAAATGGTATAGTTGGTTAGCTCACTCCTGTTGGGTTAAATTCTTGTTCATAAGCAGCGAAAGGCTACCATATGTGAAATTTAGGTACCACTGGCGGCGAAGGCACCCGGGTGTCCCGAAGTTTCTGACCAAATGAAAACCATTTCCTTTTGAGAAACCCGCTGTAACTGAGCTTGGCTTCACCGCGTAACGCTTTCCATGTAGGTTAACACGGGAACTTGCAGTCTACAACTAAATTATCTACCTAAATCCTGCGGCGAATTAAAGATTAATTGAGTTGGACCAGATACAACTTGGTTCCTGGGCCATCCGCACGTGGCCGGGTGTTTGCTCATTTCCTGTCCCGTAAAGTTTGAAAGGTTATGTTATCTAATTTGATAATGTTGTTGGCCAACACTTGAAAGAACACCTCGGTGATAATGAGGTCTCTGTCGGTTTCAGTGCCCATGTTGATTCCACGCAGAGAATCCACAGCAACAGCACACAGAAATAATATACTGCAAAGTTCAGCATTATTTTAATGACATTGGCTTAAACAGATCAAACTGCACGGAATTAACAGAATTGAGTATCGTTTTCACGGACAAGGTCAGTGGTAGCGATGAATCCACGAATGAGAAACCAAGATCTGAACTATTGAAGTGAATTTCTTTTAGAGATCTGATTTTTGAATCGAGACTAAGATCTTCGAGATGATGCACATATATATGATCTATAATGAAGACAGAGCTCTTCGATGGTACACACACACACACACACACACATATATATATATATATATATATATATATATATATATATATATATATATATATATATATATATATATATATATATATATATATATATTCAAATACAAAGCTTTGTTGTACATTCATCGGCATTCATCAATATGGTACAAATAATAATAAAAAAAAATACAAGAAAATAAATTACATTAGGACACACAACAACTTGTGAATATAATGGAGATGTGCTTTACATATACAGTTATAATACAATCCAGTCCTTGGGTCACTTTGATGGGGTTATTTACTGGCTTCAAAGCAGGCATTGACATAGTTAATTCCATGTTTCATGACATAGTGATCATCATTAGGACTTGACATCAGAAAGGTGAATATTTCCTGGTCTGTGAAAGTTGTTAGATTGTATACTTCAAGTCTGTTGAACAAAGCCGTTCAATGAGTGTCGTGCCTCACACAATAGATCATTTAGTGCATCCATCCTCTGTTTGCGATAAATTACAGTGGTTACATAGTCCATTTTCAAGTTGTATTCTGTTATACGGACCTGTCTCAATTTTTTACTCTTGTGCATTTATTCTCAGCTTTGTACATTTTTTCCGTTTGTGTGCAGGATAATTCAGTTGCACGTACTAACCTCTTCCAGAGTTATTTTTGAATTTACAAGAGGATTTTAATTTCTTTGTGTTTCTGTTTTCTCCTCGTATGTAGCATAACCATTGTGCCTCATACATTTCACATAACTTTTCAGTTAGTTTTTTTGGGGGGGGGGGTGCATCTATGGATGTTGGGGCCACCCATATTTTCCCAGTAAGTTGACATGTTTGCATTAATAAAGCGTTTTCAAAACCTGCAACCAACGAAAGGTGTTTTCACTGTTTAAAGTGTGATTTCCTCGCAAGCTGTGGGCAATGAGGCTATCTTGATCACATGGGCAAAGATTAGCCCAGTACTTGACACTATGACACACAGCATAAATTAAAATTGGGTAGCAATTCACGGGCCCTTACAGCTGTGGTGGGGAGTTGCGGTGGACTCCTAGAATAAATCTACAAAGTTTAATCTGGGGTTACTCCACAGCTACTCCTTCACATTTGCTTATGAAATTACTACTATTTGAGCCCTTTAACATATAGGGGCCCCGGACTTCACAACCTTAGGTAGTAACTGGTAGCATAAGTGAAATATATATATATATATATATATATATATATATATATATATATATCGTATTTTTTTAGCACAAAACACGTCATCTACTTGATAATTTATAAAGAATCTTGAAAATCTAAGTGGTTCCATTCGTTTCCGGTGTTTTCAAATTGTATTTTCAATTATTCCCTGAGGGTGCCTTTTACGGGGGTGGGTGGGAGGTACCAAGGGTGGGGCGGAGGATGGGTGGGAGTGTGATAGGAGCTCTTTAATTCATTTGTGAACTGTGAAAGTTAAAAAAAGACAACTGCATGTGAAGGCCTTTTGCTCGTAAAAAGTGATTCACGATTTCTATAAATTATGAACTCTGAAACGAAGATTTAATTCCGTGAATTGTGAAATATATCTTTGATTTTGAACTGTAAAAGCAAAAATTTTGCCTCCATGACTCGTAAACGGGACTTCCTCCTTATCCAATTATAACCACATCGCAACTTTTGTTGAAAAATGGAGGGACCAGTTTATAAAGGCATCAAAGACCAACGCCTGTCTGTAGAAACGTGAATTGGTTTGGACACCCTTATTTATTACCGCTATAATTATTAGAAAATATATCCAAACTCGATATATGAACGTGTATTATGGTCTCACTCTGTAGCATATATATATATATATATATATATATATATATATATATATATATATATATATATATATATATATATATATATATATATATATATGACATTCAAGAAAAACAATGCTTACATATATTTTCATAATCTTTCGTGTGAAATATGTAGACATTATGATTACTTGATCTCATACGATAAAATAGTCTCAGTCCAGTTCAGTGCTGCACTGAAAATTAAGAGGTATCGATAATAATGTGCTGTAAATAATTTGAATCTCATAAATTGTTTGGGCACACTTTGCGGGTTAAAATACAGACAAATATGCAAATCTTTTGTTTCTTTCACGGTATACATGCAAAGATAAACCACAACTTTGACCACTATATATTTTTTTCTTTCTTTTTTTGGTGAATAAAAATCTTTTATGGACATGTTGGAGCCTACATTCACGCTTTATGAACAAAGCACTGGTATGCACACAAGCGAACTTAAAAACCATACCCAACACTTTTTGAGATAATGGATCGAGGTACTCTTGTGACCAAAGCGATTCCATTTTTCTCACGCGCAGTTGACCAACTTGAGTACGCACTGAGTACTGTCTAAATACCAGTAAACTGGATGGACAGCCCGATTCCGTATTGAGAACAAGCCAAACAAAACATGACGGCAATGGGAATATATTCCTCTTCCAGTGCATATTTTGTCTGCTTTGGAGCCCAGGTAATGTAAATGTTTTGTCGCAGAGAGTGGTCTGACATGTGATAATGCCCCTTCAGCCCTCACCAATGGCAAAAATGACAGTGGTCCTCACGGTGCCATTGAGAAGCTGCCCGCAGTCGCACTCTCTAGCTCATTGCCTTCTTGGGGCCAGTCGAACAACAATGATGAACACAATTTGATATGGTTTTTGTCAGCTAAGCTGGGAAGGTAGACAGGTAGCCAGAAGCTTATACTGAAAGCTTCTATAGCTGCACCTAAGAATGTGTTGCACTGAGGTGTCAGACACGCCTCTCAAGTGACCTCGTCATGAAGGCTTCTACTGTCCTTTATAGAGTTGTATGGACTTGCAGGCTGGAGACAAAACATGAATGAAAGACCTAGGTGATATCAATACCGATGGTATAAAAAAATTAGACATCAAAGACGGTGGTACACCGAACTAAGGAAATCCGTCCCCCGTTGTACCTGCATCCAAGCCTATTTCCGGCTTCTCAACTTTCAAACCAACGATACGCCGTTTATTTTTTTTAAGAGTCAGAAAGAAAAGACAAAGCAAGAATGTATGGTGGATGAAAAGCGTACGCGCAGCTTTAGTCCATTTCCGTCCTAGTAGAATTGATGCTTTAATGCTTTGCCTGCTTTTCAGTTAACTTCCGACGACAAGAAACATACATGTAGGGTATACGAAACATACACTGATGGTATATTGGTGCAAAGACTATATCAAATTGAAGAATGTGGTAATATTTTTCTTCATGCACTTTCAAATGTAGTCTAAAAAAAATGTACAATCAGACCATATTTAATTTGGACGATCACGCTAGGTGGCCAGTTCTCGTGTGGATGACAGAACAGTTATCAGTAACGTCGGAAACATTGTTATCCGCAAAATCGGTGATTTTGGGGACACCTGTCACAAACGAGATCGCATCTCGGAGCTCTTTCATTGCGGCACCTTTTAAACGTTTTGTGACACAAGTTTGCGTGATCGACTGAAAACTCCATTGTTCTCCAATATACACATCAAATGTATCATGGTTTCTGGGCCATCTATATTAGATTTCTCTGATAGTCTACTCGCGGAATCAGTTTCGCAGATTGATAGGAACAGATACATTGGCATGCTACGATTAGATGAAAAACAGGAAATCCATTTATGGTTTGGAAATTTTAGACTGGAATTGTTAGAATCTAGACTATGGCCATAACAACGCAATTTGCAACCTTGTATAAAAGGACAGCATATTCATTGTCTGGTGGCCGTCATCATTACTTTCCTCTGTGTAATGTTCCTGAAAAATTAGAAAGTCACACTTCTTCGTGAGTGCTAACTTGTCAATGGTGATTTAATAGAAAGCGTGTGCAAACTATAGATAGGACTAATTGTCATGTCTTATAAAAGGAGTGGGATGTTCTTTGACATGAACGTTCTATATGAACATTTTGTATTATGGTGGTCCACAAAAATAATAATTGTGTGTTATTTATTGCACATACTTAACAGTGTTGGTGATGTCAATGTGATTGAAGCCTGTAAAGATAGTTTAATAATGTTTTAGTTATATGGCTAAATACCGGGAGAAGAAAATAGAAAACTTTTTAAACAAAACTTAACTTCATGCACATAATGTATCATCAACGCGAAATCAAGATTTTGTTTAAAAATAATCAGTCTTCACGGGATAAAAATATATGTAAACCGGATAACTGGTCTCAACACATCTCATAATCTTTTTATTTTTTGGTCATTCGAAACATTTTAATTGTTTGTATCTGCTCAGTTCAAAGCCATAAGTCATTTTTCGGCGCGTTCTTTGCAGCCAGAGCGCGCTGGTTATATTCAGCTAATAGGCTTCCCTTTTCTTTCTTTCTTTCTTTCTTTCTTTCTTTCTTTCTTTCTTTCTTTCTTTCTTTCTTTCTTTCTTTCTTTCTTTCTTTCTGTCTTTCTTTCTTTCTTTCTCTCTCTCTCTTTCTTTCTTTCTTTCTTTCTTTGAATATACTTATACTTTCATTTCAAACTTCTAAAGAATGTGCAGAAAAAAGACACAATATAGACGTTATTTGGATTTACTGCCGTTGTCGACCGGTATATCTCGAAGGGAAAGTGTTAAGCTACTTTTCTTTCACTCGCTATAATATATGTTTATCTCTATACATGTCGCTCTCGTCTTCTTGAACTCCAAGACTGAAGAATAGAATCCTCACTGACGGATCATCCTGTACGCTTGTGCAATGCTGGCGAATCTCCTCGAACGACTATCACAGTTCTAATAAGTGAAGGAAGTAAAACCAGATAGTTTGTTAAATGGAGGCACTGATTGAAATAGACGTTTAACAAAGCTACAGCGTCAAGCATGAACAGGCTTATCCTCGACTTATGGGAATTGATTGCGTGTTGCAGCATGGAAAGGGAGGATTAATTTGGTGTTAACACAGTATTTTCTATCATACTGTATGAGTACATGTATGGTGAGCCCCTTTGTCTTGGATTAATACGCGGCTTCCCATGATATTGGTTTTTACAACAAGAAATCAAACTACGATGTATTCCGAGTTAAATCACCTGACTGTTTCCTGCCTTATTATATCTAACTGTGAAGACGTTAAAAACACTTCCCTGGATTGACCGCCAGGGAAAGCACGCTAGGACTTTTTTGTGTGTTTCCAGCTATCGCCGCCAGGCGCAGAAACATGTAGAACAAGCACATCATATGCCAGCTAGGCTTCAGTCCTAACTAAGTTGTACCTTAGCAAGCAAATACGCTTGTATACTCGACAAAGAATCTAGCCGGAAGCTGTCCCTGTAGTGTCAATATTGTCATAACAGCAGTTACGACGCGTATGAAATATGTTGTCAGCCCTACAGCTTGTAAACATGGTTGTTATCGAGACACCAGAAAAGAAATATCCATCCATATTCGTGCAGTTACTCCTGACACACGAAACCGACATTTAATTCGGTGTGAAGAAGGTCTTATTGGTCTATCTAAATGTAAAAGTAAGGTAACCAATTTCTTGCTGTCTGTAATATCCATGCGAAGTCTGGACGGACAAAACCTTTTGTCCATCGCTCAGGTGATGTTTCCGTAGCTATTAGGTGGAAAAAGATACACCAAGAATCCTCAATATGGTCAAGATCTGTAGGATAAAATTTCAAAAATATCCATATGGTGGTCTGTATTTCTGCTGGGCAATTATCCACTATTGATTAGTAATGAAACTTAGAGTGCCCACTGGTACCAAATTGCATTTTCAAACTGCTAAAATACCAACCTTTCCTACACTTATTCAACATGAAATTGGTGGACCAAATGTGCAATTTCTTTCGCGTATGGAAAAGTGCATCCAATGTAAAAAGTTATATGAGGTACGAACACTTCCTACGTGCATGCTTTGCATAGCAGTCAGTTCGGAGATAGATGGCAAACAGATATGCGGTTGTATTTTTTGACGTGAAAGTTGAAATTACATTTGACATAAGCCAAGACCTTTAAAACGGCCTAGCTGGAACTTGGACGAGTTTTTTGACGGCTCAAGACATGTGTCAGATACGTAAATTGGGCAGCTGTATGTTTGTCTTTGGCTATCGGGGAAGTAGTTTTCCAGAGTGAGCATCATACAGCCTTCCAGCAACGACCACACACAGCTTTGTGGGTTTCCTGGCGATGCGCGTACCGTATAGTTCCACATCTAATGTCGATGGGCAACTCCCTTGTAAGGCCTGTGCCCCAGCTAACCCGCCCGCCCAAGTGGTGCATGGGACCCAAGTACTCACATCTGCTGGTGTTTTTCAATCTTGTACCTCAAGTAACGAAAGAAGCACGAGAGTGCTGTTTTGCTGGTTTAGTTATGTCACATAGACACATAGAGAATAGATACCAGGTGTGTCAAGTGGCTCACGTTGTATTTGCTGAAACATGACATAATAAGTCAAGCAACCATTGCCCCATTTCAAGCAAACAACACATATTTCTGAGAACTAATCATCATGACAGATCCTACGGTCGAAGAGGGGTGGGAGAACGTTGTGGAGCTGCAGGTGTGACGGTACTTTTTGTGGTAACGTGTATACCTTGTCGGCCCGTATAGAAACTCTTTTAAACAGTGGCCACGTACTACTGATCAGTTCAGCCCTTTTCTTTTATCGCAGAAAAGCTTATTTAGAGCTTATTATTCATTTAACTATAGGTTATTAACAAAACTTCATGTACGATGCGACACCTTTTTCTTAGAATGTCACTTTGCTTGCGCCTCCTGACAGGCTCGTGTATAAACTGGTAAACCCCTGTTCCTACAGAGCATTTCCCATGGTGCATATAACTCGACCTCTGGTGACCTTGTCACAGCCAAAAGCGTCTTGCGCAGTAATTTTATCTAATATAATCCACAGTGAAAACATTTCTCTATTTGCCGGTTTTACCTGATATTCCGCAGGGACAAAAACCAGCCCACTCGCCCGTCGTCTCACTTTCCTCTGCATGGCGTTATCTTACCCGTGCTGGGCCACCTGACTTCTGGCCGAAAGTCTGCTGTTATGCTAGTTCTGATAAGTGTACATATTAATGCACATACACGTATTAAAGTATATTTTGCTTGGCCCCAAACAACATTGCTTCTTTCTGGAGTTTAGCACGTGGGGGCAGCATTTATACCTTTTGCTGGTTTTGAGCAATTGGTGGAGCAAAAAAGGGTAGTTGTTGCCATAACTCCATGGCATGCCTGGCCATGTTCAGAAAGAGCGGGTAACGTTATCTTGGGTTTACTTTCCAGTGGGTCAGAGCCGCCAAGCGCGGGCACCTGCATCAGTACGGTTTCTCTTTCTTAATTTGTGTGCGCTTTTACATAGGACCCTGTGCCTCACAAATGGATAATGTCAGTTGTGAATGCTCTCAGTTTATTTTATCTGCCTAGCAGGTGCTAACCATCAATGAGACCCAAGTAAATAGCATGAGTAAACTAAGCAAGATATACTTGCTGTCAATCAGAGAATGTCAACTCCGCGGGATCGAAAGTATTGAGTGACAGCCCAACTAAGAGCGCACCATTATAAACTTTGTATGTTTAGTAATTTGGAGCCTCTCACGATAAAAATCCCTTGAGTAGGATTCATCAGAGGTCCATTCACAGGGGCTAAGAGACCAATGGCCTTGTTGGCTTTCTGAAGATATCTTTATCCATAGCTAATGTTTTCCAACTGAAGTTGCTCAACGTTCCCGCAATGCGATACTGAATCATAGATGGATCGAAAATAGCTTTTATGCCGCCTAACTTTTGAACCGATGATGGTCCAGCCAAATAGATATAGCTTTGGAAGGGCCGTATATCATTCTTTGTTTTGGTCATGTAGTTTTGTTTACCAATGCTGTTGCCCTTGGCACTGTTGTACCGCAGGCATAATGTCCTTCATATTTTCTATTTCTAAATGCAGTTTTCACCTGGGTCAAATTACCACCAAACTGGAAAACGTCATATTCACGGACAATGCAAATTATACAGTTCAGGGAAATGCAAAAACAAAAATAAGTGTTATATGCTTGAGTTCAGTGGGCAACAATGAATGTATGGATGCTTAAAGAGTTTATATGAGGAGACTTATACACATGAGCACTGTACTTCCCATAAATTAGTTTTCTGATAAATATGCACGGGAACAAATTACAGGACTGTATAATTTCACTTTGAAAGTAAACGCACATTTTTTCACACTGTCTGAGAGTAAGTTCAAATTGGAGCAAACATGAATTTTAACGTAAGGCAATGTCATCTCTCCATGTACATATGCATTTACATGTACCTGTCGGCACTGGTGCTACCTGAAGATTTTCTTGTTCACTCAACCATTATAGATGTATTTTGTGTACATATGTTTTTTTTCTTTGAACATATCTTGAACTAAAGATTAATGTGAACAATTTTTTTTCCCTATACAACTGCCGTAATGATCAAATGTTGAAAGTTGGTTTAAATTTTTGTTTTATGTTTTTTCTCTGTTGCTGGACGACTTGGCATGAATGTTTTCAGTCTACATGACAATGAAACTCGAGCTCAATATAACAAGGAATCAACATGAGACTTCTGTAAAATTTCCACAAAAATTGTGTTTTAATTTTCTAAGTACTCACAGCTTCGTTCAATTTGAACTTACTTTTGCCTCAAATCAGAAAGCTTAACATGCTTTTGTTGTTGCATTTCTTTTAACATTTAAAATATGGTTCATCTGGAGTGCATAGCTGACTTTTTATATCCGCTTTATCTTTTGTGAAATAAAATCCCGAAACTAGCTTAAAATATCACAGATAATAAGCTCATATATATATATATATATATATATATATATATATATATATATATATATATATATATATATATATATATATATATATATATATATATATATATATATTAATGATTTATGTACCATGTCCATTCTGCAGGGATTTGTGATGCTGTGAGAGATGCTGGATTTTATATTACTTGCCCTTTATATGGCACGGTCAGGAATGTTGGGGAAGGTGTACACCAGAAACGTGTCGACGACTTGTTTTATGTCATTTGCCTCGCCATAGACAGGAATACATGTATATGCAATACGTCATGCACTCAGCGAAACATATGTCATTCGTCAAAGCCTAGTTTCCACTTATGTCTTTAGAGTCTGGTCAATATTATTTTAAGGAGTGCATAACGGTGACTGGAGTATGTCAATGTCGTATTCATGGACTCACGTCTTGGCGGTTCTGCTGCTCGTGTAGTCTTGTAGTCGTTCCGCGCAGATGTTTAGCAAAATTTTCTTATCTTTGTTTACATGGCATGAGAGAATGGTGTGGTAGTTCTAGACAAGATAGGGACAAAACCCGAAAGAGTATGTCCTGCGGAGAATAAAAAACAACTAACCGTCAACCGGTAATATGTAGAATCTTTTCTCAACAATAATCATATTTGATGCAAATAAATACACAACCGAAACTACCTGGAATGAACAAAGAACGTCTTTGTGGCACTTAAATGTCCATATTCACCACCAGCATGGGATTATATCGAAAACATGACCTGCATAATGCGAATGTCTTGCATGCAAAATTTACTTTATTCAAGTTGAATAAGATTCTGGGAAGTTCTGTATGCTGTAAATGTTCACTTAATGCACACGTGATAAAAATCCAAGCAGCCACTGTCAATTTTGATATTCGAAAGTCACACATGTTTTGTTTATAAAAGTACCAAACTTTGCCTAGCACTATATTAATTAAAGTAATAGAATTCTTTCATAAATATCCAAGTAGCGACTATCTTTTTTTGTGTTTGAAAGTAAGGTATGTTTGTTGATAAACGTACCAAACTTTGAGACACGTCAGTTGAACTTTGTAAGTTGGCGATAAGATGAGTTGTAGGGTAAGTCATTGGTACTTAAACTAGAAGTCAGTGTACCGGGATAACGTATATTAACATATTTTAGTGCCAACTGCGACTTAAGTCGAACTATTTAACACGAACAGCTCTAAATTAAAATAAAGGAACCTAATTCATGTTCCTTGTAAAAAACCGTTCATGGAAGTACCGCATGCTTGAAGTTACATATAATATACTAGTACAGACCAGCAGCTTTACTCAGCGCCCTTTGCGCGCATGGTGTCCAAAACGGAAAGCTATTGATTCAGTGGAAAATGTGGCACTGAATTAGTTTAAATATGATGGGGTCTTATAATTAAATTAAAGAGGCTAAACTGTGGAAGAGAAACGAAATAAAAGACTGCATAGCATTGTCCAAATTTACCGTCTCGTCTTTATTTTGCATTGTCTTTAATACTACACTTTGTTAGACAATGCAAAGTAACCCAAACGGGCGCCAAGGACTAAATGTACGGAATCGAATCTGCATCATGGAATTAATGTGGCCGATACATTGTGATATACATTTCGCAAAGTAGTCCTTCCATTAATAAAGCAGATATAATTTCGCTCTATATTCAATAAACTTGTCCATTTTCAAAGAAGATGAGCATTCAAGGACGCAGTTGTGCCAATAAAGAGTTCACTTGGACGACTAGAAAAACAAAACTAGGTCCCTCCTATTACCAATTACAAAAACATAGCACCGTGTGGTTAGCAATTGATCTGAAACGCGCTTTGCGATATCCAGCGCCTGGCTTCTTTTCTTCAGCGAAGAAAATTATAGGGATATTCTTATTGATCGATAAAAAAGACCAAACTTCAGGTATTGTTATATACTTTTTTCCAGAGGAATACAGAGCTTAGCGTAGTCACATTTAACTTGCATCTCCTGCTGTCATTGTTTCAGTCAGAATGAGCTGTCTGGTGACTTCGGTGTCCCACATGCATTCCGGACGTTCTGTTTTATGACAACGCATGGATTTGTGAAGCTATATACTGTCTGTGCATAAGCTAAAACCTTCATCTATGACTTGGATTAGAATTAAAGTCGTCGTTTTTGAAGAGACAATGTGGTATCTATTTTCATTTGGACACCCTCCAAAAAGCTTTATTTTATAAACGCAGCTGAAGCTTGTCTTTGTGGGCAAGAGTTTTTAGCTCAGCTGACTTGCTGGTCAAGCTGAGCTTTTAGGAGGCTCACTCGTCTGTCGTCCTTCCGCCCGTTCACAAACATATTTTTCCGACTTTTTCTCCAAAACTGTCAGCCAGATTCACTTCAAACTTGATGGCAATGTAACTTTAGTTAGTGTCTACCCTAGATTGTTCAAATAGTCACTCTCCAGTGATTTTGTATGTTTTTTTTGGGGGGGGGGCGGGGGAGGGGGGATCTTAAAAACCCTTCTTCTCCGAAACCACTCATCCGATTGCTTTGATATCACACAGAAACACTCTTAGGGGCTCCTAGTTCTTACTTGTTCCCCAACTGGAGCTGCATTTTTTCAATTTTTTAAAATGATTTTTGATGTGTTTTCGCTGTTTTCAACTTCTCCAGAACTGTCACTCATATTAAGCTGAAACTTGCTTTATTTGTTCCTTGTGAAATAAATCAAGTTGTTCTCTATAGGTGGCACTGCTGTAGATTCCTGATTTTTAACGATTTTATCCATTCGCGTACTTATCGGTAAATGCAGCTGCAAATTGCAATGGTAAGTAACCTTTTTGACGTCTTCTCCAGAACCGCTCGCTGGATCTTCTTCAAACTTGGGGGGATATATTTTACGTGGGTTTCTATAAGGCTTTATCAAATGATCACGCTTCAGTGATATTTGGATTTTCAAAGATTTTGTTGTTGTTGTTGTTGTTGTTGTTGTTGTTGTTGTTGTTGTAAAATCTTAAAAAAATACTTGTACTCCGAAACCACTTGGCCAATTGATTCAAAATTCCATAGGAACACTTGCGGGCATGACAGCGGGAGTTACACAGTGATGGGTAACCTTGACTTTATTCTCAAGGTCACAGGCTCACTTTATTAGGTGTATTTAACTCTACAGATGATAACTTGAGAACTATTTCAGCCTGGATGTAGATGTTTTACATGGTTAGGATTCTTTTTAAGGGCCACACTCAGACATAACATGAGTGACCTTGATCTCATTCCCAAGATAATGTGAGATCTAATCTGACTTAGCACCTTGATGTAGCATATGTTAATGTTTTTCTATGAAGGTCGACCTTGACCTCATTTCTGAGGTCACAGTGCAACATACATCCATTTTACTCTCCACTATAACTTGAGAACTACTTGAACTGGGACCTTGATGTTGCACATATTAGTGTTCTTCCATAGAGGTCATACGTACTGAGTACATGGGTGACCTTGATCCCATCCCAAGTTCACAGAACTACAAGCGGATGAATCTCTAAGTCAGCTGAGTATGGGCTGTTCACACAGCCCTCTTGTTCTAATGAAAGCATAGCTTTACAGTATCTGGATCGGGACAGACATTGCTGAAGCACCCAACTCTAATGTGCATGCAGGAGAAGAGGAATTTTGGCAGTTCACTAACTTTTCCATCTCACTTTCAAATTTTATACTGGGGTCACTAAAGTATCACACAAATAATCGTAGCCTTCATCACGCATCCAAGCCGGAATATTTATTCTATTCTATTCTTTGTATTTATATCAAATCGGACTAAAGGCAATACGCCTAAATTTTTCATGGACAGTTTCACTTATGAAGTGTAAAACACCATAGTAGATTGTAATTAAATTATATATACAATCCACAACATGACAAACTCGCACACATGGGTCAGTCTGAAAAAAAATAAACAAGCAAAAAAAAAAAACAAAACCAAAACAGGAGGCAAACAATCAGCTAACGAAGCAAACAAGCAAGCAACCAAACAAATGTAAAGTAAGTGTAAAACGTAAACTTATAACAATAACATAATGAAAATATTGATTTCAAAATGGGTAGTTCAGTGTACATTCTGAACGTGTTGCCATTGTCTTGTGAAAGTCTGAACATATATTTGATATTAATGATCATATGTCCGGATGGCAAGTAGTTTTTAAATCGTCATATTGTAATTTCTTAAAACGCATCAAAGGTTTGTCCAAAAACCAGGATGTAATGTTCCGTTGTAATCGTCACACAAAATATCAAGCAAGGCTTTCCATTGAGAGAAAGATACCATTGCAATATATATTTTTCCCGTCGTAATCTCGAGCCCAACGTGTATTCGCACCACTGCCAAGCAGAACATTACGCTACTGTCACACACTAAAAGGACGACAGTCGGTCATTGTATTCATGTAACAGCTCATAACATCACCATGACAACAAAGCAGGGTTCCGCTTTTTTTCAAAACAGGAGATTTCCATGAACTTTGCGTAATGTTTGCGTTATTTTGACCCCGCCCTCCCACACACACATCCAAGAATGTTACTGTGTCAAATTTATTGAATCTGTTACTGTGTCAAATTTATTGAATCTGCTAAAATAAACACCTTAACTAGAGCTCGTTCTTCGAGACTTTACAAAAATACTTATCTTGCCATCTGAACCTGCAAGCATATTAAATAAAGTACGTCTAAAGTGGAGAAAGTTGTTGTCGTGTTGGAAAAAGACAGACAGATCTCATTTACATGTGTACATGGGGCCCAAGAACACACACACACACACACACACACACACACACACATACACACATACATACATACATACATATATATATATATATATATATATATATATATATATATATATATATATATATATTAATTATACACTCACATCCACGTAACTGTGCCAAAGATTGCACAGTCTGATACATATTTTCTTCCTTTATGTTATTTTAAGAAAAGACTCATGCCAAAAGTAAAACGTATCCAACGTTTATGTTGGCTGCACCTTTACCGCGTTGGCATCATGTAATGCCGAGATAAACAAAACATCCTATGTGATTTTTCGTAAGTAGGACCTGAACATAATTTTTGTTTCTGAAAACTATCAATGGAATCAGTAGGTCCACATTATACGTTTTTTGTGACTGTATAATCTATGTTCATTATAGCGTACAACCAATTCATGGAAGAACGGCCAGAAACCGTAAGACAGTAATATTTGAAGTAAGAACAGGCCCCAAAACCACTCCACAAAACATCAGAAAAATTATTTTCACAATGACACACCAAAATCTACTTCTCATTGCATAATACTTATATGGTGGATCTACAAAAGAATATTTGTTTCACACCAAATCTGTCTATGTGCTTAAAAAATAGCCTTTGTAATTTTAGATTAAAATTTGAACATCAATCAATGAAAATTGTATTGTCAAATAATTTACAAAACCCGGAGTTTTGTTACGAAACTTTGGGCTTTTTACCTGAAACCCTGGTTTTGTACACAAAGCTCAGGGTTTTGTCACAAACTCCCGGTTTCATGCACAAAACCCGAGGTTTTGTAAAAAACGTAAATAATTGAGCAAATCACAAATCAGCCCGCTTTTTCTAAAACCCTGGGTTTTGTGAATCAAAGTCATTATCCCCACTAACCCGCGCCTAAGAATGCTGTTGACTCAACCTTATATTAACCAGAAAAGTATTGAACACGAGGACTGTCGTGAACTACTATCATGCTGAATGAACTTACAATATTGTTTTGCACAGTACATTTTGGAACCTTGGTCCAGTTTTGCTTAGGCTACATGTCAGTTGTGCCTCTGGGTTTTTATGCCAGATTTTGGCACAAATGAGTATAATATCAAAACTGTCGGAGGGCTTTTTTAATTGTATGCTACCCCCATAACTTCTAATTTTGAACCACCCTTACGACAAATACCCAAAAAGAAAGTATTTTAGAATTCTGCAAGTGGATTGGCCATGAATACACTTACTCCACGTCATAAAGTCTAATTATAAATGAAAATGTCTGCTGCTGGTTCCCCAAGTTTCATCCACGCCCAGTATACCGAGATGATCTTGTTTCACATGATAGTTATTATTTCCAAATCCAGATTTTATGTTTTTGTCCATTTGTCCACCAGACTTATACACTGTTACTCTTCGATTTTATGAAAAAAAAAACTGCAACTTGGGCTTCAACCGTCAAAAATATTAAAAATCCTGCCTGATTGTATACATATCGCTGAAACTCCCAAATATTTATATTATTATAATTCAATGTTCCCGCTTCTGGTCAAGCGGGATCACCGGACGCCTTATATGTGACTCGTCAGGAGCTGCAAAGATCTCGTTTTAGCTGGAGGATTATATGTTCCAGTTGTATTCCGTTGTTTTGAATTGATATTGTCAGTAAATCAAGATTTATTGCTAGCCTACATGTTAGACAAATTGATTCCGTTTGTCCATCACACTTATAAATCGATACTGTTTCATTAAATCTTAAAGATGGATGTCACTATATTCGAATCTTGCAACAAACAAAACAAAAACAAACAAACAAAAAAAACAAATAAAACAACAAAGCAAAAAAAAAAAAAAAAAAAAAAAAAAGCAAAAACAAAACAAAAACAAAACAAAAACAAACAAAAGTAAACAAAACTACAAACAAATGAGGAAAAGATTTTCCAAACTTTTTTTTTTTTCAAATTCAATAATTCACCCTGAGGAAATTCCTATTCTACAAAACCTTGGGATTTTTGGAGCTCCAATCCGCATGCGTGGTCTTTAGACTACCAGCAGTGTCACAGACTCAGACCAACACTCAAAAATCCTTTATTTCACCATGTAATAATTATGAAATACAATATTTTTAAAATATATGCTCATTGGCTGGGAGACTCCCGTAAAGGCCACCGACAACCGCTACCATGAGAACCACCTAATGACTACATAACACGAATTCAATGTATAAACCATAAGGAAAAAGAGAAATTAGAATTAGACAGTAGTGTGGCAAAGAAAAACATTTCTTTCAACCTCACACGCTTATAGGTTGACTGTAATTTACATAACAAAACCCAGATTTTGTTCATAAAAAAAACCCCTCGAGCTTAGGCCACAAAATATACTTTTTTTGGATGACAACATCTCAGAGGTAAAACTACTAGTTTATTTCACATGATAATTTAACCACAGGACAGGAGAAGCGAGGATATGTCATATTACAGCCATAAATGCACAAGAATTGGCAACATTTTCTTTGGACGCGATTTTTTCGGAACTGTTTTTTGCTCAAGCTATGCGATTTGTATGTATCTCGTCTCACAAACAACTACAAATTGCCCTATCTCATTAAACGCAACGGACATCAAAAGACAAATATCACATCCAGGAGCAATTCCAAGGATTTTATTTCTGACAACCCCTTTCTGTATTTATGTCTTTTGGACAGAACGGCTTTCTAGTAGTCATTACCATATTCCGCAGTCCGAACTCGTTGCTCTCCATAGGCCTAATAATAAAAGCTAACCTATCACTGTCTAACCCACACACATATAGAAGTACTATTGTCCATAATGCGCTCGTTCTTCTGTAGAATTTTGACATAGGCTGTATTAGCCCAAATAAATTAAAGGTGACATTTGGAGCAGTTTCTCAAAATCAACTTTGCAGACACAAAACCTGGAGCTTTGCTTGGAGAACCTTGAATTTTGTAACGATTGCCTGGGTTTCGCAAAAATACTGAATAACAGCAAAATCCAGGGTTTCACGTGCAAAGTCAGAGTTTTATAACAAAACTACCGGTTTTGTATCTCGAATCCCAGGGTTTTGTGCATGAAAATCACGGGTTTGTGAATTACTGGACAACACAACTTCCATTAACACCTACACAAATGAAAACATTATTTGGTAATCAATAATCCGATGATAAGGGTTGAAAGCAAGAAAGAATTCTTGAAAAGACAAAATGTCAAGAACGGCCAAGTAAGATGATTAGTTCTGGGTAGCAAGGATATGTGTCTAATTCTAGCCTAACATGTGATCCCGTCAGAGCATCATACATTTTCATATACTCCTAATTTGCATAATTTTAAAAAGGCACAATGGCTGCTTCATATAGACCACTAAATGACAGAAAGAAAGAAAGAAAGAAAGAAAGAAAGAAAGAAAGAAAGAAAGAAAGAAAAAGAATTCTAGGACAAACGGCATGTCTGTGTTGGCACACAGACATAAATCTATTACATCGCTGACTTGAAACAGATATCAACTTGAAAGGTCAACAATCTTTTTAAAAATTAATAGATCATCCCACCTGTTAGGCCTATATAGAAGCGTTAATACTACAGAAAACTAGCAGGCCTAAAATTAAGTAACAAACTTTGAACCTCTTTAAAATCAAAAGGGTTCGATTAAATTTTCATGGTCAGTCGAGGTCCTTTTGATCACGTTTTGCATTAGAAAGAATCTGCTGAACCTTCAACGCCCTTTCGGGTTTCGTAAGTTCCTCCTGAAGTTAGACCGCATGCTCACCAGGGCTCGCGCCATTATCAAACCGGGTGAGCCACCACCAAGGGCCAACTGCAATGTGAGGACGAGTATGGCTCGACCGCAACAGAGTCAATCCACCAACGAAAATGAGTTTCTTTTTCTTCCTTTAGGATTTTCCAACCCCAGAACCTATTTTCTGACAACTACTGTTCATCATTTTAACATGTAACTGTTAGGCCTTTGTTCTGCTTTTGTTTTTATTGCTTTTAACTCTAATCCTGTTGGGTCTATACTAAGTTTAAGCTTCAATGTGCCGAATAAGTAAAAAGTAGGCCAAAATAGACAGTATAAGTACACAATCATTAAAGATGAATTGCATTTGTAAATCTTTCAGTAATTGTAGTCGTACGTTATGGCGGTCATCACGAGAACAAGACAATCTTGAACTGAACGATATGCTGAAATGTTGTATTGTATACCCATGTGAATACCTACGGAGCCCCGGAGGGGCCATGAAGAAAAAAATTGTTGCCTTCCCTCGGAAAATTTTGCGTGGAAACGCAAAAGAAAATTTTTCGCAGCAAAAAGCAGTATTTGGAAACCCCAGAGGCCCTTTTATAGATTAAGATTTATGTCCCGCCACGAACAGAAATGTTTGGTTTTTTTTCTGACAATCATTTTGCGTTGCCACGCAAACTTTTGCGAGGGAAACGAGTGTAGTATTTGTTTCTTCGTGTCCCCTCTGGGGCTCCATCTTTTTACCCAAGGGACATAAGTAAAAGGAAAATTATTTTGTGCGAGGGAACGCAAAAGTTTTGCGAAGGAATGCAAACAATATTTTTTTCTGTCATGTCCCTTTTGGGGCTCCGTAGGAATATCATTTTTGTTTCATCGCAATGAAATGTCACCTGTTTTCGCGCTATACAATTTAAACCCGGTTTTTTTCGAACGACAGAGCCACTTTGTGGATATGGAATAAAAATAAACGCAAAGTACCTAAGCACATAAGTCTTCAGCACGAACTGAATCTTTCTGATGATCTGAGCTACCATTGTCACTGCATGTATGTGTGCAATCTGACTGTTATCATTAATTTTTATCTGCTAAGGGGTATACTCATTGTGTATTTCGCTGTCTGTTAGTCACTTTGGGCACATCGCATTGCAAGCAGACTATGATGTCATGCCATGCACGTGTGGTACACGTGCGCAGCACAGGTCTGTGGGGTCAGGCTATTTGCATAGATGTAGCATAGGTTAAATAGAACATAACATTGTTGTGCAACATCGTCATGGGTGTTTTGAGTTTCTGATCGCAGCAACATGTAGATTTACGGGATAAGTTATCAGCGTAATCATAATCAGGGCATTTTATTGAGGCGACGACAAAGCAAGCCGGACGTCATGTTTAGCCGTATCTTTCTTTGTTTACGGCTTCAGCAACTTAATAACATTATTTCCGGCCTGAACAAATCGCATGCGTGTTGGTGGTCTTAAGCAGACATGTAGACTTAGTTTATTTTTCTGACACATGCTTAATTGCTGATACATGCATGCACATAACACGTGGGACAAGCATTGGCCTGGCCAACACGACCAATTTGATATAAGTTAGGATCAAAGTGTGGAAAAATAAATAAAAATGATATCCTCAAAATCAAAGGCCAAGGTACCGTTTATGTACTCATTGTGCAAATTTCATGACACATAATCATTAAATAACCGTAATGCCACTCCCCCCAACGTTGGCGTACCGTGCATATACATACATACATACAAACATACATACATACATACACACACACACACACGCATATAAATATATATATATATATATATATATATATATATATATATATATATATATATATATATATATATATATCTGGCATGTATAAGTATATATTATTATTATTATTATTATTATTATTATTATTATTTTTATTATTATTATGTAATAATATAACTAGAATGCCACAAATGGTGCTAGGAAACAGATCAGTCAAGCAACCTCAAATTACACTTCTTTCAATCTTATGACAAATAACGCAAACAACACCACGAAAGTAATAATATTTGGCCGGATTCTGGTGTTCCTTTGTGTTTGTCTTTGATGCAATATTTGTCTAACAACTAATACAAAGAGGTTGCAAACACCCAAAAAGGTTATAACACAAAAATGGATACTTCAGAGAACCATTTTTTGGGTACTAGTTACGTAAGTCATAAAATAAGGTAAATGTATGGGTGCTTCATTTTGAAGTGCTATGTTTCTGTTACAGTTTTTAAACACCCGATAAAATAAGTTGTGGGTGAAAATAAGCCACAGAGGTTTACGGTATTTTATATCCAAAATGCTTACATTTTCCACATCGGGTACCCACTTTTAACATCTAAAATCCTAACATTTACCAGATTGGGTGCCCGCTTTTTGCACTCATAAAGAAACAAACAGAAACAAAAGCAAACAAAAAACAAACGAACAGAGAAAAAAAACCAAAAACAAAAAGATCAAAACAAAACCCAAAAAAAACCCCGCCCCCCCCAAAAAAAAACAAAAACAAAACCAAAAAAAATAAACCAAAAAAAAACAAAACAAAAAAACAAAAAACAAAAAACAAACAAAAAAAAACCAAACACGCACCCCCCCCCCCAAAAAAAAGCTGGCATACACTTAGCTTTCTTTCGCAAAGCATTAACAAAATGACATTTTGGGATGTAATCGTATCAGCCTATAAAAAGGCAAGGATAGGACAGATCTAGCATATAATTCTTTATTTCTGAAATAATACCATCAGGTTCCAGCGAGGGAAGAGAGCTGTCACAGTTGTTTAACTGCTGCTTGAAATTGGTAAGATACTTTTTAATAAATAAATAAATAGATAAATAAATAAATAAATAAATAAATAAATAAATAAATAAATAAATAAATAAATAAATAAAGGAATGAATGAATGAATGGATGGATGGATGGATTGATAGATAGATAGATAGATAGATAGATAGATAGACAGACAGACACAGACAGACAGACAGATAGATAAATAAATAAATAAATAAATAAATAAATAAATAAATAAATAAATAAATAAACAGGTAAGTAGGTGGGTAGGTAGGAAGGTAGATAAGCAGGTAAATAAATAAATAAATAAATAAATAAATAAATAAATAAATAAATAAATAAATAAATAAATAAATAAATAAACAGGTAAGCAGGTGGGTAGGTAGGAAGGTAGATAAGCATGCAGATAAATAAGTTAATTGACACATTTTTACATATTACCCGATTTACACCCACCCCCTCCTACACATCTCCGAAATTCTTCTCATGCACATATTTCCAAGCTTGCACTTGAAGCTCCACATTTCCACTATTTTGTATAATCATGTTTCTGCATGATCGAAAAATATGAGTTTAAGGGAGTGGCTTTAATGTCATTTTTAATGACCATTCCCCCCAGATATATTGCAAACTATTACTCCTGGCCTAGTTTGTTTATTATACCAGCACTTTCATCACCTCTCCTGAGAGGATGTGTTGGCCCTCAAATGGACCTTTTTGTTTGAAGGCTGCATACATCAGTAAAGGCTATGACCACCACACGTTTTCAAGCAGCCCTAGACCCTCTTGGGCATGCTGCGGTGAGGTAGGCTATTTTGGCATCTGCCTATGTGCAACTTGGTCCAGCGTGACCGCAGGTTCGTCATACTTGACTGTTACTTGATGGCCAAGCACATCCCATAAATGTTCAATGGGGTACAGGTCAGGAGATTGGACTGGCCATGGCAACGTTTTGATGTTGTGCTGCTGGAGATACTGCATGCTGACTCCTGAAGTATGTGGTCATGCATTGTCTTACTGAAAAATTAGCCCAGGATGTTGCTGGAAACATTCAGTGATTGTTGGCAGGATCATGTCCATATACCAATGGCCGGTTAGAGTCACATTTACCCTTATGGGTTCTGATCTTCTTGTTGCCCTGATTGCCTTTTCCATAGTCGTCTTAGTCCATAATGCATCCCTCCACAGATCTCTCTGGAGGTATATGTCTAATGCATATTCTCCCATCATGGAAATCAAGGCAAAATCGTGACCTGGTTGATTGTACGATGTGATGCTGCAACGTTGCAGGACTGGCACCACTGCTGACGAAACCCCTATGCTGAAGGAACCTCTGTCTTTGCACCATTTAATGGCCGTCCTTCCCATCAGAAAGTTTTGGTCTTTCAGCTTTCCTCTTGCATCGTCTTGATTGTTGAAACAGTCCCTCCACCTCCAGACCACTGACCTGGAGCACCACATTCTCCTGGCGACCTTACACTGGGAAAGACCAGCCCCCAAGATGCCAATGATGCTGCTTCTGTTGAATAGGGGAGATCCAGGTTAGTTCTAAATTTGCCTGAAGGTAGTGTTGCCCATGCAGTTCATTGCCGACCCATACACCGTGGTATTATGAGTTCACATTGGCTGCCGTGCTGTCAGTGACCCTTTATAAAGGACACAAGTACCCCAATATACCAGACACATTTTTTGCATCTTTGTGGCTGTTATCTTTTTTTCAGGCTATTTGTTTTTCGTGTGGCTGCTAAGAATACTTCAGGCTATCCTCTCCATATTACTAAATAGTCCACGTGGCATGCAGATTTTCTACACAAACTGATATTTAGAGCAGCCCATGTTGACCCAATGGAAGGTGCCTGTTTTTTCACCAGGGGCATAATAATTGGTCTTTCTCCCTTTCCTTTCAAAAGGACAAGCGTTGCAAAAGATCAGTATGGGACTTCAATAATGCTAATTTTTGTGACCTCAATGCTGCCCTTTCTACAGCCACTTAGACCATTTCCCGTGATGTCTTCGATTCTATTGATGATGTCATAGCATACTGGTGTAATATCTGCTGCAAAGGATTTGATTCCCTTTAAGGAAGTTACCACTGGCCCTAAGGACAAACCATGGATAACTTCAGACATTAAAAAACATATTCAACGTTGTTATCATGCATGGAAATGCTTCAAGAGAGCATCCAACAAACCCGCCCCCCAAATTAGGACCTTCACCTTAAGATTTTCAGGTTATACCAATTCCATGAAAAATATCGCAAAAAGTTTGTAACCATTATAAGAAAATCTGTCTGCTCTTACTTTTCTAATCTGCAGCTTCGACTTGATGAAAAAGTTATTAATCCTAAACAAGCACGCACCTCGTCCAAGGCTGTCCTGGGAAGTAAAATTCATCAAGATTTACCCTCAATCATTGACGATAACAAAATCCTATCATGTATCACTGAAAAATGTGAAATTTTTTACCGATCCTTTGCCAGCCAATGTAAAACACATTCTGATGTTGATGCCCCATCTCTGCCCGATTTCACGTTCCGAACTGAGGCACGTTTACACGATATTACCATTTATGAATACATTATTAAGAAAGTTCTATCTTCCTTCAGGTTACCCTGTGCATCCAGCCCAGATAATATAGGGAATATTGGCCTTAATAACACAGCAGATTCGATCTGTTAGCCACTTGCAATAATCTTTTAACTCTTAGTCTTTCCCATTTTCCCGATGTTTGGAAGAGATCCAACATATATCCTGTCTTTTAAAAGGCCAACAGACCGGCTAAAACATTTACTGTCCTATTTCATTGCTATGTATTGTTTCAAAGATATTTGAACGACTGGTCTTTAATGCACTCCATGAATGCTTGACACAAAATAACCTGCTCACTTTAAAGAAATCTGGCTTTCAGGCCAATGACTCTACTGTCAATCAGCTTTTGTACATCCTTCACAATATCTATAATGGCCTAGAACAGTCCAGAGAAGCCAGAATGGTGTTTCTAGATGTGTCGAAGGCATTTGATAAGGTTTGGCATTGTGGTCCCCTTTTTAAACTTCGTCAGCTCGGCATCTCCAATAATCTGGTAGCATGGATTGATAGTTATCTTTCAAAATGCTTCCAACGAGTGATTATTCATGGCCAATCTTCATCATGGCTATCTATTGAAGCTGGTGTGCCCCAGCGTTCCATTTTGGGCCCACTTCTCTTTCTAGTCTATTTTAATGACCTAGGTGACAATATTACACGTCAGACTTGTTACTGATGACACCAGCCTAGCTGAAATTGTTAAAAACCCCATCAAATCTTCTAATCATCGGAACATTAATCTGTCCATTACACATAACCGGGGAAAGCTATGACGTGTTATCTTTAATGCTTTAAAGTCTCTTTCTGTCATATTTTCAACCAAACTTGTTAAATCACACCATCTATCTATTCCTTTTTGAGACTTGGAAATACCTGCAGCATACTCTCTCTCTCTCTCTCTCTCTCTCTCTCTCTCTCTCTCTCACACACACACACACACACACACACACACACACACACAATTTATCCTGGCATGCTCACATCACTCGCATTGCCACCAAGCCTAGCCAACAAATTGCCCTTCTGCATGGATTTAAACATAAACTTTCCCGCAAAGCTCTGATTAAACTCTATGAAACTATGATTTGACCAATTCTTGAATAGGTTGTGTGCTCTTTGACAACTGTGGTCACCACCTTTGCGATCTTATTGAATCCATAAAGTTTGAAACTGCCAACATGTGTACTGCTACATTAAGACACACATCACATGCAAATGTCTTACGAGAACTCGGTTGGACAACACTTGCCAGCAGAAGGAAGTACTTTAAGTTACTTATTCTTCACAAAATGTGTCACAACTTAACACCTTCCTGTGTCTCTCAACTAATTCCTCCAACTTTTCATGCTTGAAGCCTTTGTCACACAAGCTCCATACGCCCAATTAATTGCAAAACTAATCACTTAGACAAATCCTTCCTTCCTGACACTATTAAGCTGTGGAACAATCCTGCTTCCGATACAATAGATTCAATTTTCCCTCCAAATATCCAAATTAAAACTGAAAGCAACTCTACTAGCAGTGGATGATGTTCCTGTTTACTATACCCACGGACACAGATTTGCAAACATTTGTTTTACCCAGCTACGTCTAGGATACTCTAGAATTGACTTTGATCTCTTTAAAGTCAACATCTTTCCACAACCCACATGTTCTTGTACCTACGCCACTGAAGATCTGCACCACTTTCTGTTCTTTTGTCCCAAATATTCAACTTACAGAATTAAATTTCTCAACTACAGCATCCCTATTATTGCTCCTGGTATCCACATAGCGAGTAACCGACTAGCTCATGTTCTTTTTCTTTGGCAGCGACGAATTGTCCATTCCCTTCAACATACAAATCTGTGATGCTTTCCACAAATACATCCTAGACACAAGACGTTTAATATTTCAGTTCTGTTATGCATAAGCAGTCATTTCAATTTAGTTAGTCGCTGATATACGTAAACTTATTCTTAAGTGCCCTCTATGAATTTTGCTACTGCTAGTCTGTATCATTATGAACAGGAACGTTTATGTATGCATTCCACCTGTAATGAATTATCTGTGCACAGCTTCTTTGGTAATTTGGTAACTTTGTTCTTGTTTTGTCCTGTGTGCTTCGTATATACATTTTATGTGTCACACCACGACCTGGAGGACCCCCTCCCCCCATTAGTGACATTTCGATGTACTATTGGGCGATCCAGTTGAAATAAATATGTTCAAACTCAAATACTCAACTAAAGTGTTGCTACCTTGTCGCTGTTGCATTATGGGGCGGAACTATGGCAACTTGGCATGGTACACATTCTTTAATGCTGCACATATCTACAATGCCTTTTGTCCTAAGGGTCTGAATTTGAATGGCGCTTTCATCATTATTGTCTTATTTTTGGTCAAAGTATATTTTAGATGTTAGTTTGGCTGCGATGTCTTGCTACTTTGAGGCTGAAGATATAATCATGAGACTAAAATAATGTTTAATCATAAATACACACAATTTATTTTTCCTAAAATGCAGCGTGTAATGACTACATGTATATCGCTAACAGTACAATTGAAGAAACCCACTTATCCATGTTACAAAGAAAGAATTTATATTAGTCATATGCTATTTTTCTAATCCTAAAAAGTAAAGTTATATTAACAAACAACAAGGTTCTGATGTATGACCGTGCAGACACTTTGCACCCTTTGAAAATACAAAGCTTTCATGTGTGTTGTACATACGCACACAAAGACAAATGCGGCGCGGTGCAAGGTGTCACAGCCAATATTGTGAGCTTATGTTGTTTAGGAAGTCTGACATTTGGAGAACAATAACCTTGCATCTAAAGGTGACACCAGAGCGACACGTAGGAGGCATTTATATTGAGGTCAAAACATTACATTATTTCATCAATAGTTGGCACAGGCTAGTCCGAAGAATCTTCATTCACTTGGCAGTGTGTGAACGAAAAGGTCTGATCTTTGAGTTGATTTACGGATTTCATGAATTGTGTTTATACGAGGTAATCAAAACTCGAGCACATGCATTGTTGGGCGAATGGTAATTTGAATGACTTATCTTTTGAATGGGGAAAGTGTTCAGCAAGTGTTCAGAGTAGAGCAGTCGCCATTCGATTTGTGTCTCCTGCGTTGACTGATCGTACAGCCTACATTCACAAAAGTAGCGAAAATTTATGGTTTCGGGGATCTTTCGGTACTCATCACTGAGACACTTAACAGAATGAGAATATAAAATCGACATATTAGCTTTATAGATTATGTTTCAAAAATACTGTCTGTGAATGTTTAGAATTATATTTTCATATTCCAGTGTTAGATCTGTCATCGACTGCTTAGTGGTAGTTTGTCTATGTCAACTAGGGGTTTTAACGGCAGCATTTTTCCCTTCTAAAAAATCACCTGACAGAAAGGACTGTACACGCATGATAACTGACTGAACAACGCACGGCATAAGTGTATGAAATACCCAAACCGTAAAAAATACCAGACCTCTGACTCGAATGAAATATAAAAATGTTTTTCATGGAATGTATTCAGGTAAATACAACTTATATATTTTTTATGTTATCGAAGACATTTGAAGCTTAATTTAACTCTTTCAGTGCCAACTGAGACTAAAGTCGAACTAGACAAGAAGAATTGCTCTGAATTTCAATATGGGGGCTGGATTCACGTTCCTTGAAAAGAGACCTTCCTTACCAGGGTGCCTGTAGTTACATGGGACATAGTGGTCGGGATCAAAAGCTTTCCACTGTTTTTAAGGGTCCGCCCCTGGGGAACCCTTTTTGTTTTCGGGTTGTCCGTTCGTCCGCATGTCCGTCCGGATGATGGCATTCTCGTTACCGCGATATCTACAGAATGTCTCCATGTATTTTTCTCAAATTTGGCAATATACTTACCTTACCAAACAAGATGAACTTATTAGATTTTGCTGTGAATTACATGCTTGTTAGGGCTTGTTGCCGCAATATCTCCAGAATGCTCCAACGTATTTTGCTCAAATTTGGTAGTATGCTTACCTAGCATGCCGAGATGAACAAATTAGATTTTGGTGCCACCATGACCTAATTTAAGCAAATTCGACCCTTTAGTCAGTCAACGCTTGCGTTGAAGGTATGTCTAGTTTGTTTTCGTTTTTAATAGTGAGATATAAAATTTTCCTGTTTAGACAAGATCAATAATTTTTTGTTACTAAAATTAAGTTGTCTATTTACCATAGAATGGAGTTGCCTGTTCTTCCCAAAGTCATTTGTTTCAGCAGCAGTTGTGTATCAAAACATCAACAAACTTAGTTCTGGTGAGATACACAGTAAACATGAAATAAAAAAAACAAATATTTGTTTAATTGAAGTACATGCACATCTGAGTATCAGACACAGCATCACTTTTTTTCAATTTTAATTTCTTGTCCGTCAAGACATTTAAAACAAAGAGTAACTCCTCATTCATTCCGGTGGGCGAGAGAACGCTCACACAATCTTGGAGGTGAAAATTATCTCTTCGCTAGTCTGTTTTACGTGAATGCGCTATTTCCCCCCAAGTGTGTGACAATACTCAGAATATAAATACACACATTCCTGGTTACTAGCTATCTTAACCACACTGGGTGACATAATGTGCAACAAAAAGATTTGTTAAATGTGTCAAGAATAGGACCACTAACAGTTAACTGGAACTGGGGGATATTCTGCCTCAAAAAAAAAAAATTGCCACATAGCTTGAATCTATCATAATCTTATTATTGTTTATGTACTGGCATGGAGCTATAATATCGTAGCCCCGTGGTACTGGTATTCTATTTTTCTGTTTGAGTATTGGAAGAAAGGGCGAATCTCTTCACGGACGACCTCCACAGTAAGCTTGTGTCTATCACGCGGTCTTATATCATGGACCTCTTGGCTCTATGCATAAATGTACTGCCTGCTTACTGTGCAAACGCTCAGCGTTGATGCCATGTGTCGATGTACCGTGAATGGTAATGAGGGCTACATCAAAGACGCATGGGCATCAGGCGACTTGGTTACATACAAGATTTACAATCGACGACATTGGGGAAACAATCGCGTCACAAACACATGTTACCTTCTTTTCTTCATGATATGTTATGTTCTTTGCGATCTGCATGGCCGCCGCCCGGCGACAGCAGGATTCCTATGCAATCCGAGGTTTAAATAAGTTAGAAAAAAGATGTCAGTGTCAGCAAAATATAGAAGCTACATAGTGAGACTATGTAGTCAATAAGGGGCGTCTTGATCAAATAATTAATGGTCTGAGTGTATTGACCAGAGCAGTTACTCTACCTGTTAGTAAACCCATTCAATAGTTAGTGTACACTATTTGCCAGTACGGCACATTAACGGTATATGGAGACAAGATTCGTCGACAGTCGTAGTCTTGAGATTCTGTTTGTAGACCTGGTAAGATGAAGGCTCTTGTTTGAGGCTTTTCCACTACTAGATAGCGTTAGAACACGTGTGTTGATACCTTCAAACATGACAGACAGACAAGTGTTATCTCTCGTGATATAGAACCGCTAGGGTACGGAACAATACCACACATCTCACCCGTCAAATGTTACCCAGTGTAGCCGCGGGCCAAACTTGCTCGCTTCATTCGCTTTCTATAGCGTTCTCATAGCGTGTCATCGTGTAAATTGCGGATCAAAGACTGTGATAAGCTCCACTTGCCAAAGTTGGATTGTGGCTTCTACAAAATAATATACGAGATCTCGTTTGAATTACTAATGACTGTCAAGAGCCATACTTGGACGCACAAACTGTATGGGGATCCACAGACATTAGTTGGAAGGTTTCTTTACCACCAACGTTGAGAAACTTTGGCACTTTGCCATTCTGAACCTCTGCAAAATGGAAAAATAAAGCAGGAGAACGTCAAAAAATGATGGCATTAAAACAAAGCAGTCAGTATCAATCAATCAACCAGTCAATCAACCAATCAATCAACCAGTCTCTTAATCAATTAATTAACACACAACTGATCAATTTATCTTTCAATGGCGCTCTCTTTCACCATATCAGTCTGTATTTGATTGGCTCGGGTTCGTCATATTATGATGCACACAATATAATCGGTCACACTAAATTTGACCTTCTGATCATTTTAGTATTAAATCTGAATAACAGAGCACATCTCTAAGCTGGAGGGGCTAAACATAAGAAACAACCCAATGATAGAACGAAAAGACCAACTCATAAAAAAACATACAAAAATATAAAAAAACAAAAAACAAAAGCAAAGTTAAAAAAAAAACGTGCAAAAACGGCCGAGGAAGGAAAATGGAGCTATTATTTATTAATAAAACGTGATGAAACGAAGATGACATAATCAGGCAGGGAATGCTGAAAGAATAGAACACTCATAAAACAGTATATCGTCTAATACCAGCAATGATCGTACTAACAGCAGTTAATGTTGTTAGTAAGAAGTTGTGTCTACCTGTCAACTGATGTATGACTGCAAATAGTAAAGAATACAACACTTATAAAACAGTATATCGTCCAATTCCAAGAATGATCTTACTAACAGCAGTCAATATTGTTAGTAAGAAGTTATGTCTACCTGTTAACTGATGCATGACTGCAGATAGTAATTATCTTATTTGAATTTACATTAGTATTTATCCACGCCACGTCTTTGAAGGTGATTTTGATAAAGTGTGTTTTTATCAAATTTTGCTTATTACTGTGGTTGTGTGCATGATTAACTAAAGAACGGTGTTTTTAAGTTATCTTAAATCATTTTGCTTCAAACCGTGTCGGTACTTGAGTCTCTTGAAGGGTGCAGCAAGGAAAATGCATACGATGATGTGAAACTCTGACATAAGTTGCAATCGTTCTTCTAATCTTGTCGTGTCGTCAATAATGTGTAATGTTGACTTCAGTAGTCTAGAAGGCCAATGCGAATTTATTTGTAGCCTATGTGGTGCACAACATAGTGCAATTCCTCGTCAACATGGGATGGAACAGCCGCCAACTGGGTAGGTTTCATAATCTACTTTTACATTAGTTGTCGAATCACACTGACCTATTTACATTTCTCTGTACTTGGAATTTGTAAAAGTGAGCTTTCCATCTACAACATAAACCAGGCAACAAATTTTGTTCATCTGAATGGCTTCCTGACATGATATCCAAAAAGAAGGAAAATCCCCTACAATAAACTGTTATTCAATACATTCTTGTGCATTAAACATGTCACTGCATACCTCGTCCGGATGTATACAGTACCATTGTAACCAGCTTCTCGGGATTTGCTGGATTTTTTTTTTATAATTAGAATTTTTATCTCGGCATAAGCCATTACAGCCTATGATAAAATGGTGGCAACAGGAACTCTGTATTTTCGTGCTCGAGTATGGTGGAGCACTTTATAGTATACATTTTTCTTAATTAAAAGTTGCCTTGAACTTTCCAATGTTTACTATTCATACATTATGGCACATGCATTCCAAGCCAACCAAACTGCAACACGTGCTACAATGTGCTCCAGCCAGATGGATTGATTTAGGCCTGGTATATGCTTCCAATGGCTTTTTGAAAATAAAATATGTTTTGTACCAAAATGCACCTGTAGCTTTTCATAGCAGACGTGCACTTCGTAAACAAAATAGTTTGTTGTTATGCTACATACAAACTTATACCGGTCAATACGAGTTTTGAAACGACAGGTTAAAATAGAGGCACATAGGCCAATAAAATCGGTTTCCTTTACAAGAGAACAAGATGAAATTCAACAAGAAAAGAAGATTCGCTTCAAAGCAAATCGGTCTGTGTGACTTCAAAAGTTGTAAATATTAAATGCTACAACTTTTGTCCCTTGGTACTTCACATTCCATTAAGCTTATGGCTGGATGAAAATTTCAAGTCCAAATGACCTGGACCTTTGACCTTTAGAGGTCACATGCAAATTACAAAAAAGTGCAGTGTAACAATACCCACAATTTAAGCCCAACATGAATCAAATCAGATGAAAATTGACCAAGTTATGACCAAATGAAACTTTTAAAGGGCCAAATGACCTGACCTTTGCCTTTTAAAGGTTACATGTTCTTACAAAAATGTGCAGTGTTGAAATACCTACAATTTGAGCCCAACATAATCAAAATTGGTTAAAAATTGACCAAGTTATGGCTAGAAGCCACCATCCAAAGTAGTGTTTGACCCTGAAATGACCTTTGACCTTGAGATAACCTCTACGTGAAGTGAACCTTGACCTTTAGAATGACATTTGAACCTAAAATTGACCTTTGACCTTGACATGACCGTGACATGACCTTGACATGACCATGACATTTGGGATGACCTTTGCCTTGTTATGATCGATCTCCTATACACTCGGAACCACATCTACTATAGTGTATAAGATATCGAAGATTTGAAACTTTAATTACCCCTCATGTGCGTAATTTTGAAAAACATGACCTCTCATTATAAAGAGGCAAAACTTCATTCTATAGAAGTATAATTGTGCCAAGTTCGTAATTTTTTAACGTATGACACTGTTCAAATATAATGTCGGACAAATTTGCTTGTAAAGAAAGAAAGAGAGGAAGAAAGAAAGAAAAAAAGAAAGGAAGAAAAAAGAAAGTAGGAAAAAGAAAGAAAGAGAGAAAGAACGAAATAAAGAATTCCTAGAAAAACAATAAGTCTGTGTTGGCATACAGACATAATTTTGTGCTAACCAGTCAGTTGCCCTCTCAATGTTCGCTATTTTCTCTACTTAAACCCAACATCTCACCCCACACACCCACATCCGCCACGAATATATGTATACATATATATATATATATATATATATATATATATATATATATATATATATATATATATATATATATATATATATATATATATATATATATATGTATATATATATATATATATATATATATATATATATATATATATATATATATATATATATATATATACATGTATATGAACTTTTTTTCTTGATATATAACTTCTAATTCAGATGAAATATGAAGCCATGGCATAAGAGCATGGCTACTATGCGTACATTTTGATCCAAATAAAGGCAACAGCAAATATGAGGGTCATATTTTCAGTCAAGGCTTTCAATTTTAGTACTTTTCCTTTCGAATCGCCCAACAATGACCGAATGTCAATTGTCTGCATAGGTATTTTCACTCAAATTTCAATGATTAAATTTCACGTTAACACCTTTTTTTATGAGAAGTGAAGATAAGATTTACTCTGGTTGCAAGCCCCAGGTTAAAGGCTTTAATTTTCAATTCACAGGTTTGGCGCCCAATCGATTCCAAAGAAAAACTTCTGACTTACTCTTATTTTGATCAGGGAAGGGTTAGCCACCAAGGCCCATGGGGGTGGGGTGGGGGGAGTGAGTCTTAGGCCAAGTAGTATTAGACTTTTTTTTTCAAGAACACAGAATAAAAAGAATACTTTACAATCAATTAAAAGACCACAATGTGACGATGATACAAGGTTTCATCGTGACCGACACAGTGAAAGAAAAGGAATAGGGATTGAACAAGTGGGAGAGTTTGAATGGATGAACCCATTGTAGTTGGCGTTTCTCAACTTCATGTCTTACATTTCTGTCTTCTTCTGTATTGTTTGTCTCTTCAAAATTAATTTTTATTTCTATAATGCATTACACGACCCGCTGAAATAAATAAGAATCTTGATTCTCTTGATATGAAAGCCAAAACCCTCATCGGGAATGTATTGTATTACTTATAACTTCGTTTAAATATGAGCCACTGCACATAAATAAAAGTTACATTACTTACAAGGTGAATATATTTGGTGTAACTTTGAAATATATATAGACGTGAATGTTAAAACGCGTATCTGGTGTAGTCTGTAACCGTCTAAATTTCTTCATATTTGAAGACTACATGCATGAAAAACGTTCGCCTTTGTAGTAAGAAGTATAGAATTAGGTATCTACTTTCTTCCACCGTGGTCTGTTGTGGAAAGAGACGTTATCCTGGATGATCTGATACAATTGGCAGAAATGGCTTCTCCAATGTTGCAGGGACCATGAGTATAACAATATACTATAACAAAATTTTACTTATTGGGGGTGAATGTGAAGCTTTCCACTGAAATTTACCCCAACAATTTATGGTTGCGTTCGTGACGATTGACAGACACAATCTATTATCTACCGAATGAAATTAATTTGATCTGGGTTTGACGGCAGGAGATCTGAGACTATACCTGTCGCTTTTTTTCCTGAAATTGTGATTTAATAAGTATGTTTCAGAGATGTTTCATTTCCAATTGATGATATTAACTTAAATCGTGCGTTTACTAACCACATTTGTGATTTACAGATAATATGAAAGTTGAAACATATCCTCGTATCCCTTGAAGCTAATATTTCATAAAATGCAATCTGTAGCAAATCAAACGAATTCATTGAAAATAAACCTCAAATACAGCATTCAAAATTTCCTTTGCATTAGCGGTAGCTTGAAATATGATTGAAAATTCAAGGTAACATTTCCTGTACAACAAAATATAATTACAATCTAAAAATTTCCAGGCAAACTCATGGATCAAGACAATTTACTTGTCTGGGCGACGAGATGTTTCATGCCACCTATAGCATTTAAAAACCCCAACTTTTCAAATGGTTACTAAGTCTGGCAGGTGATTTATCAAGTTGAGTTAATGTGCGAGCGTACCTGATACATGTAAAAAAAATGTGAAATCTGCATGAATTGGAACGATACCAGAACAGGCCACAGAACTCAACCACACATCACATGTAACAGCTCCGCGCCCCATACTGATTGTATTTATGTATTTTCACAGATTGTCATTCCCGGGGAATTCATAACAGGTCTGCCTCAGCTTACATAGATTGCAGAAATTGCGGCTAAATCTTGCATAGAACCTGTTGATGCAAGTGAGTGTCAAGATATATTATGATTCATACTGAACACCTTCCGGGAAGCTGCAAACAACCATTCCCCGAAATGTATTCACAAGCCTGTAGCACAGTTTGTGACATCTGTACCAGTCCGACAACAGACACATATCGTCAAGAGTGACACGGTTGTTAGTATTTTGTTATGCTTAGGGGCCAGCAATGGACAACAGTTACGACTTCTGTGGATAAAACTCCAGCGTGGATCTCCATTCATCGTTGCAATGCCAAGCTAGAGACTGATGCAACAGCTTTTTTTGGGGGGGGGGGAGGGTATTTTCGTGACTCGTGTTCCTATCTTTTTATTTTCCGTGATCTTTGAAACAATAAAATAATTTTCGGGATTCGTGATTAAGCCATTGCTCGTGAATCGTGAATATGCATAATATTTCTGTAATTTTTCCTGTGAACTGTGAAAACAATTTTTTTTCCTGTGAACTTTGATCAAGACCCCCCCCCCCCTTGCCCCCCTCAGCTTTGATTAACCTACCTTGAGCAAAAGGCACCCAAAGGGTAATGAGGAAACCTGTTGATCAGGACCACATTTTTCCCCTTTTTACTCTGGACATGCACGCATGCAGGTACTCTAATTGACAGGAATTTTACAGGGTTTTTAATCATCAATTACATTAATTACTTAGATGAGCAAAGCGTCTGAATAGATTGGCATCGAAAAAAAAATAAAATAAAAAAACCCGTTAACAAGATACAACTCTTTTAGTGCCATATTTTGGACTGAGAAAACACCTTTCCTCGGCGCACTTAGGGCACAATACCCTAAAAGCGCGCCGACGAAAGCTGTTGACCTAGACCATTATATTCTCTGCAGCTATATAGGCACGCTGGTACTTGAATGAAAGCTCTTTTCACAAGAAATATGAATATAGCGTCCGTTTTATAATTGAGAGTTCATCGTGAGTAGTTCGAGTCTTGTCTCAGTTGGCTTTGAAAGAGTTATACATCAGGGAGTTTAGATGTGTCGTCATCTCAAACCTAAGTAAATGATGTCACGTTATCTTAGTATATAGCATGCAATTAACATGGAAATGCTTACGTAAAGTTAAATGAGACATCGGTAGGGACTAGCAAGAATAGACGTTTCATGTGTCTTTGTCATCGGGTAGGTATAGATCATTTTTGTCCATAGGCATGCGTTGTGCAAAAACATTATATCAGTTGGAGTTTGAAGCGAAATATACATGTATGTAACATTTAAAATGTTGTAAACATGTACGGTCAAAACTTTTAGTAAAATTTTTACTTTCGTATTCATTTCAGCAGCTCAACTGAAAAAATAGAATAACCAATTTATGAAAACTTTACATTACCAAACAATCTAAAACAGTTTACCCATTCTTATTGTGCGTCTGGAGGGCTGTTTACTCCGTTAAATACACGTTATTTCTCATAACCCGTTCTAATAATGTTGGAGGATGAGCTGAAAAATACACGAAAAGTGTCATATTTATTTTTTGACGCCAGCACCAAGTTACTTACACCATTAAAGAACTCTCAAAGTACAATCAAAACGCCAGTTTGTCTTGCAGCTTGCAAGCTAGACGCGTGGTTCCTGTACTAAAGGATCATAGAAACGCAGTTGTTCTCTTGAATAAACAGTTAAGTGGACTTCCAACTTAATGATATCAAGTATCGTAGGTATAAATGTGAACTCTATACTAGGTTGAAACACTGATACAAAGTTGCGATAACTGAAGTATAGTAACATTTTTTTCAATTGCCGGGTACACTTGTCATGACACCACATATTTATTTATTAGAATATATTTTAACAACGTAACCCGTTCAGTCCATGACTGTTCTTATGCGGGGCCTGGGGTACAAGACAAAATAAAAGTAGGCATAGAACAAAGGTAAAAAATACATACATATAGGTCTTGTTCTGTTAAAACCACAACACTCATGACAAGTTATGCCGGTGTGTCAATGCAAACATTTGTTTTTCCAAGAATTCTTTCTCTGTCTGTCTGTCTGTCTGTCTGTCTGTCTGTCTGTGTCTCTCTCTCTCTCTCTCTCTCTCTCTCTCTCTCTCTCTCTCTCTCTTTTTTTCTCTTCCGGAGTTTTTCTCGGAAACTATACTTCATAGAAACTTCACATATGCCATGTGTTTAGGCCTGTAGGTTAGATCGTGCAACTGATTATGAATAGTTAAGATGTCAAAAATGATGCACATTACATGCAGATGGATATTTTAATCTTATATTTTAAAAAGTAAAACAGGCAAACAAATAATTCCAATACCTATCTATATTTAATTACAATTGTGCATTAAATGAATTTATGACCCAAGTCAGGGTCTTTGATTTATGAGTGAGAGCATTTGGAAATTCTTAAGTTAAATATCCCTAAAACTATTACAGCTAGAAATGCAATTCCAACTTCTATTTACAACATTTGTGATATACGCGCATTCAATGAACAATACCTCACGCTGTAACATTAAAATCATGGTAATGAAGTCAATTTTAAGATTCCAGTGTTCAATATCTTCCAAAATATATGCTCCTGACAAAAAAAGGCACCCCGTTCGTTACGATTGGGTATGCGTGTAAGCATGTGCGAGATGTTCATTGCATTGCACCGGTGCTTCTGTTACCCTTTTTTAAAGAAGATACTGTGGTCCTGAAAAGGACCTTTGTGTTTGTTTGAAGGCTGCTTACATCAGTAGTGGGTGTGACCAGCTCCTTTCTACAAGCTAGCCTGATCCTCTTGGATATGCTGCTGGTGAGTCTGGCTATATCATCCTGGGGAATTTAGTTCCGCTGGTCTGTGTGCCGCTGTGCCAGTTAGCCCAGGGTGACCACAGATTCGTTGTATTCGTCCCTGACTCGACGGCCGAGCACACCCCATAAGTGTTCAATGGCAGACAGGTCAGGAGATTGGGCTGGCCATGACAACACTCGGATGTTGTGCACTTTGAGATACTGTACACTGATTCGTACAGTTTGTGACCATGCATTGTCTGGCTGGAACAGTAGCCCAGGGTGTTGCTGGAACCATTTGGAGACTGTGGGCAGGATCTCATCCACATAACGCTGGCCAGTTAGAGTCCCATTTACCCTTATGATTTTTGTTCTTTCTGTCGTCATGGTTGCCCTCCACATCATGATGCTGCCTCATCCACAGCAAACATGTTCCCCCATGCATCCTTCCTCAGATCTCTCTGAAGGCATATGTCTAACACTTATTTTTCCATCATGGAAATCGAGGCAAAATCGTGACTCGTCTGACCACATCACACTCCACCATTGATATCTGGTGCAGTTAGTATGGTTATGACACCCCTGTATGCATGCAGCCCTGTGTGCAGGACCGACAAGGATGCAGATGGCAGTGCGTTATGACCTCAGTTTGGCTGACTTCAGCCTCCTGTTGATTGTACGCCGTGATGCTGCAATGTTAAAGGCCTAGTTCCATTGCTTCCCAAACCACGCTACCAAAAGGAACCTGTTCCTCTTTGTATAATGTACTAGGTAATGGTCATCCCTTCCGTCTAAAAGTCTTGGTATACCAGATCCAGCTTTCCTCTTGTCTAATATTATTTGTTGAAACAGTCCCAGCATCTCTTTAATGCGGCCCTCGAGCACCCCATTATCCTGGCAGCCTCACAGTAAAAAAGATCAGCCTTCAAGATGTCAATGATACTGCATCTGTAGAATTCAGAGAGCTGTGAGTAACCCGTAGGTCCTTGAAATATGGATTCACATTGGTTCCTGTGTTGCCAGTGGCCCCCAAAAAGGCCATAGGCACCTGAATACTTGCAACCCTTTTTGTACCTTTGTGGCTGTTATCTCATTTCCAGGACATTATGTTTTTGTGTGGCCAATCAGGTATACCCTTAGCTATCCCTGTCCATGTTACATCACATACCGTGTGACACTCGTATTTTCTACACAAACTAATATTCAGAGCAGCCCATTTTAAATTGATGGAGGATGCTAGATGTGCGTATCATTATAATTTCTTGACACATGTTGTGGATAAAGCCACAGCTGAAGAATCATGAACAGCAGTTACAGTATTTATATTTTTCTTGGTAGGCAATTAAAATTTGCAATCTCTTCACACATTGACTTTAAAACAAAATCAACACAGAAACTGTTTCTATGTTCATGGTAGCTTTTACTGAACACCATAGCTGTTTGCAAACAATTATATCTCTGTTCAACATGTTGAACCATATATGTATACAACTGTCGAGAATATGTTGCTGGACTGCATTTGAATGGGTTAAAGGATAGAAGGGTTCTTTGGAATATGATTTTAAAAATATACAAGATCATAGCCAAGTGAGTTCAATATGAACGTTTTCAAATGCACAATCAAGTCATTAATATAGCAATATCTATTTTTGCAGTTCTAAAAGCATTGTTAGTGATATGACCGTATGCATCATGTAGACATGACAGGATAAATATTTTTTGTCCAGAGCAAAATGCAGTAAGCTACAATAACAATGATTCCTGATTTGGTTGAGACAGGTGAGATTGGCAAGTACACCTCAAATGGGCAGCAGCTTTGCATTGTAATTGCTATTTAAGACAACTAACAATATTGCATTATGTCTGTTTTTTAATTCATGTCTGAAATAACATCATAGTATGGAACCAATATAATACAACAGTGCATGTGGTAACAATGCTGTAGTTATATACCATTTCTGTGGTAAATCTAGTTATCTTCAACAAAAGCATATCTTCTGGTGATGTTACACTACAACGTTGGAGCTAGATGTGATTAGATAAATTGTCACAGACATATTTGTCAACCAATTGTTCACATGGGTTTCCTTGCTAGATAATGTCCACGATTTGGAGAAACACTGCAACAGCGACTGTTGCTAATCTAGGCAAATAATAGATTAGGTTCTACATCAACTAATTTGAAGGTAGTGGATCAATGAATCCAACAGCAAAACATAAATAATCAAGAAAAATGCCGTTCATGGATTCAGAAACAATGATAACAAATACTTCCTTGCGAAAAACTGTAATTACATCTTTAACTTCAGCAATCTTCTTTTCGCATATATAAATTGTGTCCCATTGCATCTCTTTTGTATACAACATGCTACCACAATGGACATATACTGAGGATAAAGCTAAGTAATAACTTATTCCAACACAATACACTCCCTTTTTAAACAAATGATCTGGACGGAACTGCAAAAATTGTGCAGATTATTCAAATTATGTCTATGTTAATTGACTCTGTTATTTAGATCATATTTTTCGATTCTATAACCAGGAATGATGCCTAAAGTAGTCAAAAAGTGAACAGGCAATCACGAAATGGATATTGTCCTTATCAAATCCCCCCTCCCCCGCCCCTCGAGAAAAGGTTGCAGACTGGAACAGGCTGTCTTAATGGAACTTGTAATGTAAGATTATCATACAACCTTTCTGTCAAAACAGAGCAAACTTAAAGCAAGAAATGACGCAGCAAATGTTTAAGGTCAATCGGTTTGCGTGGGGACAATGTTGATGTTGTTACTGGTTTGTATGCAGATGCTGCTCTCTGGTTTCGTCGACGCCAATTTATGTCGCTACCTTGGGATACTCGTCAATGTTTAGCAAACCTGTTGATGTTAAATGTCAATTGTTCCAAGTCGTACTTGGATATTGCTGTATTATGAAAAAAAAATGTTATTAATTTTCATTCCGGTAACCCGTCCTCTATGATGCAATGCTGCTTTTGCTATTTCTTACTTTCCCGACCCACTGCTGTTGCTGTCATTGTAATTTACGTCAATACCAGCTCCAGCTGTGTCTCTATAACTGTAACTTATGTTCATTTTACTAATAATGATGGTGGTTTGACTGAGCAACTGATAGTAATGCAAAAACACCATCCCATAACCATGGTTCCAATGGAAACTAATTCTACTTATGGTGTTCTCTTTAGGGTTAATGCTAATATTACGAAGATGCCGCCTCTATAACGACATTTGCACGGTTGTTAGGGCTGCTTTGCAAAATACATGTGCAGATTCCCTGAAAAAATAAAACTATTGGTGCTGAGCCAAATTTTCGGAAATTGAATTTGTGACACTTTTGATGTCCATTAGATGCACAATGGTTAGTAACATATAGATAAAAGGTGAAATGATACGTCTGTCTATTATATTTTGAAGTTATTCTAGAGTAAACATTTGAAATGCCCTCAAATAGCCTGATACAATTTTCACCTTGTTTCTCCTCCATATAATAGCATGAGATCATTATAAGTCAATATCATACTCGAAAATCAATCCAAATCCGATACCGTCCAAATATTGACAAGCCCGTCAGCATGGACAGTACCAGATATTAGAGCAAGATTTGAATGTTCACCAAGCAATACATTGTTCATTGAAGATCTACAGATGATAAGATGTGATATTGATAGCATAATAATGGCTATCATGAAAAATAAAAGCGGACACCAGTTTTCAACAATTCTAGAGAAACTGCACAGAAATGCAAAGAAAAGAAGAACCATCCTTGATCCAAACTCGTCAGTCATCAAACAAGCAGGCTCTAAATCCAGAGGTTCAAAGTAGACATACCAAATTATCATTATTATTATTATTATTGTTATTGTTATTGTTATTATTATTATTATTATTATTATTATTATTATTATTATTATTATTATTATTATTATTATTATTATTATTATTATTATTATTATTATTATTATTATTATTATTATAAACCCTATTCATCTGTACGGGTACCATTATGCAGAATTTGTAGTTTCTAGCATTGTGGTGGGAGACCAAGACTCAGGACAAATTGTGGCCGCAAAGAAAAAAAGAACATTTCCTTGAAAAATCATGAAGTTTTATTTGCAACACAGAGATAAAGAAGAGCACAGTCACCAACATCAAAACATAAAATATAAATTCTTCATAAGCCAACCTGGAAAGGTGACCTGAAGTTTAGGTAAAATATTAGAGAAACATGCATCACTGACATAATAAACCTATAAACTCAAATGACGGCACATTTTGCAAAATCTGTCTGCGCTAAAGATGGAACTCAAAATTCAAAGTTCTTCTATACACACAAGGGTTCTGAGTAAAAATGCTTTTTTTCTTTTTGTAAAAGTGTAGATTCATTTTTGATACATGTCAAAAAAGAACTGACCATGTTTAGAAAATCCCTGATTCTCTTTTGCTCTAGAGAAATTTTAAAGTAAATCAGTTTTTCTCTGCTCAAAATCATCATAGTTCATTTTAGAGAAATATCCATGTGAAACGGACAGTTAAGAGCAAATACCTACTGTCAGTAATCATGATTCAAGGGTTAACATGGTCCATTGACTGCCATGTTACCATTAAAGCATTTTGTTAATTTATTTAGACTGTATTGGGGCAATAAATACGAAATTTGAACATATGACAGTCAACAAATACATTTCCAAATTGGTCACAGACATCAAAATGAACAAACTTATCCAAAATTGATTGGGCATTGCGTTATTATTCAATGGAGCAGATAGGTTTTTTTTGTACGATTAAGCTTTGGCTATTGATAAACATCGGTTTGTTAGCTATATTGACGAGAATTTAATGAATTATAGGTCTTTGACGTAACAGAATTTAGGTTGTTTTTTTCAACATCAAATATAAACAATCAATCAAATTACCACCATTGCAATGGTAATATTTGGCCATATACTATATTACATGTACAGAATCTGTCGCGAAAAAGAAAACTTACGACTGACGTGACGGGTCAACTGCTGATATATATATATATATATATATATATATATATATATATATATATATATATATATATATATATATATGTAAATGTTTCTCATTTCAGCTAGGCGACTGGTGCCAAAGGTTGCAAGTTCGAGTCTCGCTCGTTCCGATGATAATATATATATATATATATATATATATATATATATATATATATATATATATATATATATATATATATCGCCACGTTCCTATTGCAGACTTTGTTAAACGTCTGTCCGATTGTTAAAAGTAATAGAAAAAACGAAACAAAACAAAAAAATATGCAGCATTATCCCATAGCAGTAAGACAAGATATTTCCCTTTGTTGATAATTTTTTTGAATGGGGTACATCAACCCTGTTTGGTACTGGTCTAATTACGTGCCTGTCTCGTCCATTGAACACAGCCATGGCACACTTATTAAAATACCCTTCATACATGCCCTTATGAAACTACTACTCAATAAAATAGATAAAAAGTCTTCACGTGGATCAATGTAAAACGTGCCGACCAACGACAAAAACGTCATCTGCTTCTTTTTGACGTTAAGAACACCGTGGCCTTAATCGACAGCTTTTCTCAGCACACTCCAGGCAAAGCGCAGAGTGCCGAAGACAACAGTTAACCCATAGCAAGGGGGTTTAAACGCTTCCTTCAGGTTTTGCATAATTGATTGCAGTTGACACTTTTACGATTAAGGCCTGTCAAAATGGAATGTGCCTGTGTTTATTTAATTTACAGCATACCCCATAGCTTTCCTTCTTAAACAAGACGTATAGCTGGGTGGTGTACCAGGACTGACATCAATATGGCACATACCCCTGCGCGCAAATTTTCTGAAGTCTCGAAGTCTTAAAACATGGATCCGCGATATCCACAACCAATGAAATATTGATTTACCATTGGTTTGAATCAGTTTTCCAATTTGAATGCCATGACATACCAGTATCAAGCTGATGTGTAAATTCTTGGATTTACAACATTTGCATAATTTCCTGAAGGCCTATATAAACAATACATGTTACATCTAAATCGTAATCTATAGGAGACGGAGTTGTTAAGATTCGGGGATAAATATTTCATCTCATTGAGAGGTGATTGCCAATAACTTCCGTATAACATGCGAGACAAATACATGTAAATGGCTAAAAGTAGAGCTTAACAATAATAAATCTGTAAGATAGGCAACCATAAAAGTGGACAAATTTGGAAATGCACCTTTTCCAATTAACAATATTGATTGCAGACAATATCACATGAGCAACCGACATGGTAATAAGGATGTTGCTGAAAGCCACTATGTTCAACGCACACAACAACATAATTTAAAACGGTCAAAATAGACAAGCAAATATAGATTAAAAATGTCGAGGATATTAGAATAACTCAAATTCAGTCATCCGTGACAGGTGAAGCAATTCACCTAAATTTTAAAATCAGAATATAGCAAGTTATGCATTTAGATATGTTTACTGAAACTAATGTTTGACAGGCAGCTGCCATCAGTGGTCACTGCATTAAAAATTCAATTTTTATACGCACGGTATATCAAATGCAGCTGCCACTTTACGGAGATGATGCTACAAACATTAGTTTTATAACATGTGGCAACATAATCAAAAACGTTTGTAAAGACAAACGGCATGATTGAAAGTGTGAGAAAGAATCAAGATATACAAAGAAGCAGTTAGTTTTCGATAAACTTGATTAAGCAGATAATTTTTATGAGGCAACTGTCATTATAAATCACCATTAGCAACATTCCCAAACAAATACACAGGTGTAAAGGAAAAAAAAACAAGTAGCGAAGGGTAGATTTAACAGAGCAGATGAGAAGATCAGGACTAACAAATAGCATGCCACAGATTAAGGTTGGCAATATGAGAAGTTACAATTGACCATCCGAAAAAAAAAATAAATAGATAAAAAAAAAAGAAAGATGTAATAAAAGCGTCAGTCTCCGTGTAATCACGAGAAGCGACTTGGGCCTATGTACGTAAATTGTCCTGCAACCAACAGCTTGTTTTGAAAACAACTGAACAATTACAGAATAAAAGTAAGTTCAGCTTTAGTGACGAGACAAGATGAAAGAAATAGACTGAAGGCAAATATCTTTTTGTGTCTGTTGAAAAGTGATATATGATTAACATGGTAGTCATGAAAATTTTCCAGACAAATTTCACTTGCTCATATCGCACGTCCCAGGGGTTTTTTTTGTTTGTTTTGTTTTGTGTTTTTTTTATATATTTGTGCCTGTATCTTTTGTACTGAACTGTTAGAAACAGTAACCCACTTTCATTGATGGCTAAGCCAAGGGCCAAAAACAAAAGAGATGTTGCAGATCCTTTTTGTTAGATGCCAAAATCAAGGCAATTGTGATCTGTTTTGTTACCACTTAATGAAATATTCTTCATTCAGGAAAGAATTTTTGTGTCGTACTTTCCAATTGTATGTGAATGTGACGGGGTCTTCACTCCTGTCGATATATAGATTTGCTGCTTGGTTAATACTGCATTTAGTTATAGAGAAAAGGGGCCTATTGGGGCAGATTTTCTTCCCTCAGCATTGCTAATTGAAACAAAGAAAACTAGCATTGTATGGCGCATGTGACAGGGAAAGCAAATGTTCCTTGAAATTTAACAACTATCCAAACACTGTATCTTCTAACATTTTTATCACAGACCAAAGTGACGTGAAGCACCCTAATGACCCCAACAAATTGTATCATAGGGGCATTCGAACTCGAGGTCTTCACCCCTTTTGCTACACAGTGATTTGCTGCTTGATCAGCTGTTTATAAGCAAGCCCAGCTTCATACGATTTCTAGTCGTAGAAGGTACAGTGTAAGCTTATTTAGCTGGACATCAAAGTAAAAAAGTATTTAGGATAAAAATCCAATTCTCAGTCGCCATTTTGTGAAAGATTAAGTTTGCCTGCTGTCGTGCAAAGTGAATGGGGCTGCCTGCAGCCCTCACGAAAATGGTATCACAAGATATATCCTTACATTTGTGACTCAGAAAAACATGCGCTGACCCATTGGTCCCCGAACGCCAACTACACCACCCCTATATATCCTACTGTATATAACTTTATCCATCAAGGAAATATATACCGACACTGTAGTTTGTGTTGAAACTTGTTCTTTGAGTTTCCATTGTATTGACGATTTGTAGTAGCATTCAATTCATCCACAAACGTAGCGCCTGCATCTCGCTTTTGTTAAAGTATAAAATGTTTCGTTTTTATCATTATTATTAATTTTGAGTGTAACAAAAGGACTGGGCTCAGGCATAAAACATAATGTGGAGCTCAAGGTTTCAAACATTTCACCGATAAACTGCTGAATTGATTTGGTGGGCATGGGTAGCTGCCAAAAGGCAAGCTGTTAAGAATCTCTCCCAAGTGAACAATGAAGTCTACAGCTTTCTTATGGCACAGACATTCCTCGTGGTATTTAATTAGTAACATAATTGGGGTGAGCATAGACACCAACATACCTCCTCTCATTCAGTTTCTTTTCATGTTGATCACCTGCAGGAGGCAGCACTGATGCTTATCATCATATGTGCGGACTGCAGATTTTGTTGGCCTTGGAGTAGTGGAAAATATTATGTAATGTTAAAAAGTTATACATCTGAACGGTCCGTATCTTGGTTTCACAAGATCAGTTAAATTTAATGAATACTTTTGCTTGATATTTTTATTTTGAGGTAAGAAAGGGTGCTCATTTAAAAAGAATGGGTGATGACCAATGTTGCAAGGTGCAAATCAGAAGACCTTTCAAGCTCTCAAAATTGGCGCATTCTTACATGATTGACGCATTGTGCTCTGGGTGGTTTTTGTTTTTCTTTGCTTGTTTGTTGTTTTTTATGTTTTTCGTTCTTGGTTTTGTTTTGTTTTGCTTGTTTTTTGTTGCTAGTTAAATCGTCGCCTGCCACGAATCGGTAAGTGGAACTTGAAAAACACATTGTTTGCTATGAGACACTAGAAAATGATATATTTGTTCAATATTTTTGGCTGAATGCAGCCTTTAGATACAGACGAACACTTTTATAGACATATATGAATTCATTTGCATTTCCTTTTCGTCAAATAAATGATATGATGTTTTATGGTACAGTTTTTTGTGTGTCTGCCAGAACAGACGTTTTGTTTTTCTGTTCTTCATTATTAATTTCTTTACCAGAAAATTTGTCGCACGATTTATTTAAAGACTATTACACGTAGACACTCCAAACTTGGCATGATAATGCTTCCACACATGAAGTTGTGCTTTCATGAAGAGACATTTTTGAAAATTATGCAAATGAGGGCCATTTGAAATTGAAACCTTGAATCCCTTCAGAACTATTACAGGTAGAGGTACCGTCCCGACTTCAATGGGCAGGTTTGTGTTTAAGCGCATCCAATGAACCATAAAACAAAGTTGCAGAAAAACAATTTATACGCATTAGGGGCACTTGAAAAGCTTAAATGTTGACTATTTTCAAAATTATTATAGGTAGAGGTGTCATTTCAACTTCAATTCATAAGTTTATGCTGTGGACATTTCCAGTGAACAACGACAAAATGTTTGTAAGATTTGGATTTACAGCTGCTGGGGGGACTTGAAAAATTTTGATGTTGAATATCTACTGTCAAAAATATTATGCGCAGATGTGCCATTCTGACTTCATATCCTAGGTTTTTCCATCATCAATTTTGACAGGAACCAAGCTCTCAGACACCACTAAAACAAGACTCTCTGAATTGTGTGTGGTCCTATCAGTGAAGTTGGAATGATGCAAATTAGGAGCAACAATAGCAGACTTGTACATATTGGTGAAAGGTCCTGATTTGTCATCAGTAGTCAACTACATGTATCAGTACATCGCAAGGATATATTGTTTACAGTCATGTCAGAGATAACACATGTATGCTACCAGATGGTGACCATTTGGCCCGTGTTGTAGTGTCAATGGTGATCCATACCTGAATTAAGCTTGCAATAAGAAGGGTACTAGAAGTAACCAGAGTTTCTCATGACATGACACAATCTTGTTTGTTTGCTGACACTTAACATTCTGTTTCATCAAGAAATCTTTCATCCTGTCTGGCATCTCCTTTTTACCATCAGATTTTGTTTCATGCCAAGAACCGTATTTTGCTACACCTTTATTAAAAATCATGTTTATGTCTCCCATATAGCTTTCCCAATTTCAATATGAATGTACAAAGTAACAACTTTCCTTTGTAAGCACATAGATTTGCTTCGCAGCACGTCCTTTTTTCTAGTTGCCCTTCGTATTAGAATGAAACCCTGGATGAAACAACAACCCTGCCAACTTGTTTAGAAAGCAATAGAAATACCCTCATACGATATTTCCATTTTTTGCTCTTAAAACTGCATATGATATAGAAAAGAGGCTCCGGTATTGGAAAACCACAGCTGTAACAAAACTCTGAAAACTGATACGACACTGCAGGTATGTCACGTTGTCAGACTCCGTTAGAATAAGGCATATTTTTTGCGTTATTCAAGACGTTGCATATCGACGCATAACAAAATGCAATTACAAATGGCATCTCACAGGCAGTGCGTATTTGTATTGTGTTTCGTCATTGTTTGAAATCTATAAATAACACTTAACAACAAAAATTTTGTCAGCAATTTAAAGTTAAATTGCTCTTTATGCACAAAGCTATTTCTTTAATGAACACAATTTAACTGTCAAACATAAATTGGGTGGGCAGTATGCCATAAAATAGTGTAGGTTTCATGAGATAGTACAGCACTCTGACGATACTGTATAAAAAATATTATCATTATTATTTATTTTCTGTAGCGTTACGAAGGTAAGGTCATCGTAAATGTTGCCTTCCGCATTTTACTTTACGAATTTCATATTAAATGCGAGCATATAATTTTAACATGCTGACAGCCCACCTGCATGCGTCACTGGTGGGCCTTCGTCCGTGGCACTTAGAAAAGGACTCTGCGTGTATGTGCTTGTACTGGTTTGGTGAACTCCCCCCTTCCTCCATAAATCCCAGCAACCCTAATATTTACGCAGACCCCCCGCCTCTCTCTCTCTCTCTCTCTCTCTCTCTCTCTCTCTCTCTCTCTCTCTCTCTCTCTCTCTCTCTCTCTCTCTCTCTCTCTCTCTCTCTCTCTCTCTCTCAATCACTCTGTTGATATTAGAGTCGGTGGTATCCATCCAGGGAATGGAAAATAGACTCAAAAAAGAACTGAATGAAAAAAGAGGTGAGCCAATGCTGAGCAGTTAGAATAGATCTCGCGGCAGGAATTAGCTTTTTCTACCATCGTTATGCTCTCGCTGGCACATAATACACGGGCATCATAGGGAGCTGACTGCTTTGAAATAAAATAATGGGATCTTAGGGACATAATTGCTCAGTGAAAGGCCTGAGCAGTTATTCATCTAGACCAGAGACTTTAAAATCCAACATTTAGATTCAAACAGAGTGGATTCCGTAGGTTGTAGGCCTACATAAGCTGACACTCAAGGTTTTCGCAGGCCAAACTACAATGACTTTCAGTCGTTCACGTTTCATGGTCCACATGTTGGATTAATTAGGCTAATATATAAATGTAGCTGCCTACCAACCACAATAACAAAGATTTGGCTTCCGGTTACTTCGGGCTTTGGTTGACATCTTCAATAACTTTCCTCAACAAACACTGAGGTGATTGGTGGTCTGAATCGGTCTGTAACAGTTGTATAAGGCTCTATTTTTTCGACACAGGTTTGCTGAAGCATCCGTGCATAGCGTATGTGGAGAACAATTTCTTAGTCGTGCCCACATGAACAGTTTCATTCATATCAAAATATAGAAAAATTAAACAAAGAGGCCTACTTTTTTGTTTTTCATATTATGAAAACAAACATGCATCAAAAGAGTAATTGTCCATATGAATTATCTCGTCATGACCCATATTAGAATAGGTCTCTTACATTCTGGCCTAGTTTGATACATTTCATATGAGTTACATCTTTAAATGTTTCCAAAATAATTTGCATGCTTCATACATACATTGGTGTGCATACGAAAGTGCAAACCTACAGTACAAGAGCATACTTTGGGGGCATTATTTTAGCACACTTCATGGACAAGCTCCCCAACATTTGGTGTGTTGTTTTAAACTTTCAATAAAGAAACCAATTTCATGACAAGCACGTAAACAAGAGGTCCACCCTCCGCTCATCTGACCTTTGACCTTTGGAACTAGATCAGGGCCACCCTTCTTTAGGACCGTCAGCATCGAAAAATATCAGCTCAATACTTCTCAAATTCCCACCCACAAACAATGGCTCAATAGTTCTCAAGTTACAACGCAAAATACTAAATTCACTATAGTAGTCATGTAACCTTTGGAACTGGGTCACAACCATGTGCATCTCCTATTAGTCTTTACACAGGACCATCACCATGAGCAACATTAAAGCTGTAATAATTCTCTCGATAGCAAAAATGAACAGTGCAAGTAATTACAGTGTCAATTGACCATGAATACATGACATCAGTGTTACCATATGCACCGTCAAACTGGCCCTTTTGCAGGACCCTCATTGTTTGCAATATCAGTGTTTACTCACACAGTTCTGCGGTCATCATCTTAATAAAAAGAGATAGAATCAACTATTAGCAGCATATAAGCCAATGTGTTAGTTTGACCTTTCAAGGTCACAGTTGCCAACAACAACGAAACCCCACAAGTAGTTTCCTGTTAGTGTTTAAAATCAATCATGGGCCCGGGATCGATCATTAGATTAAGATTTTACCAACAACACTACAAAAGCTTCATAAAAAATAATAAAAATCGCTGGAGCATGACCTTTTGATCAAAATCAGTAGGGACACACCCACGGTATAACGCCACCACGTTTGAAATGAATCTGGTTCACGGTTTTGGAGAAGTTGAAAATGTGAATTATCATTGCAATACCCACAAACTTATTTTGAAATGAATAGAGATTTATGCATTTACTGATAGGTTTCCGAATTGAACATTTTGTTGAAAATCAGGTATCCACAGAAATGGGACCTGGAGAAAAAGTTTGTTTGACCCTTCCACGAGGTACAATTCTACCCATATGCAGAATGGTTTTCGAGAATAAGTCAAAATAGCGAAAACACACAAAAAATTCATTAAAAAAAGTAAATATGGAAGTGACACCTGTTGAAAAAATTAATCTCTAGGGTAGTAAGAGGTGTCCCTATGCACCGTCGAAGAAATTGGCCAAGCAGCTCGGCAGAAGACTTTTTAAGATTTGTCCAACAATGAATAAAAAATAGTCACTAAACATCCAAACATCACTGGAGCTTGACCGTTTGAACAAATATGGCTGGTGGATTTGGAGAAGTTGAAAATATGAAATTGTTAACGGACGGACCAAGGACCATCTATAAGCTCAGTTGACTGGCCGGTCAACGGAACTGAATAGAATACCATGAATATATGACATTTAACTCTGACATAACTACGTTTTGTGAACCCTTGATGTAATGTATTTTTCAAAAGTATGGCGAAGAGGTGGAAAGTGCCCAGTTACAGGATAAAAGCAAGGGATAGAAGGCACGTCAGATTACCACAGCCAAATAATTATGTTATGTGTTGATTTTCAAATTTAGCTTGATTATGTCAAGTACCATGATCTTAACTCTCGCCTGGCAAAGTGAGGAAAAAACACTTTGTGGGTCCAAGAAGGTGAATAACGTACGTTTTTCTTTTCTTTCTTTCTTTCTTTCTTTCTTTCTTTCTTTCTTTCTTTCTTTCTTTCTTTCTTTCTTTCTTTCTTTCTTTCTTTCTTTCTTTTTCTTCTTTTCTCTTTCCTTTCTTTCTTTTATTTTCTGTTTTTGCTGAGATTTTAGTATTCCGAGATCAAGAGAGGTGATTTTAAATTTAAGATTAGTTTCAACAGGATTCGATGGAAAAGCTTTGTGAAAACGGTCACAAATGAAAGACTTGACGTATGATTACATGTATATATTAACGGATGGACTGTGAACACAACTACTCTTCATCAAATTTAACACGAGGTGTTGGTATGAATGTTATTTCAGGAATTAAGCACTTTATTCATTCGGTTCGGAAGCATGTGTAAATAGACCTGTTACACGTGTTATATTTCATTTTAACTGCTTTGTGGTGTCACCAGAATAAAAGAAGAGTCCAGGGAAAAGAAACTATTGATGGAACCGGAAAGACGCCAGGTAGAACCATGTCAAGAATATAAGATATAGGCACTTTAGGAAGAATTGTTGGAGATAACAAAACGGCAAGAGCACCTGCCGAGATGATCCATCTGTGTAACTCGTGACTGCGTTATGGTAATAAAAAGAATCTCTTTCTGTATATATAATTAGGTCCATATAAATGCCCTTGAACTTGCACTGGGTTCATTTCAACGGGCACAGATAGCATAGGCCACTCGAACTGAACGTCAGAAAGTTGTTCCCACCTCCATGACGCCACAGATCTTACTGCAGGTAAACAATAGCAGTCCACCTGAAAATAAAAATTCATGCTACGAAATTGTGTTCACGCGCCTTCACCAAAGTATATGATATATGATTTCATGTCAACAGCAGACATATACAGTTTTTTGAAGCGAGAGCTACTTCATGAGAGAAAATCAGGAAAAGTGCAATGGTCTACATCATTCGGTAAACCCATGTCAAAACTCATGAATCCATTCACTTCTCTGATATGACTTGTAAGTCACAATTACAGTGCTAAATGGTAAATACCTTCATTGGCGGCTAGGAAATAAATGATAGGGTAAAAAGTATACAGAGATAAATGAAGGACTTATCGCTATCATGCGAAGCATAATTGATCAGGGTCACATGATTTTTTTTCAAATCTGTTGGTGGATTGCGGGGTTTTAACATTAATCTCCTGTGATGATGCATTCCATATATAAGATACCCACCTGTTTTTTATTTTGTGAAACCATTCCACTCAAACTGATGATTCAAAAGTAAACAACTTAAAAAAAAAACTTGCTGTACAACACGACACAAAAGTGAAAATGTACTGATGTAAAATTGGATAATTATCACATAATACAGAATATCTTGTCGCACACAGACATTAGAACATTGGTTAAAAGTCCATTATTATTATTATTATTATTATTATTATTATTATTATTATTATTATTATTATTATTATTATTATTATTATTATTATTATTATTATTATTATTATTATTATTATTATTATTATTATTATTATTATTAGAGAGAGAGAGAGAGAGAGAGAGAGAGAGAGAGAGAGAGAGAGAGAGAGAGATGTATACGCAATTCAGTTTTCAGCATTATAATTTTTTCTTTCCATGGATATTATAAAAAAAGCAGGATCATGTGCGTCAAGACGGAGATAACAATATCGATTGAAAGAGGAGATAAGAACAAGTCCAAAGTTTATACACACCGGACTGCCCATAAGTAATATAAATGAAGACTGTAATATGTTTCAACGTGTTTGCATTTGTAATATTTGTTGCATGTTAAAATAGCACTGCATTGTCGTATAGATACATTAGTCAATATTGCATCACATCACATCTCAACCCACCACATTACATGTACTCATATAGTTTATATACATCAGTGTGTGTATAAATGTATAAAACATACATGTTGAGCACATTTGAATTGCTGTATAAAATAGCCAGTTTGATGAGACTTGAAATAAAAAACACAACAAATGGAACTATTATTATGGAAGTTCAGATAAATATTGTGAGCACAGAAACTGTTTTTGGTTTTGATCAGACAAGTGTGTACTAAGTTTTGTATTGTCAAATTAATTGGTTCAATTCATCAGTAACAGTATGTCAGTGATCTTAGATTCTTAAGGTTTGTCATTTTGACAACGATGTGAACAAAATAATATTACGACCTTATTAATTCCAAGCACATGTGCCTTGAATCATTGAGGACAGTTGGGGAAAAAATAGGCGGTTCACACCTTTTGGGAACAGTATAAATTATCGCTTAGCTTTTTGGCTTTCAAGGAGTCAACTATAATAAATGATGCATGGGAACTTCTTTTATGTTTGGAATATCGCTCCGGTCCATAAATCAAGATTGCTATCCAGGTGTGTCAAGATAGTTATCGGCAGGTCAGCTAGCGTAACCCTGCTTGTTCATGCTGTCGTCTATACCTCTATACCTATGTGTCAAGCTAGCCTTGTAGTCCTGTGTTCCAGGCGTGTATACTTGTAGCAGTGCTGTAGACAATTTGGTAGACACCCAGATCTGTGACTGTCTACCATATTGGGTTTCGTCTATGATCCCGTCAGCTCATTATGCCCAGTGCCTTCTTAACCCGGACGCCGTGGACTCGACCTTCCATCCACCACTCTTACCCATATGTACCGTTCAACCATTCTTGTTCTCGCATAAGCCTTGACTTCCGTTCCTCCAGGTGTATTTCTCGAGGAAACGCAACCATGAAGGCCGTTGGTGTGCCCGGTAAATGTTAAAGACCATATCGCGTGTCACGACACAGTGATGGTATCGATGCGCGCTCTCATGGTGATCTTTTCGTAGCCTTCAGCACACCTGAGCGCAAGCCATCCTATTCCCCTTCATGTGTGCTTCGCTGTTTTGCACGAAACTGAAAACTTTGCATAAATCTAAATTATTTATTTATTTTTTAATTAATTTTCCCGCATATTCGACACCATAACTTGTTTTAAAAGGCGTTTCATATTATGGCGAAACAACAACTGCAAACCCGTTGACAATAACAAACACAACACTACACACACACACACACAGACACACACACACACACACACACACACATATACATATATATATATATATATATATATATATATATATATATATATATATATATATATATATATATATATATATATATATACCAGTGCATTTGGCTGTGTCCAGGTAACAAATTAAACTGACGCCAAAGAAGGTAATGTGTGAAAGGGGAAAGAACATCCATTTTAAACATGTGGCAACAAAAGTTCAATTAACCTGAGGCTTAACAAAAATATATATGTGGTTTCCGTCACCCAACCGACCATACTGAAAAGGCCCGACCCTAAATAAATTTCACGACACATTCAAACAAAGTTTATCGTTTTTTCTTTCAAGAAATCAAATAAGTTTAGACCAAAACAAAGTTTCAAGCCGCCCTTTCCTGACAAAAATTGATCGACCCTGGCTGAAATATTTTAAGAAAGTGGCCGTTAATTTGCTGTAAAGTCAACTCAAACACAGCATTTTATTTAAACTTGTCTGCAGAGTTAACTTGGGCTGGGGAAACAACATAGCTGCATAGCCATTGTTGTTCGATGATTGTTATTGTAATATTTCGCCAGGTTCCAGGTGTCCGTTCTACCAGTTACCAGGGTACGCGGTCATTAAGCACTGTTAAAATAAATTTAATTTGCTCTCCCGGTTGTGTCTGAAGCAGCTATCATCATAAGTTACAAATCCGAATGCAACACGATACCCTAGCAAATCATACACGTGTTTGAACATGGCGCAATGCATTCTGAGACAGTCGTGCAAAAATACACTTGATTTACATATCAAAGTGAATCGTGGCCACAGCATATATCATATTATTGATGCTCTAAAATATTTTCAAAATGTACACTTTTGGTTTCATATAATACCCCCACCCGCCCACCCCCATCGTCTCATTACTATCCTCATTTACAAACCATTTGGGTGTGGAATCCGCAACATTTAAAATGACAGCCAAGTCCATGTTGGTTAGTACTGATTGGATATTTTGAAGAAGTAGTATCCAAAATGTTTGTGTGATTAGTGTCAAAAGAATGTCGATTTGTCAAATGAATGTAATGTACAACATATAATTGTACTTTTCTATTGTGAGCATTACCTAAAAATATAAATACAACACTTTGAAGTTACCAGTTGTTGGCGTTAGTGGGCCCCAGAATAGGAATATTGTATCAGACACTGAAGTGCCCCCCCCCCCCCACTATGAATTAAGTAGCAGCACTAGGCCGAGGGACCTGGATCCCCCAATGGGTCAAAGATTCAGCTTAGTGGAGAAGGTTGCCCAGATGGGGGATACAGGTCCAAAACTACTGGTGGGTTTTTACATAATTGGTAATAAATTATTTCGTACAACATATTTATACAGAGTGACCACATTCAGCTGCAGGCAGTTCTTCCACGGGGCCCTGTTACAAGTTAAAATCTACAATAAAACGAAGTAAGATATATGTATTAAAACTACATATATATATATATGTATGTATGTATGTATGTATATATATATATATGTGTGTGTGTGTGTGTGTGTACATATAACGTGTCCAATTGATTATTCTGCTATATATTTTGATTGCCTGGGTAGATTTTCTATCTACATTTCCTGGTATATTTCTTGTGTTCTATGAAAGAAATATGGATTGTTTTGAAGTGAATGAATTTGTTCTGGCTATTGTAATAACACATGAAGAACCCCCCCCCCCTTCTCAATTCGGAGTGTAAAATGTTGGATGACAGGATATATCCAGGTCTTAGTAACTTATAAGGAAAGCCAGGGTTATAATCATGTCACCTAAATCCATACACTTTACACAGTTATAACGTAGGCAGTACAAAGCTGCATGTTTGAGAAAAGAAACTGTTGAACTGAAGTCAAGCCGGTCAACCGAGACACCTGAACCACAAAAAAAAAAAAAAAAAAAAAACATTCAGTGGAGCAACATATTTTTCTGTTAAATTTTTGTCCGCTATAACATTCATGGAACACTGAAAAACACAAGAATAAGGCCATCAGAATGAAATGACCACAAATCTTGATTGTATATTAAGCGACATGGAATTCCATATTCATTATATTATTTATTATTTATCATTTATTATTTGTAGAGCAGGTTCGAGTGCTATGCATGTATGATGCGCATGCAAAAGTATGTTCAAAATGCAAACGTTGAGCCATTCGTGAGCAAATTTGACCTCAGTTTACTTTGTTTCTAATCAAATGAACTGCGACTTGCCTCTTAAAGCTGGGACCTTGCCTTAGAAGCAGGGTAATCAAAAATGTGCATGGCGTTTATTTCTTGAAGTTTTTTGTTTCTTTTGTATTTCCCTTTTGGTTTTGGTTTTTGTCGTTGGCCTTTTACGGCAAGCCAAATATATAAACCTGTGTTATTTTTTCTGATAAAAAAAAAGTAATGATTTTATCTAGCTATTTGATTTGTATAAAATATACTTTACTAGAAAACAAAAACAAAATGTAGTGTGTTTCTAAACAAATGTTTTTAGATAAACGCCCTTTTAATGACCAACTTGCACTTAAAAAGAAACATTAGGCAGCAGGTGTACATCATCCTCACCTTGGCCAAGTCGTTCAGGTGTTGCCCACTTCGGCTTACCATTGTAAAGCATTGGGGACACCGCTGTCGTACGATGAATGGCACACATATGTAAAAAGTGCAACATGCGAAAATCCTTAATGAAATGCAAGCGTGCATTATATGTGAATACGGTGGCAAGATCTCTAATATAACAAAAATAGGTGTTCTGGAGAGAAAACTTGCAAGCCGTATGCCCCAGATGGAATTACTGATGCTTGTAGATTTCCTAAGAGAAAGTGCTGATGGTGTTACAAATGGCATTAATAGTGGATTTATCAAGCTCTAGTGTTGTACAATCAAAGCATATAAACTTGCATGGGAAGCTTTTAATTTTACATTTTAAGCACACCCAGTATAACGTCGTTCAATTAGTTTTGATTTGATGGTGTCCCTTGCTTGTGCATTACTATCATTAAAGGCTTACAAAGTCACTACACTGACTTCTATAAAGCATATACACGTATTTTTCAGATACAAACTTTTATTTCCATTGGACAGCATATTAGGAAATCTGTTCCTAAATTACGAGCTCATAAGGGCATAATCTGAGTGGTCACCTTGTGCAGAATCTGATATCATATTGGATGACAGAATATGCTGGCGGCAATTACACAATTTAGTGAAATTGCCACCAATTGCACAGTTTAATGAAATCGCAATATTTATCAATAGGTCAGCACAAATGAGCAAATATCATTGTTGACAAACACTGGCTGAAAATTCTAACAAAGCAAGAAATCTACCAAAGCGTCAAAAAGCAAATTTAAGCAAAGCCAATGCAAAAATGTCGAAACAAAATAGAACAAAAGCAACAGGCTACAAAATACAGTGACTCTTGGTTTAAATTCAATGTACTACCCTGGTGGTAATGAAAATGATTGACTGTAGAGCCTATTAACCTAAATTGACGAGATCAAAATCTGAGGGTAACTGAGAAGCCGATTCCATCATGTCAGATTCCAAGATACATGTAATTTCCGTTTTCACGGACCATTCGGCAAACACGTGCGCTTGATAAGGTATAAATGATTGTGATTATTATGATAGCAACGTCATTGATATATAATCAGAACACTTATAAATCTGTTTATTTATTACACTTTGATTGGTTCAACACGTACAATGTAAACCAATACACATAACCCATATATTAAGACATCAATCTAAATTTAAATTCCTGGGATGAAAATTGGCTCAGAAAAATTCCTTGGTAGATCAAACCTGTGGAGGTTCAATATAGATGTGAATTAGTTCATTATACATTTCTATATTCCTCGTCTATCCCAGACTTGTTTGTGGTCACATTAAAATTCCTGTCAGCATCATGTGCCTTCACAAGTTGAAGACCCTAACCAGATATATAGACCAACTTTAGACAATATATATTCATCTGATGAATTTAATGCGCAAAAACATTATATGTGTTATATTCGTATATAAACGGCAAAATAGTACTATTTTGTTAAGAGGGTTAACATTTTACTTGAATTTAAGTGTGACTTGGCAGTGTGTATTTATGCTGAGGTTTGAGCGTTGTTATTCAGGTCCGCGTGAATGTGCTGCTTTATCAAAAGATAGAACTGAAGTATATATCGCGTTTGAGGGTCAGTGATTTACATGCATGGTGATTCATCTGACCATCTTTATAATCGTATGTTGCGGCACTCTATGGTGTATGGTCAAAGAATAGTTTAACTGCTTTAACCAAACTATTATCACGTGTAATTTGTAGTGCCACATGCAAAGTTCAGCCATATGTAGCCCGTTTAACGTCTCAAACATTGCAATGGTGTTTTATGGTAAGAGCCACTGCTTCGAATACAGCGTTATACATCAAATTGTGTTGATATCTAGTTATTAACATTGAGCGGGTCCACATAGACCACCTCTATCACAAGCCAAAGATTCTTCATTTAGAAATAAAAATATAAAGTTGTGGAGGTCTTCTAATGCTTCTTGGTTTACGCAACCTAATTCTTAACAACCCAGAACACACACACGTGTGTGTGTGTGTGTGTGTGTGTGTGTGTGTGTGTGTGTGTGTGTGTGTGTGAAACAGGCACGGCATTCACAAAAGGACCATATCCACAGTGAACTGATATTCTTGGGGCAAACATTTCAATTCTCCCAGTTACCTGCCTCTTCCCCCCAGAACTGCAAAGTTTGAAATATGCATAGATGCGTTTTACTTGAGTACAGAAAAAAAACCTAACTGCACTCCGGCGTGTTTAATATCTTTGTGTTCCAACACCGACATTTTGTTTTCCCTATTATTCTTTATTTTGTTTGGAACAATGAAGAGACCAGAAAGCATGCAAATTATCTGTAAATTAAATTTTAAGTCTCTCATAGTTTCCCAAGGATAGGTATAAACATATAATTCCGACATTAAATTATTTTACACATCAGCTGCAGACATGAAATTTAATTTTCTATCCAACATTCATTAAAACAATTGAAACTACAACTATGGCTGCCTGAGGAAAAAAGTTTTTTTTTCAATTTATGGTACACTGTAAAATTGTTCTGATACAATTGTTCAAGTTTCAAAAGTAAAATAATCGCTACCGCGATATGATGTGTGGCTAATTCCTTGAAATGAAACATGAAATGTCTGTTAATAATGACGCTCAAAACCTACATAGATGCACAAAGGATGGTATTTTAAACTCCACATCCTGTCCATTGAAAAAATCCGGAACGTTGAAATAATATAGTCATCCCCGCAATGAATCTTTTCTGCCAGGCTCAACTCCAAAGTTTCACTTTTATACGGAGCAATCAATGGTGACTAATGAAACAAGAGCACAACCATTCCCTTTGAATTTGGCGCCTAACCCAGCGTCAAGTAAATCTGGTGACTCAGGACATGTAATCTTGGTACAATTCTCAAATTATCGTTCATAATTGTTAAAATTACTGAAAAACATGCATTGACGGCCACCTGCTGCTTTTGGCCGGTTCAAGCAGGAGAGGCTTAAACATACAAGTACCATGGGACACGAAGAAAAGTATTCATCGCCTATGTGAAAATATGACCATAGTCGACCATCTCAGGTACAGGGTGGAGCGGTGTTGATAGATGAACATCAGCATAGTATGTTGGTTTTTGGCAGCATGTGACCGGTAGCACAAGTCTACTTCTCTATGACCCCTTTTTTCACTTTTGCGCCCTCTTGGCATTTGTGAAATTTGTATTTGGTTCACAATGTAGTATTAGACATAAATGTATACAAATAACGATACTCAGAAGCCTTTTCAATTTTGCAAGTTCCAGTCTCTCTGGGTTGATTTTATTTTATTTAAGGTAAATAAATAAAATACAACGCATCCATGTCAATCGCGCATGCAGATCAAATAAAGTCTACATGTCAATTAATAGTGATTTCTGATTAGAATACAGACACCAATTGGACGTACAATTTGCTCAGTATTTATTTATTTATTTATTTTTTTTTTTTGTGAAGTGAGCAGTAAATTTTGGGTTTGGAATGTATTGTCTGCAATTTCTTCGCCTCTAATGCTGAAGATGTGTATACCCTCTCCCATCCCTAGAGGCAAGTCCTGAATAGTGGATAGCCCCTGTACGTTAAGGTAGCAAAACAATCGGGATTCTTTTGTCAAATAATCTCAGCCATTCCCACATCATAACCATCATTCATTCCATTGCAGGTTGTCAAATCCGACCAAAGATAACACACCAACACTTTTGGACAATCTAAACCATGACCATAACATCAAAGTAGGCCTACATACGAGTCTTGCAAACGACCTGCTCACTGCTATAGTTCCCAACTCAGTTTCAAAGGAACAAATGACTCTGAATGAACATGCAGAATGTAACTGGAAACATGATGCTGTTGAATGGACAAGTTTGTCCTCCCGTACTCTGTGCCATCAAGTGTGTCCCGTCTTGTCATTTATTTTACTCTTGCTAACTTCGGTCTGTTATCTGATCAGTTCAATTGCGTCAAGTGTCTTTTTCTGACTGTGAATACCCGTTCTTTGTGTTGTATATATATATATATATATACATATATATATATATATATATATATATATATATATATATATATATATATATATATATATATATATATACCACTCGGGTGTTAATTCGTATATATGACGCTATACTTGCAGCTACATGTCTAAGATATACTTTCAAATTTCATGTACTCTATTTGGGAATGTATAGTGGTCATCTTGAAAGATGTACCAGTCTTGCGCTGAACGTGCAGGGTGGAGGTTGTTGATATGCCTGGTTTAAGCCAGTGGTTTTTATTCTAGTACACTTACCATTTTTCAAATATTCTACCATATTTCATTTCTGATGGTATCCTTAATGGGAGATAACACACAATGTTAAATAAGACTGCATCACTCTATAGCTATGAATTCAGTCTTGGTTTGCAGTATATATCTTGGACAGCTTGAAATATGCATTCCAAGTTGGATCAAAATATCTTTGAAGGGAATTCAATCAACCCAAGAAAAAACAGCTCAACGAAGTTGTGATTCCATTTTGCTCCATTAAAGTCAAAGACAACAATGGCAAAAATATAAATATACTTTGATGGAACATAAATTATCAAGAGAGACAGTGACGTGAATGTCATTCAAATCAGCCAAGTAGAACTAAAGTTATCTTCTTTAATAAAGTGTCACATGTCAGATGCCAAAGTATAGTATGGAAGCGGACATCTGGCCAGAAATATTTCCCACAATACATCTGAGATGATATAGCAAAGTCATAAATCTAATTTTTTTAGTATTTTGAATGACAGTATTTTGTTACATGTTTTAGTGACAACTAACCAGTCAAAAGTGCTCATATCAAGTACTTGTGGCTAAAAACACAGTGAATGAAAGCTGTTGGCACAGTGAATATCAAAATTCAATAAGAATATGACATTCTGCCAGGAAGTCAGCTTTGCCACCACTGTTGCTTGGTGGGATCGGTATCTGTTCAAGATGTCTGCTTTCAATTTGCTAAGATAAAGTGTGGGTTTCAAACTTTATTTCACTGTAACTTGCGTTCCTTTGGTAGTATGTATGTATGTGTATATGTATGTATGTATGTAAATATGTATGAATGTATGTATATATGTATGTATGTATGTATGCATGTATGTATGTGATCTGGTGTGTTAGGCAATCTGCGTCTACCTGTTTCAAGAGGAAGAACATGGGTCATATTGATTCTGTGAAGCTGTTGCATATACGGACATACTTATTCCACAATTTAAACATTTACTTTAATTTAACATTCAACCTCATTTTTCGGACGGCATTGCATTTTCATTTGGCTTTTCCATTGCGGTGATTTTAATAGGAAGTTACATTGAAGAAAAAAAATCAACTATGTAATTCTTATAAATATTACAAGTACAAAGAATCTTTAATATAGATAGCATTGAGACCCGCTGGTAACCAGATGAAGAACGTATTTATGAAGGACAATGTCAGGCAACACAATCACAACGAACCTTAAACTAATAACACGTGAAACTATTCCATTATTATTGTATACCCTGTATGACTCTCTCTAAAACAGGTGGACGTTTGGCTCAAAGGGACCTCGAAACTCTCTGCTTAACCGCTACCATGGATGCAGTCTGTGGATGCATGTGAAGTCGTCTACACTGATGATGTGGTTAATCTGTGCCCATCTCCAAAAAAACTATTAGTTGTCTTGTAATGTCCGCTTGAAGTTGCATGTGTATCAAATAGTTTTGTCAGTATTATCCTGGTATAGAACCCCTTAGCTTGAACTAAACATTTATGAGATTGAAGCTCGTTTTTGTGTTTGAATGGACAAAATCTTGCACAGCAAAACATATCTACCAATTCCACGCACAACATCAAAGTTTTATCTTTAATCATACAGCATATCACTCCAAATACAATGCAATGCTATAATAGGCACACTATTGTTATCGACTATATGACATTTTGTGTCTTGTTAATCACATAAATATACATGGATAGGTTCCGTGGTCACAAAACCTATATGAAAACATATACACGGGAACAAAGAAAGTCATTCCGGATTTATTGATTTATATTTCAGGTGTATCTATGTTTATACAGATTTAATTTGGCAAATTATTCAAATTCTGGAAAGAACAGGTAAATTTGTGCGCCTGTGACATCTTATAGGATAACTTTAAACTGCACATTGGTATTTATTGGTCACGGAATATACAATTAAGGTATAAGAGAGAAGACTACTGTAAGGTAAAGAGTAAGCGCAAAAGAATAAGGGTGGAGATCATAATTGTAATATATACATTTGATTAAAGCTACAAAGTATCGATGTTGCTGTACGTCAAAGCACAAGTGTGTTTCCATGCTATATCACATAGTCTTAAGATATCACTCTGTCTGTCCCCCTTCTTTGATGCTCTTTATCTGCTTGCTAAAATGTAAAAGAGAGATGATGTGTCTTCTGGTCTGCTCGATAGGAATTAAAAGGAAGTCAAATGATAAATGGCTTGCCTGCAGGCGCATTTATTTTGTGTTTTATCTATAATTCATTTGTACACAAATTAAACCTGAAGTTGAAGGTATGGGTATTATCATGGTATGCCTCCATATTTTTTGTCCTTTTAATTGATTTCTCATGGTGAAGGCAGGATTGTAAGCACAAATTGGGGGTAAATTACCTTTAAGCCGTTGTTCTGGGTGTGCATAATTAATACTGACACTTAAGAAAAAGTATCTCGCATTGAGCATTGGGCTGCTTAGTTGTGTGTGAGTTTTGCAATGATATTAGCTGATCGCAATGTCTGCAGGTGCATTCCAAACATAACAGCTGTGATGCCAACATTTCTGCACTTCTTAGAACAGATATTTTGCAGCATGATATTAAATTTAATCACTACCATGACCTTACCTGTACTCGTGTACATGGCTTACAACTTATTGATACATATTGTTTCGCAACCCTTTATAATCAGAATCATGACACATATAATTACGATGGACATCTTTAAACTCAAGCCTGCTTTCTTTGTCTTGGCATTTCCCAATGCGGTGGCTAATCTTGTCTCCCAATTTAATGTACAAAAGTGACCGTTTCCTGAACTATGAGCTCTTCCTTATGTGTTCAACCAACAAATGTCCATTTACACTTCATTAAATGGCAAAAGGTTTGTCCTACATGCAGTAATATGAAGCAGACAATCTTTCCATATATAGCAGTTAAATTCAAAGTCATTGCCGTAGTTTTAATATATCGTTTACATATCAAATCATTCTCAGTTTGTAAATGGTTTAACATTTTGATATATTAAGAGTATTTACAGTAAGGTTAGACGCGTGAGCTATAAAACAGTCATTCTATCTGAAACTAGAAGAGAATTGTAAGTTGTAAAAGCGTCGTCATACTATCTCGGGCCAGACTACAAACAGGAATAGCAAACCAAGTTATTGTTTATAGACACGTTACCAACACAACGATCCATTGGTAGGGATATGATATAAGCAGTTCAACGCGGGGGTATTTATTATGATCACTTTTGTACTTTTGAGCTCCCACGTATATTCAATTGCACTGGCCAACAGATTTGATATCAAACAGGTGTGCTGTCGTTTGGAGAACATGATGCATCCATGGGCAATACTTCAATTGGGAATGCACTCGTCCGTCAGTGTCAGTTTCTCGCTATAAACAGGTGTCTTTGAATGCATAATGACGTTTTTTACGTTAATGCTTTTCAGCGGTTAACCATGCACACAAAGAACAACACCTTCTTGTTTGTGGCTTCCAAATCTCTAGTTAGCGTTTTATAGCACTAAGATGAACAGTGCTGATAGCTGATTGGGGGTTACTCAGTTCATAGATAACTAAGTAAAAGCAAATAATAAAACTGATCAAAAGACCACTCTGACATTCCATTTGATTAAATAGTTTAAAAATTACAGTAATTTAGAATCCCTGAACGCCGATCTATTAAAGATCACACCATGCTAAATGCCTCATCATCCTTTTCGCACCAAATGCACCGTTTGACGGACACCTCCGTAAAAGATAATCAACTTGATTTGTAAAGGAATGAGCAAATATAATTTGCTTAATATATATTTTATTATTGAACATAGGAGTACAAAAAGCAACAATTACAGCCCTGTAATATGTACATCAGTTTCAGTAGTCGATGTTTTCCTTTTATGTGTGGGTCCAGTTTCATCTATGTGCTGTGCATCTTTGTAAATACTGGGAACAATGTGAGTATATTTTCCAGTTTTTGATGTTTCAAAACTACTGCTTGATTGTAACCATAGTCGCTCAAAAGAGACAAGTATATGATTTAAGTTACATGTGAGCTTTCATCAGAACCTTAATATTCCGCTTCAGTTTGTCAATTTGAAATAACTTTGGGGTACTTTGCCAGCCCAGTGATCTATTACGCTGCCTCTATGTAAGATTCAGAAATGATCTGTACGCAATGAGAAACGCAGATCCATCTACGCTGTAATAATGTTCTTCATTGTGATTTTCCTCATAGACATGGTCTCGTAGCTTTAAGTTAAAAAAAATTAAAATCTGCATCTGAGTCAATTGTATCGATAAGTCTTTATGTCAGGTGATTTCAACATTCAAAGTGACCTATTTAAAGAATTCAATTTTTTTCGGACGACAAATCCTTTTTAGTTTGAAAAAAAATAGGTATCATGGCATGTTACCCGAGCTGAGATTGGTAACCTGTCAAAGTTGCTTAGAATAAACAAACTGCTAACCTAAGAAACAGCTTTACAGTACGCTGACACAAAATGATAAGCACTCCATGAGGTATGCCCTTTTTATTTGAATTCTTCTGTTTACTTACATTTTGTTATTCTGTAACATGTAGAGCAGTGACTCTGGATCAGGCACACAACCATTTATTGACATTCATTAATGAATTGGCCGTGGCGGCACAAGACCTGAAGTGGAGCAGGTCAGTTTCACCGAAACAAATAAGTTAAGATATCCCACTTCGGCATGCCTGACATTAAAGGTATATTCAATACCATCCACTTTGGGTGCCTCCCGTACAAAGTTTCGTCCACCAGAGCAAAAGGCCTTGCACGATGATGCAGTCTGACATTCAAACATGATCTAATATACACTTGATCTTACTTTACTTAAAAGATTATGTATCTTTATTAGTTTGCATTGCCGTCAGGTTTGAAAATCTAAACCATGTTATCGAAAGGCGACTATTAGTTAAGCGTTAGAGGGTTTTATCCAAGCAAATGATATTTTTTTTTCAATTAGCCTGACATAAGGGAACTATTTTCTTTCGAAAATGATAATTTACATAAAACCTTTTGTAAAATACGTAAAGCTTATTTGAAGCTATCAATGTTACTATGTGGACGAATTATACCACGTGTTTCACATTTACCATGCATTTATTCTTCTGCTAATCCTTCTCATTTCATTTTTTGTTTGTTTGTTTGTTTGTTTGTTTGTTTGTTTGTTTGTTTGTTTTTTGGGAGGGGTGTTTTTTTTCTCACCGGCATTCCCAGTGTATGTTATGGAGTTGCATAGCCAACTTCCAAATGCATTTGCTGACAATACTCAATGTATCAAATATGACGGTTTGCTCATGATAATATGGGGTCGTTGGTTATTCCGTTATCATGCTATAATCTTTAAAACAGTTCAGGGACATGGACTAATTATGCTGATATATCTTTCCACCATACATTCATGATTATATATTGGGGACATATTTCAATGATTTATAACATATAGGTATTTCAAACACATATTTGTTATCAGTTTCTAAAAGAAAACTTATAGAAAAGCTGACTAAAAGGTAGTCTCCTTTCTTCATTGCTTAAATGAAAAAGGTATTCATTACGGATCGAAAATGGTCGGATAGAGAGACATCCCTCACAGATTGACTGCAGAAGCTTTGCAACTGTTGTTATTTCATGGTTTTTGAAGTTAAAGTGATTCCTATTACGACAGAAAAAATGGAAAATCAAAATAGATATCATTTTTTCCGCTCATGACCTATCCTCATTGATACCAGATCAAGTTGTTTCAAAATGAAAATAATAGAAATACCTTAAGGTAACTTGAAAATAGTGAAATAATAAAACACACTGAAGTCAAACATCGAGGTGTGAACTGTGCTATATGAAGTTATTTTCCAAAGGTTTGATCTGGTCAGAAGTATACGATCAAATGACGTGTTACAGTGAAATGAAATGAGGTTTTGTTGCGCTCACTTAACTTTTATCGAAATTAGCTTCAAAGATGCATGCTGTACCGAAGATTTTATTCTCTGCTAATACAAATTATAAAATTGTAACTTGTGTTGGCTTAGCATCGCTAAAAACACCAGATGGTTTACTTCATTCAACTGCACCATATACGAACTCAAAAATGCTTGTAAACTCTGTAGATTTTGTTGTGAGATGAAGCGGATGCCCACTATGTCATTTATATATGTTTCTATTTGTATTGAAAAGCTCAGTACGACCAGCCTGGGTTTTTGTTTGTTTGTTTGTTTGTTTGTTAGTTTGTTTTTTTTATCGGTTGTCTAAATGGTATCTTGTTTGTAAGCACACAATTACTGTACATGAACTGATTTTCCACGTATGAGGTTTCATAGCATTTTCCATTGCAGACATTTAAATGAATTTTTTATTTTATTGTTTTGGACATAGTTACTATTAAACGTATGTGAAAAATGGAATTAAAGTCATTATTACTTTCATGGATCTGTACCCTGACCAAAAATAAAGACACCGCAAACTAAATGAATTTAAAGTACGATGCACTAAAGGCTCAGAAACGTTTAATTTATATATTTGTTTATTTATTTATTTGCATATACTCATATTTCAATGACAAATCCATTTTACCAATGATTTGCCTTATGTGAGCATTACTTTTCTACTTTTTCCATGAACGTCTGGGTTAATTACACGACCAAGTGTGACATAGTAGGCTTAATAGTCACTGACATAATCGTCATTTTACACATGTTTAGACGTTAAACATGTAACTGGCAAAGTATTCCCAATCGTAATCAATTATTTCACATGTACAGTATATAACCTTCAAATACATAAACACGGGTCATTTGAATATTCTTGTGATTTATTTGTAAAATCAAAGGACAAGAGATGAGTTTGGTTCAATGTTTAGGATCTAAATAGAAGTTTTGGAATTTAATTTTAATTCAGTACTTATACATATAGCCTTCATCGTGTATTATTTGAAGTAGATATGCAGCGGTATACTTACCCATCATTCACAATTAAAAGTGAGTGCTATCTAATGACATGCGACTTATCAATTTGAGTTGAGCCAATAAATTACGTCCTGTGCAGTTTGAAAGTATTATTGAATACATTCAATACTGTCATCGCCCGTTTATAGCTATACATTGGTCCCAGATGAAACTCATCAGTTGGGATTTGACTAGCGTATAAATTTTCTTTGACCAACTTTTAAACTCTCTCTCTCTCTGTCTGGGATTGTATCTGTCTGTCTGTCTGTCTGTCTGTCTGTCTAGCTATCTATTTATCTATCTATCCATCTCTCTCTCTCTCATACACACATAAAGTTTCAGAATTGCTGAGACAGCGAGGCAAAAGAACAGAATATATCTTTGTGAAAAGAACAATATACCTCTCTCCGATCGATGAAGAGGTTTAGAGTGTGATTCTCTGAACTGACTGCCAAGGGGATTAATCCAATATATTGACTTCCACCTGTGCACATGACAATTAAGACTTTAGAAAGCGAGTTTTCATGTTTTTCATCCAAGGTAAGTGACTTCGTTGAAAAGTGTACAGCTGTCGCAAAAACTTGAGAAATGATTAATAAGGACACTTCTAATATTCAAATTGTCATACCGCGGAATTTCTCTGCTTAAAGAAAGTTAACTACATATACTTTCGGAACAATTGCGTCTTTAAATTTTAATCCCTGTCACAAATTAAATGTAATATTTTCTACCCACTTTTAATTCTTTTTCTATATGCAAGTGCTATCTAGTAAAAACACACAATTGTGGTGATCATTCTGTAGATATTTGTTGATAAAGTTTATTCCCATATACAAACAGCTTACCGGTGATGTATAACATTACTCATATTTTCCATGTTCACAGACTTTTCACGTATTTGTTTTCAGTAGGTGTTGTGTATTCCGAGAGATTTTCTGCCTGACCCCTTTCAATTTCGTTTCAAGATAATAACTAAAACTGATTATTTAATTCAACGAATCGTTAAATATAAAATGAAATATATATTTGATGCAAAGACACCCTGTTTATCAATATCAAACTGACATATTGATTTCAATGGCGGCACAGGAATTGACAAAACTGTACAGCATTACACACTAAAAATTCACTTGGCATGTTTTACACGTATTAATTAAATCGATAATCCTTCACCGTAAGTAGAGTTTAGTTTCTTCGTCTTCAAATTATATCTTTTAAAATTGGCAAAGATTTTCACTTTAAGAGATATGTCATTTGCAACTTTAGCTACTTTTTGTAAGCTTTTTCTTTGATCACACCTTGTACATGCATGGCATATGCTGATTAACATTTACTTTTTTTAAAATCATTCATTTGTGATAAGATTGCCGATCAAGGAATTAAGGTCATGGTCCATTTGTAGTTCATGTTATTGATTCATCCAGGGTTTGCCCCTTTAAATTTTGTATGCCTGTTGCCATTTCTTCTGTCCACCTATCAAGGTGTTCATGCATGCACTATATATCAGGTTTTTTCGATCAATGTGTTTAACTCGGGTTGCGCATATAACCGAAAGACATTATGCGATAAAACAATAAATTAGTACCATGGGGACGAGAAAATTGCTGGAATGCCAACTAATACCCAACAAATGATAACTATTTACTTTCCTATAATTTCATAAGTATGCTTTCCGCTGCGATTTATCTGTTTTTAAAGTTTGAAAGGAAAAACTGCCATTTTTTCCATCCTTATGGCCACTTACATAAGAATGTTCTTTCGTTTCAGACCATCTGCTACAAAGAAAATTAGAATATTACATCAAAATGTTTGCAATCCATAACTTGACTGGGAGGTCTTTTGATATCATTTACTCTCTGTTTAAATTCTTATATCTAATCTTTTAAAGATGCAAATGTATAACACGAGAATTTGGCAGATATGTAAAAGTTTTTTAAGGCGTGAAGCCGATTTCGTAAAATCTTCACACAGAGTTAGCTTAAAAGTCCAATCAGTGTAATATTTCTCTTTTGTATTCCTCTTTGTCTGTGTATGCTCATGCGAGCATGTTATTATTGGAAGACAATATAAAGAAGCGTATATGGTAATGATTGCTCCGCATGTACGAAAATGGATCAGATGGGGAAAATAGCGATGCCAGATAACAGTGTGGTGTGGTCTGTGTGATTTTATTTACATGCCTGCCAGATGGATGAACAGACCAACCACGGTGTTAAAATAGATACATAATATGTTTACACGGCTTATGTACCATCAGAAAATTGAAGCCATTCCTGTGACATTACTGGTCATATGGGTACACAAATGATAATACCACAAGATGCTGTGATCCATCTATGTTGTATACAAAGAGCATGGTGTTATTAGGAATCTTGCCACTGATATCGCTATTTGTAATGCATCGTTCCACAACGGTCAATTTGTTGGCGTCTGACGTTTAACACATTTTCATGTCATGTCGCGAGGATACGCTGGGTCAATACTTACATACCAACCAATAGACAAGATAACCACATTACATCGACAGGGCTATCCATTATGCCATCGTAATCAAGCTCGTGCAGAGTTTACTGGCGCTCATTAAATGGCTGAACTCTTAAAGTTGTTTAGAAATTATTGTAATTTTTGTTTATATTGTGTTCGTCAGACTGAATATACCATCTGTAGAATTATATTTATGTGTCTGAAGATGAGACCGTCCTCCTGGTTTACACGCGTATTTTACCTCTGTGCACAGAGTTATCGACAAATTACCGTGACTTATAACAGACATTGATAAAACAAGCAACAGTTTTGACATCATAGTATACACTGTCTTCATGTCTTATTTATTAAATTCTGTTCTGTTTTGCATGGGTATAGATAATCCCATGTAGTTGTATAACTAGCAAGACAAAAGTAAACTAGAACATGCAGTTAGCAGTCATGCCCGCTGGCTGACAGGGCAGGATACGACGGCAGCCTGTAGCATCTAAAGATTGCAGTGTAGCTCAATGCCATGTAAAATTCATGCAAAATATTTTGTTGCTTGAAGACAACGATGATGATAAGCCGTTGGGGGTGGCAAATTGAAACTTTACACCTGTCTTCGATTGTACTTTCTTTGATGCGACAGGAGAGCTTGTATGATGATCTGCCCTCGTGCTTCAGCTATACCTGTTGGCTTCGTCCACCTAACGCGGAGTCGAAAAGCAGGTCTGCCACAGGACAAGTTGTTAGCAACGGGAACGCAATGCGTGGCTCACCCAGCAAACACAGGACTCTATATCCAGTTTTCCTTGCCTGTGGTTTTGTTTAACGCGGTGAGAAAATAAGACCAGCAGAGGCAGACATTGATGCTCTTCAAACTCACTTTCTGTTTGAAGAAGCTTAATTTACAATAGATGCTAAACCAACAACTTTATGTAATGCACGTGTGTTAATTATCGGCGAAAGACCAGAGCGCTGTAATAGCTACTTTCTGATTATCCAATATCCCTCTGGACGTGTGGCATTTAAATAACAAGAGCAATGCGTGAAAACAACGGGCGCATTCGTCAAAATCCGAAATGTTTATTGGCATAACATAGGGTCATATTACATATATCCCAGTCGGCTCGACAATAGATGAAGCGATGACAGAGAAAGATGAAAGAAAGTGTCGTGCATTAGAAAACCTTGTACATCTGTAGCGTTAGCAGCTTTCATAGTGCAACATGAAGATTGTTCAAAGACGCTGAATACATCTCTGCATAGCTATACAGATTTGATGTAACATTATGCCAAGCTCCTGAGTTGGATTATGGAATGTGAAACCTAGGGTATGTCTCACAATATAAAAGTCTCAAATTTTGTCGGCCTTTTCAAAGTATCTTTGGAAGTGTTTCCCTCGCAATTTCATGTCTTCTTTAGAGTTTATATTAAATAAGATCCCCTTCATGTAAGTAACACTGGCTTCATGCGACTTAAAAGGAATTTCCTCGGAAACTTGAGAGGAAATGACAGATGTATTGCGGACAATACAAAGAGGAATTTTTCAACTAGTAAAACAGTAGGAACCAATAACAGAACACCTTTCTGCAATAAAAACAATTGTTATAACCTCACGGAAACGACAATTTTCTTGATACTTATTCAAAACAAGTTTGCATCATATTCGCAGGGTATGGCGAAAGGCGACCATTCATGAGCGTTTCAAGACTGTTTCCGTGCAGAGAAAAAGGAAGAAAGAAAGAAAGAAAGAAAGAAAGAAAGAAAGAAAGAAAGAAAGAAAGAAAGAAAGAAAGAAAGAAAGAAAGAAAAAAGAAAGAAAAAAAGGACAGGATAGAACAAAAAACATACGAAGGTCCTACGGACATGCCAAGTCTTGCCTGACAAAATAAAAGATCAATTAAGTTTCAGGAGCAAGAACTGGTTTGTATCATGTTGTCATGGAAACAAACCCTGCAGCATGCAGACGGTATATTGTGTCGTTGGCAGTGTTCCATATTTTACTGCAAACATGCCCTCTCCATGTCGCTTCCCAATAATGTCGTGCTCCTGAAGCGGACGACCCACCAGCTAAGACCTTTTCTGATCTTTACCAGGTAAATAGAAAGGGCTTGGAGGGTCTGGGATACCCGCTACATGAACGCCTTTGTTTGCTTTGCGAGCAGTTCGGGTTACAAACAAATAAATAAGGTAGTTTAATGATGCAGTACGGACTTTGGGAGGTGGGATCGATTAGAGCCTATTTGGTCTTTGTCTTCAGCGTCCCTTTTGGTTAGTACTCTGCGGTAACAAGCATATTTAGTGTGCCGATATCATTGCGTTAGGAGTTTTCACCAGTTCTTATTCCTCACCGCACTGAAAAAAAAACGCTTGCTATTCCGTGCAACCTAAGTCATCAAAGCTCAATGGTACGGGTATCCTTGACAGACCGATGTCACAATATTCCCTTGTGACCGAAACCCGATGGAAAGTTTCCTGTTTCAAACATTTGCTTAAATAAATATATGCCAAGTGCTGCTTTAAGTCCTTGTATACAGAGCAGAATGTGAAAATAGAATTTTCAAAAGTTTTTGCCAAGATCCAGTGTGAAGTATACAAGAACATAATTCTACTCTAATGGACACCCCAGAGACTAAAATAATTGTTGTAGTTTCATATTCTCAACTGGGATTCCTAGTTACAACATATAGTGAAATATACCTATACTTCATGTACATGTCACATCAAGCACATGCGTACGCTGTCCCTATAAACATTTGATAATATATGCCAATGTCAATGTAAATTTTAACTCATTGCTCTTGTGATCATCCTGGTACACTAAACAATCTAGGTTCATGCTGGTAGTCCTTGTCTTCTATGATTCTATGGGATAAAGTTCATTGTTTGTTATTCTTTTGGTGGAAATAAGTGGAACCCCGAAAGATCATATTCAATGCAACTGAAAAACGTCAATAATGAAGATAATAAACTTATCAACTTCATTGCAATGTATTAATATTGAATAACCCTAGAATTTGACTCGTTATATCATCGTCAAAACTTTAAGTGCACATGTATTTGACCTCGAGCTTCATAGGTCCTAATGTTACTGTAAAAAAAGGGAAACTGCTATATTTAAGTACAATGGAAACGTTCCTGTCAATATCTGAATGGCAAAAGTCGTGCTAATGATGTACATATATGTTTGTATTATTATCATATGAGTTCCTGTCAGGTCAAAGATTATTTTCCACCTGATCTCACCATAAATATTCCGTTATAGATACAGAGGGAAAGGTTGTGCTATGTTGGACATAGAAACACGGGGATGTAATAAATATTTGGTCATGATAAATACACAAACACAAAGCTTATGAGATGTCATGCCACATGAGAACAAGGGCATGCTTCACAGTAAAGTTGGGCAACACGAATATGCACTTTTATTTTCAAGTTGTTCATTTGCATTAGGCTGGTATTTTCTGCTTGTTCATATTGTAACGAGGTAAGATGTTTTACAGTTAGAAATGCACGGTCTGCCAGTTCAACACGAAAACCTGCGTAAAAGCCTCATTTCCAGTACAGCCAAGGGCATTTTAAAATCAGTTTATGGCTAAAAACAGGAAACAGTCGTCTATTTTTTCTTCAAACAGTGCACAGGAAAAGGAGGAAGGATGACGAAATCAGCCCAGTTTTACTCAACTGTATTTCCTACACAATTCTTCTATTATGCTTCATTGTTGAGACACAATATAGTTGATGGCAGCTGAAACAAGTTTAACGCAATGTGAAAGCTTAATACTGTTTACAGATTCACTTAACACCTTTGGCTATAACTTCCAACGACACTAAGTGGCATATGGCTCAAATTTATATAATTTAACTTTAAACACAGATTTTTTTCTCGGCTTGCCTTAAGTTGTCATATGTAAGACGGGTCTTTTATGAACATTAGAGAGCGCTTAAACAAAACCTTATTAGAGAGCGCTTAAACAAAACCTTGCAACTCCGGGCAACTATATAAGCACACTTGCGGCAGGTATACCTCCCCGCCCGCCCATCGATCTACCAATCCCGCTATTAAGTGGTCGATATGAACGGTGCCCCATTTGAAAAGCTTGTCTCATTGTTGTGTTTAAGAAATGAGCAATGGGGCGATTATGAAAGATAAATATATAATAATGCAAGGTAGCGTAATTGTGATATGGCGATTTCACCACAAGACACAAAGGATATCACCATTAATGCTTTTAAAGTGTCTTTAATAGCCGTTTCAAATCAAAGCTTCCTAAAGCCCTGAAAGCAAATAAACGCAACATTCCTATCAATGAACCCAAATAAAACCGACAAACAGAAAATGCTTTATTTTTCAAATACAGCATGTACCGGTAAATGAAACCCAATCGAAACTAAAGTAGTTTTTAATTGCTAAATGGTTACCGTATCTATTATTGAATCAACTATACATTAAATCTAAGCGCTATGCCCACACCAAAGCTTAACAAAGACATGATGCGAATTAGCCAGAAATATCAATTCTTTGTACGCACGGATAAGGTGAGAGGAATCCAAGTTTTGTATCATTTACATCTTTTGTCAGTTTTCCAAAGATAATCTGTAGACAGAGGTGTCAGTTTCAAGTCACAAGATTGGAGAAGCCATGGGCCCAAGTAGCACCGCATCAGCCGCTGTTGAGTCTTATAACTTTCCAGGACACTTTTATCGATCACCGTTCCCTTGTCTAAAAATTTGCAACATTTCTTTTAAGATTTCTTTTAAGAGCGTTCGTGGGAACAGATGGATGCTGGTACAACCAAAACAGATGAGTAAACGGCCATAAATGTACCACGCGTGAAAATAAAGAAATGCCAAAGAATAGAAGCTGTCGATTATGCAGCCTTATATTGGACAAGATGTTTGCCCATTCAAGAGTCTTCGTGCCACTAGCTGTTCGCGAGTTTTGCCAATTTTTCTACAGATGCACTCAAAAATCTTTGCTTGTTGTTTTGTTCTTGAAAACCGCTAATGGACAACATACAGATCTTGTGAATATTGTGCTAAGAAGCAATGAAAATTTCCATGACGTGGGTCCGCGATATTTCGCTATGGGATCATATTCCCTCACCATAGGCACGTATCTCCCTTAAATACACCGCAAATTTGCTACAATTTTTTCCCTTGCACACCTGATCCATAGAACTTTTATCGCGTGCACCTCACAATCATTTATTGTCTCGCTGTTTGAAACTTTTGGCTTGGACAGATAATGATATTTATTAAGAACGTACATGTACTATAAATGCTGTAATTATGTTCAAGATATCTAAGAGAATGAAGGTATTTCTGTTCGTCGAATGTACACAATCAGCATTCATTGTAAGAGTTGCAATGTCCTCATGCCGGCAGAGACAAAATGTTGAGTTGCACGTTTTATCGCATGGATGTGTTTTAAAAACAGACGTGTCAACCGTGTCCAATTTACAACAGTAAATACACGTATGGTTGTCTGACCACTTCAATTGCTGTGACAATAACGCACTGATACAGCTGCACACCTGTGAAGTACAGCTTGTTCAGGTCATATCTCATATACTTTACATGCTGTTTTGCCCAAATCTGACCAATGCAGTAATTACTCCACGCACCATTTTATCAAAAAGCAGTCATAGTTTTAAAGTGGAAGGCCTATAATTACTCTTCACAAAACATAGCTATTAACTGTAGCCTAATAGACAAAATAATGGCGTTTTTGTAAACGAAGTTTTGCACTTGCACCCAATAAACTTACTTTAGTATACAGGTCTGATACATAAGCTGCATATTATTTAGCGTTCCTAGAAAATGTGTAGTTTCTTAGTGTACAAATAATCAAATGTATTGCAAAGGAAATCACACATCTTTTAAATCTGCCATTTGGCGTATAATGACTATTTTTCAGTTTGTATATTCCCCGGATATGGCAACATGTTAAACAGACTGCTTTGTAATGTTTACAACAAGATACCCCATTGGGAAGCCTGACTTTTATTTGTACCCTCATTATTTATTTATTTATTTATTTATTTATTTATTTATTTATTTATTTATTTATTTATTTATTTATTCATTCATTCATTCATTCATTCATTCATTCATTCATTCATTCATTCATTCATTTATTTATTTATTTTTACATCAACAAGTGCAATAAAATTATAACATAAGAGAAAATGCATCATTGTGTGCTTCTGGACCAGCATAAATGATAAATCACATGTGCTGATTTTTCCATTAAGACAGACCATCTGGCCTTTAAATATCCATTATGCATTCAAAAACACATATGTGAACCATAATAAAAGACAACCGGTTTTTATCTTTTACCGATATAAAGAAAATATGTACACCAAGGTGTTGCTATGAGACCGTTAGTCATGTATGCAGCAAAGCATTAATATTTGTAGAATATGTAGCAGATTTTTTTTTTTTTTAATTTAATTGAAGTCCAAATTGGAAATATTTATACATGGTTGTCGCTCATCATCTCTTAGTGCATAAAGTATACTCAGCCCTGATGTCGAGTCATTTAAGGTAGGCTTGTGATCTTTGAGTTTACCACAGTGTTCTTGGAAGAGCTACAGGCATGTATTTATTTTCAGGAACAGGATGATAAAATAGAAGCGGTAGCTCTGACCTACTCCCTCAGACGTAAAAAGCTATTACTTCTTCTGTTTAGAAGATGTATTTCACTACATTCCATGCAGCTTGCAGGTGCTTTTGACAGTTGATGACCGATTCATGACGTTTCGACTCGATTTGTGATTATTCGACAACTGCACAGTGAATATTTAGTTCTTACAAGAAAAAGGACAAAACAACAATAACGATAGGCGAGCGTAAATATAAAAAAGGGGAAATGTGCAGAATCTCGGAATGTCAAGTCCTCATTTAAGACATTTATTGCTCTATATTTGAACGTATTGCATCTATAATCAATTTCTGTCCTTTGTTTTAATTATTTTAATTTTCCTTTGGGTAAATTTAGAATATGTCCACACACACACAGACACACACACACACACACACACATACACACATATATATTTATATATATAATATATATATATTTATACATATATATATATATATATATATATATATATTCCACAAATAAAGTTCCGACTGGTAAAATGCGTGTTAAGAAAATGCTTTAGTTTGTGTATGTTGTTTCTTTCTGTGTATGTTGTGTGCTATAAAGAAGCAGTGATATGGCATTGCAAACCGCCTTTTTTGTAAAGTAAGATGACGTGGGGTCATTAACTTTTGGTGGCAAGAGATGGACATTGGACGAGGAATGTGAAGTTCTGACCAATAGATAGTAGATCAATAGGTCCATGTACAAGCAAGACAAATTTATACTCTATGGATCAAACTTTTACTATTCTTCGTGGACATACCCCCAATATAACATTATTTGTGTCTTCAAATTATAGGTTTCAGAGTATGCATACTGCCCAAGAGCAACCGTCAAAATTCCATATAGACAAAGTGAAATTGCTTTATATACTGTATGTAGAATATATATACATACATAATATTCAACAAACTACCACCGAAAACTATCAATACCACAACCAAGACACCCGGGCTGCATGGGGACAAAAATTATTCGCTGTAAAGAACGCCTTTATCATTGTACGTCATCAGTCTGTCTGTCTGTCTGTCTGTCTGTCTGTCTGTCTGTCTGTCTGTCTGTCTGTCTGTCTGTCTGTATGTATGTATGTATAAGTCTAAAGTCCAGTAACATAACCCCAGAGAATAACAATAGAGATGGGTCTACGAGAACAGATCATTTTGAAAAAAATAGAGCTACAAATTTCTTGTAGCAGGACACCTGAATACGAAGCATGCATATTAATTTCACGTCACAACTTCATACCCGGTTGTCTTAGTAGCCATGCTCTCGCTTGGCGAGATACGGGCCGCTGCCTGCGCGTGGAAGCAAAACATTACTAATATTTTGGAAACAAAGAATACTTAGTAAAGAAAGATGGAAATCTATTCTTGTAACCAAGTTAGGAAGCATTAAATGAATATGACTTTGGTATTTGTAAACTTAAATTTCGCCAAAGGGCACTAATTTTATGAGAAATGGGTATCTATCCCTGTTTGTGACAGCGATATGCCCGTGTGTCCTCCCTAATATACAAGCTTTAACACAGTGCTTCGTGGCGGCAAAATTATGCATGTGTCGCCTTAGATCAGAAAATCGGAAGCGCTATAACATGAAAGTTGTTATCCAATTTCCAACACAAATTGAAATCACATCAAAAACAGTAATAAAGATGAGAGTTCCCGAAAGGATGACAAGTGAAAAGAGAAGTGCCACGCTGAGCTGTATCTGTCACCAAGCGCACTTGTCTGAAACAGAATATCCCAATGCACTTCAGTTGGTACTTTACACAATCGGAATGGAATTTTAAATTTTGAAAGAAGTAGCCAGTGTTATACCTTGTGAGATTGTTCAGCTTATTTGAAGCGCACATGTGATCACACATACAGCTTTATGCGGTGTGCTTTAAACTATAAGATACCTTGATCCGATTTCTGGTAGTCATATCAAATAAGACCAAAGGCAACATACATAAGCCAATATGAATAGGCAATTCCCTCATGGACCTTACAATATCTAAAGTGTTGAAGTAAATCTGCTGCCACAGAACAGCATAAAAACTACTCTTACGTTAATCCAAGACCTGACCGAACATCGTTGGAAAACAATTACTATCACAACTAAGCCAATGCAAAGTTTGTACAGCTATCAAAATATCTAATGGCCATGAAGTAGTACAAGTATGAATTCAAATTTCAAGACAACTGGGCTTATAGTATATATGTCTTTTGAAAGAAGCTACTTGTTAACAAAAAAATTGTCGGCTCCCAAGAATTTTATTCAAAACATATATCCCATTTTTTGAAATTACAGATGACTTCCATAGCACTTCATATCGCCCCTCTAAACAAGCCGGGTTTTACATCGCGAATTTCACAATTAGTGGCAACCAAAACAGGTCAACTGACAATGATTGCCCATAAAATGCCCCTTTTTAAAGGTGGCATCATAATCGTAAATGAGCCACAAAGAGATAAACAGCTTAAAATGTAGGTACTATTTTACATCTAATGGAAAAGGAATGCATACCACGGACCTAAGTCTATGTGCGGCCACTTAAATCGCCTTGTTGCAGACTTTGGTCTCTGACGAAGGTTGGTAATGGTCGGCACTTCGCGAGAAAACCGAACAAATCAGCACATACTGGGGATTTTTTTATTTGCACAGATATGTCCGATATTATGAAATCATCCAGTACCGATATCAAGTGCACAAAATGGTCAAAATACAGAGAGCAATGTGAAATACATACTATATATAAGCTTCTAAAGATTGTACAACATAGTCCCACAAATAAACAGGGGAGAGATTACCGAAATTGGATGCTACAAACAAACGGCATACTTGACAACGATACACTTTGTAATATACTTATGTGAGGTATGTAAGAACCTGGTAAACCAAACACAAACACTAGGGTTTAGTACATATTAGGGCAGGGATATTTGATGAATTGACAATTCTACATTAAATACAGAAAAAAACTATTAGCATGATGTTAATTGTATCTTCACAGAATTTTAAATACTTCTACATTTACGCAAGTAGGCCTATATAACTATATAACTGTATCCATAATATCTGCATCAAATGACTTTCACTCCTATATCCGATTTTGAAGAAAGTCAGATATGCCCGATATCCGATATGAATATCGGCCCACCCTTGTTATACTTACTCAATTTAAGATCAACAGCTTCTAATTAAATACGATATCCCATTTATTGTTGTTGTTTTTTTTTTATAATTGCTTGGTTATAAAATTCACGATCTTTGGCACTTTATGCATCGTTTAGATATTTTACCTCCTCGTCTGATCTTATGTCTAAACCACTTAAAATGAAATCACAGCTTTTCAGATAGATATGGGCTTTGTTATCCACACACACAAAATGCCAAGACCCATACCATCGCTACGACATCAACAAAATGCAATCATAGCATTGACAAATTAAACATCTGTTTCACCATGGATGAATATACCTATAGGAATGCAAGTTTACTATAGACGTTTGCAGGTTTTCATATTTTTTTTAAATAATACTGACAGCTGACTTTCGGTTTGTTTCGAAAATCTGTTTAACATTTTTAATAATGTTGTATTTGTTTCATGTAGGCCTACCCGTAAGCTGTATGGTGGAAGTGATTGACATTTGTTACACAATGAAATCGATGTTGCTGGGTATGTTACGTGTGCCGATGAACTGTAGTCTTTTCAAGAAAAACAAAAGCACTAAAAAACCATGACGGCAGCTTTGCATGCTTTGTTCCCACTTTTAGAGAACGCTGGTTTCTTTCCTCAACTGGGTATAGCCACATGTTTGATGTTGAAATACAATGACCTACATGGCTTTTGTGTCCATTCAGTCAAACTCGGTTCCAGTTGACTAACAGTTAAGGATGATTTCCACAAATATCACTTTATCTGGGCCTAATATTAAGTTGTCTGTTGGGTGTAATTTACTGTTGCCAATCTCAAACTCATTGTTGTGAGATGTAAGGTGTTTATGACCTGTAGTTGCTTGATAGAAATATAGAAACATTAGCATCTTGTAAGTTGTATCATGCTTGTGCTTGACAAATTAGCCATACTTGCATCTTTGTCTTTAAAATATTTCACAGTGAAATCCCATTTCGGTGTCTACACATTTTAACTGACCAAAAGCTGGCTTGCGCTTGCTGTCCAAAAATAGTTTTGATCTCATTGTATTTGCTTTAATTTTTCCAGTGAGAGCAACTTATATTTGCATGATTCCACTTACCTGTACTTATTTAATGTTCATCTCATTTTGTGTCTGCCATTAAAAACGCATCCGACAAGTACGCTCGTCAATCCTGTATTAAGGGTGATGAAAACGTTATGTATCTGTACCTCTTACATTATACTCAACACTCTCCAAATACAACATTAATGCGAGGTGCTTACATTTTTGGAGACAACATGCAGTCCTCCTAAGAGGAGTTATCTTTTGCTCTTAGTCTTACCCTTGACCCGGACAGATCCCCTTGAAATCACAAAAAGCAGATGATGTTGAAGTCACATTATACTTATACTTTATAGGCCTATGTTTAGGCCTATTTGTTTTGTCATACCAATTTCCACACGATAGGCCCATGCCTATTTAGTAGCATTTAAGTAGCATTGAACAAAATCTTTCCACAACCTTGGCATTTTGTCGCCATACAATCTGAGATTCTTCCCAGGAAAGACCTCATCAACTGTCACAAATGACAGAGTCTAGCTGGCCTATACCTCAAACGATGTTTGAGGTATAGGCCAGAGGAGTTTCACGTCTGATCAAACAGTGCGTCTTACATGATGACGTAGCAATTAGGCCTAGAAGTGCAAATTTTAGTCTCGCCATCTTTTTTAATTGTTACTGTTAGAAGAAAACAAGCTGACTGTCTGTGGCCATTAGACTAAGCTTTTTTAAAATACTCAAAAGTGAAATGCCACAAAATAGCGCTTTCTCTAAATTGGTCGCAGCTCTGGTACCAATGTCTGCAACAACACGTTTGCAGTAAACTGAACAGGCCGAAGTAAAGTTCCTTTTTGACCAGTCCCTTTTGAATCGAGACTGACCACCCATACGTTTCGATAATTTTACCGAAAAAAAAAAATCAAATGTATGGCCTAATATTTACACATCTGCTGTAAGCTTGGTCACTTCATGTGAAATTTTGGTGAAATCGTGACCGAATTGCTTCATAACGGTATGGAGAGAAAGAATTGCTCCTCATATTTTATAGGGAGTTTAAATATAGGCCTATGTGTTGACAGTGAAGGGAACGGTCTTGCTAAAGCCTGCAGGATGCTGAATCACAAGTTTCATCCACCCGCTTGCCATTGACGAGCGATCACCATCCTCACGAATTCGCCACTGCGGCGCAGTGCTACCGCGCGTGATTCGTCTTTCTCAAAAACTATTATAGGGCCTTCTGCATAATTTTATGAATTGGCCACTTTTGAATGGCTTTTCATAGGTAATCCTGCTCATGATACTACCTGCAGCTACATGTTTAACATGCTGTCTAATTTGAAGGACTCTCCAGTTACAGCCTGCGGAGATTGGTCATCTAAGCTTTAATAGGCCTAATTGTTCAATGATTGACTGTCTTGCTCCGAACTTGCCGGTTCACTTGTTTATTTATATGGCATAAACCTATGTTTGAGATATCAGATAGGCCAATCACATTCAAACAAATTGTCTTTGGTTAGAATTAGGCCTAAGTAAGCGACAATTAAATGGACTCGATTAGCCTACATTTGATTTGGTCCTATGGATGTTCCGAAGATAAGGCCAATGGTTTTGCATTCAAGTAACTCAACTTATTTCAGTCTTTGATGGGCCTACAAATTCACATTAATGTCAGTAAAAAAAGAAACTACAAACTTTCATGGCAATGATGCTATGTGGGGTTGTCGAATTGAAGGCCTGCGCTTTTAGATAAACTAGGTAATTTCATAGTCCGCTGCTGTTGCTTGTTGGTCGGAATTGACAAAAATTATTTTCACTTGCAGCTTAATTAAAAAAAAATACGCAAACATTTGATGTGTTTTTAAAATGGCGGTATGATCAGAACTGACCAGAAGAGAAATAAATAGGCAAACACCATCCACCCTAGATTCCAGACTTGGAGTGTCAAGGTTTTTAACAAATGCCATGTCATTGAACGGAGTCAACAGCTATCCCCTGTGCGCTCTGGGCCTTCGACGCCGAGGAAAGCTGCTGGCCGTTGGCATCTTATATTAATCAGTCTTTCCTGGGATTTTCATTTGAAATATTTCCAGAAAGGGCAATATAAAATAAAACGGATGACGCGGACGACCTCTGTCACTAATGGTCGCTGTAGACCGGTTTAAGCGGAAAGCCCCAAATATATCCAAATGATAATGCATCTGAGAACAACCATGATATACCAAATAGTAAAATCCAAAAACAGTTTCAATGATATTGGTATTATGATTATGATTCATTTCAATTTTAGTTCAACCTTCAATCCAAAGATTTCCATGTAGGCCCAATAGTATGGACATCAGCTGTGTATGGAAATATTAGGGCCGAGCCTTGTAGGAATTCATATTTTAAATGGGAGATATGCATGCAGACGATTGTGTCCTCCTGTAAGGATACCCATAGACATGTGCTTTGAACATTATGGGAGACAAAATAATGAGGAGGACGACAGGTTATATATTTGGTTGCAAAGAAACCCCAAACCTGTTAAGTTTATATTGAAACTACAATCCTACGTCACGTGTACACCTGGAGGAAGATGTTTGGCACACAGTTTTTTTGGTTGTTGTGTTTTTTTTTATGCTACCCACAACAACTGTCTTCATTTCTAATCTTGATTCTTTTACTGTTAACACCGTACACCAGGTACAAACATTGCAATCTGGACACTAATATCAATACATGCCCATCTGCGCAAAACCTGATTAAAATCTGGCAGAATTGCCCTCAAAATACTATCCGGTTTTCTGTGATTTGCCAAAAAAAATGGATAAATCGCAAATTTTTGGCCTTTCACTACGCAAAACATGACATTGCATATCTAGGGCGCCCTAAGGTAATAAATCCGCGTTATATGCAGTACAAACTCCTGACTCTTCTGCCAGTTTTATTTCTTTTGAAAAGAAATGGCCTGTGAGGAAAAAGGTCAAATTTAGCGTCAAACTCCAGTACAGCCACATTTCCTTCCTTTTATATAAATCTATATTTTACTTTTGACTGACTATAATGATATTTACCAATTAAAACTTCCCATATCTCAAATCGAAATTTGTTTTTTTATATGGCCAGTGAGATGATGGATGACCGATTTGCACTCACCTTAGGACCCAATACTCTCAGTCTCTCTTGGAAAGTTTAGGTCGTGGCAAAAGGGAAACCGGGTGTAGTCAATCTTATTTAGTTTTAATTCAATCAATTTAAGTAACAAAAAAATCCCCCACGTTGATTTCACAGCCAAAAGTATCGCATGCATATGTTTCTGTCTGGAACTCGACAAAGTAATACTTCTTTCCCAGCATGTACTCAGTTGTAACAGTCTTCAACAGGTGGTGCTACCATCGTCAGCAGGTCACCGAGGTCAAATCACCCTGCTTTCGCATCGTTTGTGGTTACATCATTAATACTGCACATAAATTGTATATTCCCCTTTCGTTTTGTTTATCATTTTTGTTGTTATGGTGCATTAATTCTCGATGACAAAAGATAGTATATTAAAGAACATATCATGAACACTAAATTGACTGAAGGTGATTCCTTTTGAGTCCTGTTCAATGTATAACCAATCATAATTGTTTGTCTCTAGGACAATCAAAGTGTTATTTGAAATGTATCTTTCAACCCATTGGCATTTTTTAATCAAAAACGTTTTCCTGTTGCTGTTTCCTATGATTTTGTGTATCTTCAGCGACGAATTTCATGCGTGAATGCTGAAAGACGGTTTGAGGAGTACTGTTATGTTAAATTATCGAAGAGATGCAGAAACTCCCGGATACATTTAAGTCATATGGTGATCACCAAACACATGACTTCAATAGCCCATGTACGAAAACAAAAACTTCTGATTTATCTTGTCCTTATTATCTAACAATGAAGCATTACGTCCTTTGAAATGCAATGTCGTGTTACTATGTGGCTGATTATGAGCTGTCAATGAATATTTGCCGAAATCGATCTGAGGACTTTGCAGTTTGATATATTACCTCAAAAGAAGCAGCGACCATGTGAAGAAAGTCTTCTGTTTGAACTGGCGTGTCAACAATAACCAATGAGCAGGATGTTATAATTTCAGTTGGCAATGATATAAGATGAATGCTTACATTTCTAACCTTGAGGTCTGTTGGTACAATATATGCATATGATTTGAGAAGAAAATCAGCTTATTGCTCCTTCATGTTGGTATTCATTATTTGAGTCAGCTGAAAGAGTATCTTACCAATGTTAATACAGATCAGAATTGATAACAGCGTGTTTTACGTTGTACGGTTTTATGTAATTTATCGGTTGTTAACTGAGATGCTTTCCATATTGAGGACAGAAACTCATAATAACAAATTAAAGATCAGAAAACAGCGGATATAAAACAGGCGATGCAATATATACAATATATTTGCACTGTTGTATCAGGGATTAATGAATAATCTTGCCGCATACGATTAGTTTTTCTCTTCTTTTACCTCCGTGTTGGATCGCTTTGATTGTTTGGGAGAGGGGCATTGCTTCAATGAAAAAGCAGTTGCCATGACTGTGGTAACAACCATTCAAAATAATCAAGTGTGATTTTATATTGTTGTTTCTGGAGTCAGCTGAAAAATTAAAAGTTTACCACGTGAATTGAAACAAAACAATACCAGTTTACCGGAGTGTTGTATAGTCTATGCAGCTGTGTTTACGATTTGATATTTGTTAAAAACGATCAAAGATTGATACATAAATTTTCGTGGCTCAACAAAATTTACCACAGTTATTTTGGGAATTTGCTCAGCTGGGTGTCAAAGAATAATGTTTATTCGCGCACTGTTATCTGTAATATTCTATAATGCGTACTAAGATGATACAATCGGGCGCACGCAACTCTAATGTTTCTGATATTTAACACGAGAAAAATATGTTAAACTCCTCTTGTCCCTAAATATTGGAATTGCCCTGAAATATGCAAGCTGAGTACAGAGAGTTGCCTCCATCAGCTTACAAAGCATACAACCATGACCTTAATTGCAACTATCTTTTTCCTGGTAAGCATCCAATCGATTGAGCATTATTCTTTTTTCAGGTAATCTTAAATGAGCAGATGGCGGATCGGCAGATATAATTAGCCTTTTTTTTTGCAGTTGTAGAACACAAGTAGTGCTCTCTGTATCGACCATATTTAAGTAAAGTTTGATTCAATAAATATGAAACCTCACGTTTAAGTTCACAGACTCCTTTGTCTGAGAATTGAAGCAACTTACTTGTTAAGTCAAATCTCAATATGCAAATTATTTTGTTTGATATGATATTCGTTAAGAATACTACACTTATGCACAAAACAATTTATGATATTCTCGTTGCAGATGGTCATAAAGGAAAATATAACAATAAAAGCAACAACGAGGACGAAGTTGCATACTACGGAGTTGAATGTGTCATGTTTGCAATGCATTTATTGCGAGAAACTTTTGTTTAGACGCATGTAGAAAACGTACGGTTGAATGCAAAAGATGGCGACATAGCACACATTATATCAATTTCTGGCATATTCCTTATTGATTCACAGCCCATAAATAGATCTGGCGATTTTTTTGAAGCTCATATGCATAATTAGTTACTGATTTGACTGAACAAATCTGTATTGCACACCTTTTACTTAATTCAATGTCACATTTCAGAAAAGGAATTCCTCTGTCATTTCTAACAAATACATGTGACTAATTCTGAACTTTAACCTTAAATCATGCCTCTGTTTCTGTCTGTGTGCATGCGTTAGTATGTCCGTTTGGGTGTTGAAGTCTGTTTTTTTTTTTTTTTTTTGTGCTTTGACACATTTACATCAAACAGTAAACACATATATGAGGGTAAAATGTGATATGCGGCAAAGTAGGTCAGTGGGTCAGTTATATAGGTCGCAGTGACTGATACGATCTTTTACTTACATGGCTTGGTGAGTGATTACCTGATAGCAGCATCTAAAATTTTAACCTGATTCATGACAAGGAGCAAATGATGAGTCATTCAGATGGCATCCAGTACCCCTCTCTACAATTGATGGAGACGATGGACTCGCACAGTTCTGGTCAGCCAAATCACCTTAACTAGTACCCATTGCCATGCACTGTGTCACATGGGCATGTTACAGTCTTGACAAATGATTGGAAGGCGGGGGGGGGGGGGGGTTGAGACCTTTCAGTGGTCATGTTTAATTATTTGTATCATGACGGTCTGATCCTGGCGAGCACCAGTGTTGCAGTTGCTGCGCTTCAGATGACGTCACTGTCTAAAAAATATTTCCTGTTTAAAAGCACTTTATTTGAGAACCTTTACTGTCAGCTCTGCCCTATCGCAAGAGAATCCTGTTAATTTTAAAGACGTGTAACCTAGTTTCCTGACGTGAAAGTGACGATTGAAAAAGTAAAAAATGGTGCTAAATGTTTCCATGTGCATGTTCTCGTAACTATATGAACATCTTTTTAATATCCTCGTTGTAATAAAAAAAAACCCTCTTGTAAGTGTACTATTAAACCAATTCTTCTAGTACCAAATGTGTAAGGTACGTACACTTAAAAAATACATTGTCAGTTTTTCAAAAATGCGATTGTTTCAAAAGTTGATTGTTTGTGTTCTGTCTGGAAATAAATAGTTCTTATTATATTTTCCGAACAAAACCGAAGAAAGCTGCACAATAACTGTTTCTTTCACTGAGCTTCACTAAATATCTAGCATCAGTTTGGCATACTGTTTTTATATGTGTATACATTCAGAATGTACTGTTTCAATCTACTCTGCATGCAGTCTGACATGTCGCGATGCCGATTTCAGTGCACTTATTCTGCTTGTTCGTCAAAGCCATTTGATATTGTGAACGATATGCTCAATTGAACCGAACATTCCATGAATTATGGACATATATCCGTCCATTTTCAACAAAACTGTATTCATTGAAATATATAAACACATGTATATTATAAAAGCAAGTCTTGATAAGCATCAATAACAATTTGTGTTGACCAGATTGTTTCAATGTAGTTGTTCTAAGATTTCAACGTTTGCTTTCAAATGATTAAAAAAAATCTTAAAATAAAACTGTTTGCAAATTGATCAGTAATTTTTTTACCAATGTGAATTGTAATCATAAACATATGACAGGATTAAATCCATTCATGTTAGGTAAAAGTGCTTAATTAAAATGATGCTGAGTTGATTGCTCTCTGAATGGTAAGTGGAAGAAGACAAAGAAGAAAGAATGTACTTGGTGAAAACACGTTTAGTTGTGTAGTTGCGTGAGCCATATTCAGATTTTAGTATAATTTATGATGTTTTCGTATAAACTTAAACAATATTGGTGCTAATTGTGAACACAGACATATGGTGAAACTTTTATTTCTTCAATTGAAACCTTACTGATTAAACATAATCTATTAGAAAATCAAAAAAGCAGGATGAAAATACTTTTTAGTGTATAATGTGTAAGCTAAGCATTCCATTTGCCACAAAAACCTATTGAGTTAGCATTGTTTGTCGCACAGATAATTTCCATCAAAATTTAAATTTTAGTAAAATTTTAATTTACTGCAGTTTGTCATATCTTACTACATAATATATATACAAAAAAAATCTTTCAGTGAATTATCTACGTTGTGTCCTGTCTGGAAATGCTTTTTTATGTTTTTCGAACGACACGGAAGAAAGGTGCGCAATAAATGTTCCTTTCACTAAGCTTCACTAAATAGTCAGCATCAGTAAGGGATATTGTTTTTAGTGTATATACATTCAGACTGTACTATTTCAATCTACTCTGCATGCAGTCTGGTATTGGCCGTTTATAAGACTAAGCAATGGAAAGAAAAGTAAAACACTGAATCCAAATGGTAAACTTATTCATTATCACCAAATTGCGGCAACCAGGACACACATTCAAAAGAGATGGTTGCTTGGAGAGACTCTTGCCCCATAGAAAGCGAGTCCTTTTAAACTTTTGTGGGAACAACCAGATGCCCGAAGAGGATGGCTGCATGACAGAAAAAAGAGAAACAGAAAGAGATTGAAGAAATGATCATTTTTGTGGATATGTGTTTCTTTAAACACAGATTTTACAATTGCACTAACATGTGTTCGTAACTGTAGGTAGGTTACGGCAGCAATTTTGTGACAACTTCAGTAAGATTAGAGGCATGATTACCGTGATTTTATTTGAAGTTTGCAACCCATCATTTGAAGCATAAAGTATAATCTGAACAAGGTGTTTACACAAACAACCCAGAATGATGGCATCCATTTAGTTGTTCCTTTCTTCCTAGGTGTATGAAGGGAACAAATAAACCGCGCTACGATTGTCTTGCCATAAAGATAATGCCTATCCAAAATCAAGGTGCTATTTATCAGTCGTTACCCTCATGAACTAAACAGCGATTATATTGCACTGGTGTGTTTAAGCTAGATCGTCCACACAGTGTGCGTTGATGAAAGCTTCGATTTTTTAGAAATCTGTGTAAACAAGAGGAAACAGGAGCCGTTTCAGCAAACCGATCCCCTTTTATCTTACCCTCCGCTGAGACAATGTCGGATTGCTTTCAATTGCATTTGATTTTCGTTAATAAATGATAACAGGATGACATTCAATAGCATAATCTTATACAGAACATCATTCTGCTGCAGTAATTCTCAAGGCTACAGAAGTAAAACGATTCCTCACAAACAACCAGCGAAGGTCGTGAAAATTAAAAGGCCAATACAGGTGAGCAGAATGCAGTGCATGCTTGACGACACACATCGTGTCGCAAAGCTTGTCAACGAGTCCAGAATACATTTCCATTCCCCTTTCTTTGTGTTTTTATTTTCATACATTTTTCTGCTAAAAAAAAAAGCTTGTACGTATGCATTTTGCGTTTAGTCACGGATTTGCGCTGTTATCCATAATAAGGTGTGGCCCACAACATTGTTTCCTACCAATTTGCACAGTGTCCCAGGGCCAATGGCCTAAATAATGGGGCGGGCATATTTTGCCAAGCGAGCTTGTCTCCTGCATTCAAAGCGCAGCATTAACGTCTAATCCTGAGCTGACTCGTGAAAGTGAGAGACATTTATGTATTTATTCAGGTTGGACCAAGATGCATTGTCCATCAAATATTGACACGGGTGTTGGCTGAAGACGACCGTCGACAGCCGAAACAACAACAGAACAATAGCCTGTGAATTCTGGCCCTGTAAAGGCATGGATGGCACTTCCTTCTTACATGTGTCCATCACCTCAATGATGACACCCAACATACCACAGTGTCCCATTATCTTGTCCCCATAAGCCCCTATGCATAATCCCATCTAATGAATGAACAAATATGTACAACTGCTTAAACTAAATTGTCACCAACTTGGCAAAGGCAGCGCCGGAGCAGGATCGTTTATTTATTCTGTACTGCACCCGTTTTTTTCTTTTTTCCCCCCTAAATTTACCATATATTTCGATCTGAGAATCCCCCATACCTTCAATTATCAACTTGGGAAACTGAAGACTAAGACAATATGAATTCCGTACATATAACAGCAGCACTGGATTGGGAAAATACATTTTTAGATACCTATATCTGTTGTATACCTTTCAGTTAGAAACAGAAAACTCTTTACCATACTTTTCATGTTTGTTGATAAAATATTTGGCATAGCTTTACCCCTATTGGTTTTCTCATGTATACTTTCCAGACCTCCTGAGAGAAAACTTACATATATAGCAGAGACCATTCTAACCTAAAGGAATATGTATGAGTTTGAACCTGATAGTGAAGTACAAATGGATCAGTATGCTGCTGGAGTGAACCTCACTGGATAATACGTATGCCACGAATGGTTATAAAGATTACCTATGGGAGAAAAAGGCAAAGTAACATACTGCACTCGACTGTATAAAGCGATAGATCACATACTTTACACAGAGCAGTACATGACAGTTGATGCGACATCTTCATTAAGCTTCAGGGATAGGTTAGTGGCTGATAAACTTGTTTCTCTCGTGAATAAAAAAAAAACTTGTGAACGAGAAGTATCTTCTAGCCACGATGAAGCTTGATAAATAGGAACAGCTGAAACGTCTGATAGGTATTGAAACACTCGACTCTAACGACACTAGTACAACAGATGTATAACAGATGTAAAACAGATAACTAAACAGGCAAGGTATGGAACAATTCAATTGATGGAGAATAATGTATTCTTCCTCATCGGTAAATCGATACTTAAAATTAAGGTATAGCACAATGATTTCTATTTTGGTTGTCCAGATACTGATTATGCACAAATGTTTTAATAAACGCATGGCTAAAAAGAAGTTATTTAGATATCTGGTTTAAACAACACAAAGAACTTGTCGAAGGACTGTATGTTCTGAATTTATATATATATATATATATATATACATATATATGTAATTTTTGCATGCATGCATGTATGTATGTATGTATGTATGTATGTATGTATGTATGTATGTATGTATGTATGTATCTGCGTATATACACCGTGGCTATTATATGCTGAAATATGAATAGGAAAAAGTACGCAATCTGAATAAAAACAAAAGATGATTATAAAGGACTGTATGGGTTGGTGAATGATAAAGTAAGTGTATAAAGTTTGCTGATGAATGCAGGGTATATCAAGTGGGTAATGAGAGAATCACACTGACCATATGGTAGGAAATAAAATAAACTTGACCGTTTTCTTCTGTTATCATCCTGTACACTGGTGTATTAACCACTATATAAAATAAAACAATAAAATTATATATATATATATATATACATATATTCGATATGTAAAGTGTTATGGTGCTGAAAAACTGTGTTGCCTTCATAAATAGAACCTACTGTGACATACATGTAAATGAACAATGCATGGTATTTACATTTATATAGGCTATAGATGATAACAATAGAATATTTATTATGCTGCCGCCAACCTGATGTGCTATAAACAACTATTTGCCTATCAGACAAATCTGGTTAGTTCTAACTAATCAAGCGGTATATATATATATATATATATATATATATATATATATATATATATATATATATGGGGGGATCGTTTATGGTATACAGTTTAGTACATGTATGTTCCATCCGTAGATCGTTTGCGTCCAGACAAAGTTCAATCATCTGAAACTCGCACCTGATCGCAAAAACTTGAGTGTGAACTTGTTCATATATTGTGTAAACTGCATGTGAAAATTACATACAAGTTCTATACCCTAAGTTAATGAACCAATGAAACAAATGCTGGACTGAAGAGCTAAAGGTAGATATAGCATTATATTCCTAACTGAAGAAACAACACAGCATTGTGATCTTGCATAACCGTTTCAGTGATAGCGAGTATCATAACTGAAATTAGTGCAGGGAGTGTGCGTTTATTAAAGTAGCAAATAAAAGGAAATACGGTACCATGGCCAAGCCACCCTTATATTGTTGGAAAATATGCCCCATATAGGAAAAGACTATACAATAGAGACGTGCAAGAACTTCAACAAGGAACTTAGTGGAAAAAATACATTATTTACAGATAAGGAAACAGAAGAGTAGATCAATGAGATAAGGTGCAATCACTTTTAAATTTATTTGTGTGGTAATGCCGATCAAAATCACACAATTTATATTCCGAACTGTCACCAGCAAGTCATCCACCTCTTAGCCTTAACAATGTTCAATAAAAATACTATGCTGCTCATAATTTTTTGCCTGGTTTTGCGTCATTAAATCATTAAAATTAAAGTTGAAACTTATTTGCATATGTTCTCAGCTATTTATGGTGATCAGTTTTTTGAAAGCAACATTATATGACAACACAAAGGGATGAAACTAATGTGGTACCATATATATAGGAGCGTATAAATTTACATGGCATGAATAAAACCGTATGACATGTTGGGTTATACCACTATTATAGTCGAAGCTAAATTGAAACATTAAATTTTCAACCATGTAAAGCCACACAGATATCGCGTCCTAGGTGGACCTGCATGTATTAAATATATAATCTTTACCATGTGAACTTAAAACCGCATGCAGAAACGTTATAACATTTAATTGAGTACACATTTTCCTGAGCAGCTGTGCGGATGCACACTGCACTAAAACTGCTAGTCATCGGCAGTTTATCTTCGGGGTCCCTAAACGTTTCTCATACGTGCATGCCGGGGAGCTATGTCCGACTTACTGTGAAAAAGTTTATTTCATGTTTAGTTTATGCTGCATATCGTCTTCTGCAGCCTTAATTTACACGTAACGTCTGCGAAATATTGAAAGTCCTAAGTCATGACAGTTATGTTTTATTGACTTTCATGTTCAAGTGTAAAATTGTACATAGCTTTGTTAAGCGAATTAGTAGCTGTGATAACCTCCTCATTGCCCATCTACTCCGCAGCGATATTCGCCGGTGCTCAATTTTTGGCCCAAGTGGCAGAAGACTATCTTTTTATAAATGCGTAAGTTGTAACTTTTATTTGATCTTTTAGTACGTGTATCTTTTTATAGTCCTGGTTAACTTGTATCTTTTTTTTCTTTTAAGTTCTATGTTATATTTGTAACTATGCAGGTATTAAATGGACCTTGAGTCCGAAATAAAGGCATCTTGTCTTATCATATTAGTGTTAACACTTTTAACGAGGTTATATACTGGTATCAATTTATCTTTAGTTTTACTCCATTGGTCAAACCCCGTACGATGCATGTGTCTGAAGTTTTTAGCATAAGACATGAAAAACAGAAATAATTTGCATCTTTAATTAATATGATTTCATCAATAAACTCCGCATCTTCTGTGACTAAAACTGCTTTGCCTTTTAGGACCAAGCACTTGTTTATGCTAAATGTTCCAGATAGAACAGTTCTTTATTGAATGGAAGTAGCTGGACGTGCTAAGAATGTAACATACTTGTACTTAAGCGTATATATATATATATATATATATATATATATATATATATATATATATATATATATATTATATATATATAATGTCCAATGTGTATGTAACCAGTCAGCATTATGTTCACATATAACATGGTGTATAGATTTTCTCGGTCGGACTAATAGTTCTCTCACCAGCATACAGACACGCCCGCACACACACAGATATATATATATATATGTACATACATACATATATATATATATATATATATATATATATATATATATATATATATATATATATATATATATATATATATATATATATATATATATACACCATGCTATGTGTGAACATAATGCTGACTGGTTACATACACATTGGACATTCTTACTTCTTATTAATGTTCCAATGGATTTTGTGGAACGTTTTCTGCTTTTGCAATCTGTTTTGTTTTCTTCCTTTTTCTTTTCTTTTCTTTTCTTTTCTTTTCTTTTCCCTTTTCTTTTTTGTTTTGGTTTTTGCTTTTTTTTTGTTTTTGTTTTTTGTTTTGTTTTTTTGTTTTTGTTTTGTTTTCCTTTTTTTTCGGAGTAAAGGGAAAGCAATATGTAGGCATAAGTATGTGTACTGATGGAAAGCCCGGTATGAACGTTTATCTTTACTTGTAAAAGTACAGTATGCACATCCTTTTGCACTGGTTGTGTATTTGACATGTTAACTCAATACCAAAATATTTAGATTTATGTTTATATTTTCTGCATGCATTCAAGTAATATACTGTGAATTCATTTAATTTCATTGAATTTATATTTTTGCTAATTTTGCTGATGCTTCACTACCGCTAAAATAAGAACCCAGTGAAAAAAATAACACGGTATGGATAGGAATTATAACAAAAATAGTGTATTTAAAGTTTCAGTGACAGCTCCAAAATACAAAAACCGCGAAAATTAGAACCTGTAAAAATAATTGTGTTCACAGTAATACACGATGTTGATGATGCAAAATGTATGAAGCATGCAAATAAATCTGCAGAAATGACAGTGTTTGAAGTTAATGTCGTTCTTGTTAGTGTTTTTACCATGCTTTTTCTTTTTATCCTCAAATTTCCGAGCAGATGCACCCAACCGGTATATACCTTTGCATTTTACATATACAACTTTCTTCTTCAGATGTGCTTTATTTTGTTTTAATTTTTGTGCAAATCAATACGTAATCATAAAATGACCAGAGGAGACAAGCATGTACTGAAACTGTTAGATATCGGTATATATCAACACATGTGTAACGTACAAAGTTTGAGGTCTATTGCTACGGATCTGAAGCGCACTTTATCCATGCGTCGTAGAACAAATGATATTTTTTGCCTCATCCGACAATTATATACCTACAATATCAGTCCGATTTGTTCTCATGGACTTTTGCTATTTATAAAAGTATTGAAGATATCATCTACATTTATTGTATATACGGTTTCATTGTTTTTTTTGGGGGGGGGGGGACTCGAGCAGATCGCGTGTATAGCATTTGTAAAATGTACCGATTAAATCGCTTATCACATTATTACAGACAGATAAGTGGTCATTTTCTATTCTGCCAAGTATTGTTTTAAAAATTTTCTACCTTATATTGCAAATTCAGTTAACTCGACAGTTTAAGCCAAACTCAAATGACAATTTAACGAATTCATGGCCTTCCCGTCGACTAGAGTTTGCTGCACATCAAGATTGACCAAGATTCAGTGCATATCATTATGCATTCGTGTATCTGTTAAGGATTTTTAACGGCACCTCCGTGATTAAAACTGTTATATTTGATACCTTCTATATCCCTCATGGACATGATATCGCACTTTGCCAAAGTGAAACTAGTTAGACACGACAAAATTTCAGCATGGAAAATGATCGGCTACCTGCATTTCAGTGTGTGGATAGGAGATAGGAGTAGATGAGGGAGACATGCTACGCAATTATCTTTCCATTTCCTCCGTTCATGACAGACCATACAGGTAAAATCAAGCCTGTTTTCCACTCCTAGATCACACCTTCACATGTAATTACTTCATTAAAAGTATGTAAACACACAAAACGTAGTAACATACTGTGTAAATGTCTAACTCCAAATTGGATGTGCCCCAGGCCAGGTACCCAGGAAAAGTTTCAGAACTCGAAACGGTATTGACAAATGTAGTTTTCTCTAAACAAAACTGTCGGGTCAAACAGGGAATGTTTACCTAATAATGGCAGATTTATGCTTTTTGGGTAGTCGGATGCCATACATAGGTTTATACAGCCGATTGTGTATTGGTGTCCCTGAATGTGATCGGGAGAGTAAACAAACCTGCCAGCTCTTTTAATTGCATCAGTACAATCTTTTAGACAACAGTAATTTTATACAGCACGAACGTTTCGTTTGTAAATGTAATTCTTCTGGTACATTTTGTGGTTGCGGACATATAGAAATGCGTTCCCTAATCGACAATAGGGAAAGAACAATGATCATGTAATGTTCGTTTATAGTTTTCCAAAAAAAATATCTGTGTACATTTGGGTTTTTAATTTCACATACTTTTTCCGAGGAATCCCAGAAAAGCAGATTGCCATAAAGGTCTGGTGAGATCCTTGTTTCTGAGCGCTGCCGGTCAATCATTTTCCCACTAGCTTGGATATATGAAATGAAAAGCTTCACTTTTTAATTTACCTGTGCTTACATACCAACGTTTGTCCTTGGTGAAGCAGCACGTTTAAATGTAGCAGCGCTTGGAGACGACAATGGACACATTGCACAATAATAAGCTGTTTTCAGTCGCACGTAATCAGAAGCTAAACAAACTCTTCTGGGGGTTTTCCCTCGTGTTCTCGAGAGTGTCTTTATATGAATAGACCGAAGCATACACATTAGAAAAGTCGCGTCAAGAAACCAATTAAAAGGCAATTTACAAGAGAAGTGAACTGGTGAAGATGGAAAGTGGTTTATTTGAAGCAGAGTATCCTGTTACCCTGGCAGTGTACAGTGTAATGCAGCGCCATCTGTCATAACCTGTCCCACAGACCGGACACGAGCTGCCAAAAAGTTTACAATTGAAAAGAAAATACCGCAACAGAACGAAATGGATCTCCAGATATCCAGTGCTTGGTTACAAAAGTTTGCATTATTATATGTATATTTAACTGTACCCGACGAACATGTAGCAATGATCAACACTTGGTTCGCATCTTAATTTAATAATTATGTCCCTATACACTAGTGTAATTGTCCAAATATCCAAATCAATGTGACTGAGGTAAAGGCTACTGAAATTCCATATTTGTTTAACTATGTCAAAAGATATGCAGATTTTGATTGTCTTATCGAAAGATCTAAGTCTGAGTTACAATTCAAATATCCAAATCAGTATCACTGAGGTGAATGCTCGTGAAATTCCAAAGTTTTAACGGTGAAAAAGATATGCAGATTTTGATGTCTCATCTTAAGCCCGAAGTCTGAGTTACAATTCACAATATCGTACCATTACCTGGATCTATCAAATTAATTTGCATTACTTTGAACAAGAAAAGGAATCACAAGGCATGGGACCATCCTTTTTTCAGACTTTTCGGGTGGTATAGTCTGTTTTCCCACGAATGTTGCCTTAAAAGTTACCTTTTGTACATGTTACCAAACGGCCGAGTGATTGCACTTGTGACTTCGGTAGACAGTGCCGGTGTCACTTAAAACACTTTGACACCCGGTTTTCATAGATTTTGACAGGCACAATGCCTTATCCTCCTGGCACTGATGAGAACGTTGAACTTTGAGATGATATCGATGAAGCTTGTAGTTGCTCTTGCTCGAACAGTAAATCTCAAAACTTTGACAAGTACACTTTGAACAAATGAAATGTTAACATAATTTTTTTTCTGTCTCAAACATTCGTTTGACGTGTACTTCATATTATGTAAGCAATGAGCCATCAGCCTGAAATGAAATATTGTGCTGTATTATTGCATTGTATTTGTGATGGCAACATAATCTACTGCATATTACCATGCACAAAACCTCCAAAATACTGATCCATTATAATTATTCCACCATGCAACAGCTGCTGATTCTATTATTTAGTCAGCAAGGTTCTCTTCCATAAGTATCAATCAGGTTTGTATATTTCAATATAAGTCCATAACTGCATCTAACTAGTTGAAAGCCCTTATGACAACAAACAAAACAAAAATGAACAAAAACAAAAACAAAAAAACTGCATAGCATGGTTTGGTATATCAATGTATTTTACCAAAATGCTTACATTCATGGCAACGTTTCTTCATTTCATATCTCAGTGGATTTATTTCTATTATTCAACGGAAACTTTCTGAGTCTTATATATACATATATATATATATATATATATATATATATATATATATATATATATATATATATATATATATAAATACATACATACATACATGTATACAATGATGATAGAAATGAAATAATGTAAAAAATAAAAACATGTATATATATATATATATATATATATATATATATATATATATATATATATATATATATTACAAGTGACGAGCGCGTGTAAATGAGTGGGTATAATCTGAAAAAGGCGTAAGTTTAGGCGATAACATAAAGGAGCAGGCCATTGCGGGCATGCCCCGTCGGTACTCATTGATATCATACATGTGCAATGATCGGGCGTCGCTATGTACCCAAATTATTTATTCGGTTTAAAGAATAACGATAAGTACTATGTTAATTCTCGATCTTCGGTCATATCTATCGAAAATCATACATGTTTATTAAGAAAATGTGATTGTCAATTATTATCTTGAACTCTATCATAAACAAATAGATATAGGTGGCCAACGGTTGATTTGCGGTGTGGAAATGGTCCAGGACTTGCGGTTTTAACACTTATACACAGCAGGCGTAATACGTTTAGGGTTCTATTCTTACGCAATATAACTACATCTTTGAAAAGAGTTTTGTTTTGTTAACGTGTGCTTGCTGACATATTGCATGTCAGAACCTTTGCCTGTTGCGACATGCAACCGGCCGACGCAATCGGTGGGCCGTTTTCAGCCTTTATGTCCCTGAAAGTTGACGAGTAATGCAGAGTGACGCAAAATATCAATCAACACCAAATATTTGGAAAGACGGCTTGTTTAAAAGACATTTATCAGGCACGTTGATCACAAGAGACGTAGAAGTGCTTGGAGAAGTGTATATCTTACACCTTCAGCTGTGGCTGTACGTGAGGCATACACGCCATCAGAAAGACCAATCTGATGAGACTTGCGTAATCATCTATTCCCACTATGTTTCTGCCCATTACTTTCCAGATAGTAGAGTCGATAAAGACAACTGTGCTTTCATACAGAAAGTCCTGCACTTCTTCTCAATGTCCCGGTGGGCGCGATGCTTGTTCATCTGGCTTCTCACTCTGCGTCTTGTTCGTATTCTGGTAAAGACAGAAGCTATCTTTGTTTCCAGACATCATGTTTGTTGCGCATGGAATAGCCAAATTTTCCTGGCACTAGTTTTCCTAGAAGTCCTTGAAAAAATCTCTTCACAAAACATAAGTTTATTTCGTACCTAAAGAAAAGGGTTTTATCATATTCCAGGGAAAAGGTGCATACGAAAAACACTGATCCGAAACTATACGAACATATTTACAAAGTACATTAACGATATTTTGGAATATTTAGTGCGAATTTCTATGTACACTCATAGTTTAAAAGTATCTCCGTACAACCTGCAGAGAATGAGACGAGTCATAAAACGCTGGATTTGTTTTAACAGTCCACACCTTTTTAAAATTGTAACATGGGATTACCTCAAGAGCACATGGTTTAGTGTGCTGACCTATGATGAAACAAACAACAAATAAACAACTCTAATGTTCCACTATACACATCTTCAGGAGTAGAATTATGCAGAAGTTGCACAGTTTCAACTCGGTATCATGAGGTGAAACAAAGGCAACAGACCTGCAGATTGTTCCTTCTGTGCAATGCCTGAAACTTTGACATAAACAGATAGATAATTCATGTTTTACCAGGAACAATTCAAACGAAAGAAAGGCATCTTAACGAAAAACGGAACAATTGGACAATATAACTTTTCCATATTCAATTTTTACTTGATGGCAACCATCTAGAACTAAGCTTTGCAAGCTTGCAAAGCAAGATTTTTTCGGCATATATCTTTGAGATCATTTTTTTTTTTTTTTTGTTTGTTTTTGCATTTTTGGGGGGTTAAAGTTACATATGGTCTTAGGTGCGAAGGTCAATTTTGTAATGCGGTAATGTTCAGCCCAAGCGTTACGGACGACACTGGCGGAGAATCGCATTAAGTCTGGAAAATTGATCGGTCAGATGATTCACGGTTTTAAGCAAGCCATCCTTTGCCAGCGTTATCTATTACCGTGAACCAGCTTTGTCCCTCCATCTCAGAGAATATGTACTACTAGCAAGGCACAAAGACCTACACGGGGTAAGTCCCAGATCGGACCACTGATAGCGTCGCGGTTTCATGCTGTTTTGATGACAACATATTGGCTACCTGTGTAAGGAGCTCCTTGCTACATCAAAGCCACCCGCCATTGATGCTTCGCGGAGACAAAGTTTTGGCGCCGGATAGTCTGAACGTCTGCTATATGGACAAGAAAAAATGGAGAAAGGAGTTAGCAAAAAGCACAACACAATATACTGTGAAAAATCATGTGTTCATTCGGCAATTGATACCCAATACAGGTACACATAAGCTCAGATGCCGCAACCTGTCAAACTGAATAGACAAAATTGTACTTACAAACAAAAAAAGTTCCTGAAGACGATACCACAATATCATAATGGATGAATTGGTCGATATTGCTTGTAGAATTGTTCAAAAGTTCAACTGTTACAAGAAAATGACCATTTTTGTCATAAAAAATATATTGTCAAAAAAAAGTGTGGGCCACACTTGTGATGCCAACATTGTCATAGAACTTTGAGACATACCTGATTTTATTGTAGCGCTTAAAATTATCTGATCGACATTTGAAATAAAAAGTGAAAATAACTTAATCATCACCCCCTGAAATTTGAATATCGTCCAAAGCATCAACTTTGACAAGCACAGTATTACAGTTAGCAGCCAAACTAGGGCCTTTACTATGTGACAAAACTATCAAATAGCTAATACCCGTATTCAACACGAAAATACAGTGAATTAGGCTTCACAAAAGAAGCTAGCAATTAGATCTCTTAGGTGTTCATCCTTTTGCTTGCAGTGTTGCAATTTTCCATGACCGCTACATCTGTTCTTAGCGCCAAGCAACTCTACAAAGGTGTGTACGTGTACCGACTGGCCAGGGACAATGCATTAAAGGTGTGGGGGTCTATAGAAATCCCCATAATTCCTCGGCATCTGACTACGGATAGAGTTTCGTTGTCGTTTTTGTGCGTAGCGACCGGAGCGCTAGAATAATGGCCACCGTAGACGAAGCATGTTACCTGATACGTTCATGTGATGAGTTTGGAAAACTTACTTTGTCTGTTAGTGTAGTTGGGGGTTGTGTTTTGCCGTGTTAGACATCACTGTAGCTTTTGTGGCCTGATCCAGCTAATGTGAACACCTCAGCGAGGCCATCTTCACAGCTTTGTTCAGTTTTGTTTGACTAAGCTTCTGTCTTCATCCTTTTTTTAAGAATAAATTTATTTACCAATGATTATAGGTCCTGAAACGAAAATATTTCTTTCTTTTCCGTGGTCTTGCGTGACATGAGTGGTGAAATGGATTTTGATTTCAAAAATTGCTCATATCGCTTCCCCCCACCCAAGTTGCTCTGCCAGCTTTACCCCATCTACTTTTTGTTGCAGAACGGCACAAACCAATTGCTTACGAGTCTTGCATGCGCACGCAGCCTGCACTCTGTTGGTAGTTGAAGGGCTTGTAATATATGTCCGGACATTTGCAAGACAATGGCAAAATCAGGCACAACAGTTGCTTGCAGAGGCTAATACATCCTATGTCGATTTCTAATGAATATGTAAAAGCAAGGTCGGTCGAAGAGTGTGTGACGAGGAGGTACGGAACCAATGCCGCTGAGCTAATCCAGCATGCATATTTCACTTGGCATTCAATGTAAAAAGTTCGCCTAGAGGATGCTGATGCCTTATGTTGGCTTATAAATCCCATCGCACATGGTCCATCTTATCTGCCAAACTGAAATAAACACCTAAAAATGATGTTGCTCTTGGTATATTTTTGCGCAGGTGATTGGAAGAAGACGCAAAGGGGGTTTGAGGGTAATTATAGAGACTTGTCATGTTTGTAAGATGATTGTCGGGACGAGCTTGATCAGATGTGTTGCTTGTATATTGATCCTGGTTGTAATTTTCGTTTTGAGTGAGACTCTTTTCAAGGAAACAGGCAAATCTTGGGGCACCTTTGCTGCTATTGGGCGTCAAAGTTCTGGCCTAGGAGCCCAGGCTCAACCAGTCGTACTGCATGCTTGCATGGTGTAATATGTCACTCTTCTATTCACAGTTGTCATTCAAATCTCGCGCCGCGCAGTTGTATTGACCCCGGGTCACCGTGAGTCAGTGGAGAGCTCTATTGTAAATTAGTAAACGAGCTGAAGCGAAACCCCTTAAAGCGCACCGTCCCGACGTGATCACCTCTGTTTGGGAGATTTTTAAAGCACTACGTACGCTTTCCTCATCGGGCCTGGGAGTAAGATGGCGGCGAGGGAGTTCCTTCACGGCGGTCTGGGCACCGCCATCGTTCAGAACCCGTACTACTCACACGAGCGGCCGCTTCCTTACTACGGTAGGCTATTGGAGTGTTTCTATTTCACTTTAGCGCCCGCAGCTTAGAAGATCCTTTTCCCCCCACGGCATGCATCCAGCTTGGAGAGCTTAGCCCTGGTGTCAGCCACCACAGGTGATCGCTACGATCCCTCAGAAATGAGACACAGGGTCGGGAACGACCGGTTTCATTCCCGAGCTTAGATTTCCACATTTGTTTGTCTGATAGCTCGGTAACAATCAAATGGTGGCCGATCTGACACATTTCTAACATGGGACAGTTGTTGATATTATTACGTCTACTTGGGGTGAGACGCACATCAATTACGGGGAATTATTACGGATTTTCTGTAATCATTGCATGGTCAGGTAGACAAATCCTAGCTGGAAGCGAAAAAAATACTCTTTGAGGTGAGACTTTCACACTGCCATCCGGCCTGACTTCACACTTTGCCAGACATGACTCCATTGATGCCCAGAATCCGGTGTTACTTCTGTTCACGCTAACATTATCTCTTTGATTAGTGCGATCATTAACTTTTGCCCATCACTTTGACGCAGCCCTGACTATCCTAACCTGGAAGATGTACTGAAGGATGTTGCCATGGAGAAAACTTGTCAGTTCAGACCTTGTAAGATTTCTCGTACCACAAGGTTTCCGGGTTGTTGAGTTCACAGATACCCAATATTTTCTTAATTTCTTTAAGGGGGTGTCTTGAAACAAGATGCAGGAAACGTTGTGTCAAAAGTTTCATTTCTACTCTGTCAGGTATTGTATTGACACTAGCCCATATCTTCTAACCACAATCTTTCTTATTAAGGTTTAACAACATTGGTCAACAGGAAACCGATTTGTCTTGTCACGATTTGATCAGAAGTTTATAGATAAGGACTAACTGTGTTTGCGTGATTCATTATTAAAAGTTTACATCATTCACTGTTGGGTAGTAATTTAACAGATAGGATACAGTTCATGTTGACGATCCGTTTTACCATACTAATAGCTACCGTACGTATAATTGTACTCTGTCGACACTGTCTGTTAGAAATTATGGTGAATAGAATGTTTTTTCAAATTAGCATGAATATTATTACTTCGTTTAATGAATTGTTGAAAGCTATATATCTTCCTTGATACTTCACAGTATAATTACAATTATCAATATAGTTATCTTAATTCATAACTTCTATTGTGTTAACACTTAGCATGGACTGGTCAGGAATATATGGGCTGTGGGTCGGGACTCAAATATTAGCCACAGGACACTCAAGCAGTGAAAGAAATTTTAGATTCATAGATTCAGCATTTTGCGTCAGGTTGTCCAAATTGACTGGAATTTGCTTAGTCGACCTTACCTGTTTGAGATTATTTCTCCAGAATTTGTGTCCTCAATTTCTATCATCTCGCCTAACGATCTGCAGGAAATAGTGGCCAATACACTGCGACCAAGACCACCTGAAAACAGCGGGTTTTATGCAAGTGGTTGACGCTCGTTTTCAGAGTGTGCCACTGAGAATTAGAAACAAGTCGAAATTGATAAAGCGGGGCCAGAGCATTTGGTTCAATCACATAGGGCGTACATCAATACTAAGCTTGGAACGCGTAACAAAGCCATTACCTGTGTATTTCTTGAAGGATAATCGAAAATAAATATTGCACCATAATAAGATATTGCTGCTTAGGTTCCCAGATGCGCAAAGAAAATATTGTTGTTATATAGTCTTGTACGAAAAGAGAACCAGAGGGCACATTTTGATGTTCTGAGCACAGCTCAAAATAAGCGAATTGCAAGTATTTGGGCGGGCACGTGCAACATTTTGACGCATGCTGGAGAAACTCAGGTTGCGCGTGTATGGGTTATAACCCCAGCAAATAAGGGCTGCAGCGACATTTTAGGAGGTCTTTATTTTAAGTTGTCAGTATTGTATCATATTGGAGGGGTGGGTGGGTGTTGCACTTTAATATGATTCAAAGGCACACACAGATATATATATATATATATATATATATATATATATATATATATATATATATATATATATATATAAATGTGAGCATATTTCGTAGCGATAGTGTTTATGTCTATGTGTAAATATAATACATTTACGTGTGATATTTATGCATAATCTATATTATTATGTGAATATAGCTACAAATATTTGTATATGTTTATATTTGTATAACTTGCACGTGAAAACATATATGAATCATTTTACTCACATCTAATTGTGTCTTTCCTAGTGAAGAATTCAAAACCTTGACATACTGCATAGAATAAAAAATTTGAAGAAATTGGAATTATTCTGTTTAATGAAGTGCACCGGGCCAAGTATATAATGGTATTATGGTTAGAGTTTGCTTTGGCAGGCAAAATCAAATAATAAGGAAATTCTCCGCATCTCCAATATGTTCGCAGAATCTCTATATCAATAAGACTTAGCCGAACAATAAGACTGCGTATTGTTTGGCAACACAAGAAGCTTAATGGTCTTGTGTGGAAGTTCCCTTTTGTCACACTTGTAGGCCGTTTAGCCTTTCAAACATCAGTGTTTGCGAATTACAGAGCAGGATGCTAAAGCGAATAAAGTCAACGCCTTTTAGCAAAGCAAATTTCGACGCATTTTTACATTTTTAGTCCTTGGAACATTAAGCACACTGCAGGTGAGTAAACTGTAATCTTTACTAACAGGCTTGGTTTGGCAACCACAGGCCAATCTTGTGTAAAAAGAGCAATCTGTTCAACCAACACTAAACGTTACAGTTGCTTGGTTTATTTAAATCTTATTAAGAGAGAGTAAAATGATAAGCTATTAAGGTGATTTTCATTTAACAAATAGGGTTTGAAGTTAATTTTTAAGTTTCCCATGAGTTGTGGGATTGTGCATTTCAAAGGATGTATACTTGATAGTATTCGTGTGCAGCATGATGGAAGTAAGCAGGGAATTCAATGCATAGATCCGTATCATGGGGGGAGAGGTACATTTCAAGAGCCCCAAGTGGACCAGGGCGTCATTGATCTGTATGTGGTGAACTTGAAATCGGGTTTGTAACGTGCTACATAATGTCCCATTACAGCCACGTTTATATTTATAGATTGTATTGTATTATAAGTTTGAGGATCAATGGAAAGAATATACCATCCTCCGTAAGGTTTTATGCACAGCATAAATGCAAACAAGAGGCAAGACATTTGTAATTTTAAGTTCGCCTTTAAAGTCAGCCTGAAATATTACACAAACAAATCTTGTAAATATAGCCCTAAGTACGTTTACTAGCCCAGGAACATATATTTCTTCTGTGAGTTGATCTACTCTGTCGAAGGACGTGCAGATTGGGAACTTGATAAGAGACTTAGGTTCCCTCTTTGTAGGTTAGGATTCCCTTGGCTTGGATGTACGTTGACAGCTATAACATAGATCAAAAGTGTCGGGGGAGGGGGACAAAGCTGTCATTGAGTTCAGGTGTGGCTTGTCATGATAGCTTTCTTGGCCACTAACCAAGCTCCTCGGACACACATGGTCAAGCAAGACTACCGATGTATACGGTTAAAACCAACACTGCGGCCACACCACAAAAAGTCTCACAATAAAATACTGTTGTGGCGGCTTTGCCCGTGGCGGAGCCACTGAACACCCCTGCAGTGAGATGGGCACGTGCGGAATGGTAAAAAATGAGGCACCTGGCACTTGGAGCTCATTGTATCAACGTACACTATTCATATCTGATATATTGACACTGTTTCTCCACATTTAATTATGGGTTCTCTTGATTACCAGTATATCTCTGAATTTTCAATAATACCCTGTGAATACATGGTCATCTCTACTTCCAGAGAAGAATGGCTATGGGAAAGGACTTTTTCTCATGTTTTCTCAAGTGGAATCGGCAGTACAGTGTCTCCAAAGGGGCGGATATTAAAAGTGTAAGCAACGTCGATCTTGTTGTTTGTAGTGAATATATGAGACTATACCGATATAAATGGGCGCTACAATTCACAACCAATTTAGTATAGTCTCGGTAAACACGTTTTGCGTTTAAGAAGTGAACTCTCATACACCAGTTTTTAACATTGAGATATTTTAGGGATAGTTTTCTCAAATTGTGCGATAATGACAACTTCTGTGTTGAAATATTTATAAACAACGTAGACAGACTAAGTGTTCTCAAACTTTTCAACAATGGCCTGCGATCACTCTAGTGCTTAACAGTTTCTGAAGAGTTTTGTACATGACATTTTGCTGTGTGAGCTCCGAAGATAGCGAATAGCCTGAAGTACATTTGTTTCCAATCAAGCAAAGTACATCGGTGCTGGCTGTGGAAGGTTGACATGGTTCTATCAAACTGTTGAGGGCTATTATTGTATCAAGTTTTCCTTATCACGGCCCCGATGGCTTCCTGGCTCGCATAACTTGTATTCTGATCGTCGCACAGACTTCCTGGCAAACCACAGCTAAAGCAATACCTCTCACTTGTTTCATTATTCACAAATGTGTTTCATAAAATAACGTTATTAGCCTGCGGGTGCAATATGTCACTTAAACTAACTGCAGCGATCCTCACCATAATACGGCTAAGTGGGACCATGTGGCTGGGCGATGCGAGTTCCTGCGCCAATGATTTGTTCTAGGTGTGAATCCAATGGAATTACTAAATGCTCAGGCAAACTATCTTTGGCATGGCCACCTAGGACGCAGCTTACCAATGCTGCTTCAGATTTATTAGGTGTAAAATGACATGCGAAAAGTTTGCATGTCAGATTTATTTTTAAGCTTACCATGACATTATGAGGGGGATGCCCCGGTAACCTACCTCACTTGTGCCAGGGACAACATCGGGGAAGGGTGAGGGTGGCATAAGACCCCAGGATACCCACGCGGGATCCGTGTAACTGTCAACCTACCTCAACTCCCAAGCTTGATCTATTCGTGGACATCAGCGTCGGAGGTCCGAGTTTTAAGATTAATGGCTTCGCAACAAGTACACCTCTCTGAGTAGAGCATATTGTGCAAGTTGGGGGCATTGGCTTCCTTGCCGAGCTGCGTATTAGAACACCCACATGAAAGATCGACACAGTACCAGCGCATTTCTCTCGCGACTATGGATGCATCATGTCTCAAGCACATATTTGACAAGTTGAAATGTTTGTTTTTCAAAACAAGATTTTATAACATAACTCGAAGCAAAACTTGCTTCAAAAAGTTTGCGGTCAAGATTGTAAAAGTTTATGTGCGTATAAACCCACCCGCATACACAACTGCATGCACGAGAGAGCATAATGTCCCACGAATGTGATGTCAAAAAGGCCATAGACTCACATGTGCTTGTATTTGCAATACTTCTCTCTCTCCACACTTAACCCTCCCCCCCCCCATAAGATAGCCATTTGCATATCAGGTATATCAAAAGTTATATGAGCTGCGGGTAGATTGTTCTTAATCAATATGGGTGCTGATTACGGCAGCTCATCGTTCGCTCTCTTTCAATTAAGGGTGCTCACGACTGGGATATCCGGCGGCCTGGTCCGGCTTCGTTGTGATTACCGTCCTTTCACGATGACCGAATGCGGGGTGTACAGAAGTGCCTAGAAGGGCGGCGGATATTAGATACAAATGCCAATCAGTGGTGTTTCGAACGAGATTGCATCTCTACGTTCTTTTGTATATGTTAGCAAAATATCATCTCCTATTTGGAATGGAATTAAGGCCGAAGTGTCTGATTCATCCACCTGTTTGACCTCACGTCAAAGTTATCATCATGTTTATCGTCACCAATCTCTGTGCAATTAATGGATCTGCAAGCTTTCTAAATTTACTTGTAAGTCCAAATTTTGCTGTTAATGCGACCAGAATTGTCAACTGCAGCGCTAATCCTAAATGTGGCTTGTATAAGACAAGCTCTGATCTGGAGGTGACCTGTTGGTTTAGGATCAATTAAAGTGAAGAAACTGATACGGACAAGCGGGAAATGAAGTTGAATGCTCAGTATTTGGTCGGAGAAGATCAGTTTCAACAACAACAAGTCAAAAGGTGTATCTGACAGAGCACTATGAGCTGTCTAGCATACTGGTCCATACTCCGCTACCAAGTATCAATATCAATGTCGACCAATGCTCCGCCAAACCCACCAACTCCGGCAGTATGGTGTTACGTTAATTATAAACTAACAGGCCCTGTATATATGTTAGTATACCATAGGTAATTTAGCTGCATGGCAAGAAACTAGTTTCTATTACAGACAGACTTGGTGCGCCAAATTAGATTTAGCCCAGCGCTGTGAGAAAGTTGGCAGAATAAGCAAGCCTTGGAAATGATACACCGGCAACCATGCTGTCAAAATATTTCACTCTCTCCGATATTTTAATAAGACATAGAGCAGAAAGTCTGCCCGAGCTTCGCGCCTGTCAGTTCGTATGTAGAACCTTGTCAAGTACCAGACATTATTCAAATGTTTCTGCCAACAGACACAGATGCCAATGTAATAGGGAGCTTTGAGCGATTACTTGTGTGGAAATACTCCTACATCTGTAGTTAGGTCTACAGACTGCCACATTAAACTGTATCTAGAATCGATTTGCTGGATTTTGAAAGCTAAATAACAAATTTGAATTGAAAAGCTTTCACTCTTCACCTTGTCAAAGCTCAGTGCTAATAAGAACCACCTGCCTATCAGGGAGACCATGTCTATACATAGTTCTCACGTCTTGTAAACTCCCTGCAAGGAAATATTTATTTTCTAATGCCAGTCTAGAGCCGATCTTATCTGTATTTGTCTGATGCATGTGTACAAACGAAAGAAGAGCACAGGTAAATATATACCTCTGTACAGACAGGACAATGTACTGGTTGTAAATATCGAATTGCCATTAGCAATACATCTACTTGTATACAAACGTTTAGCATAATGTTAAAATCCCCTCCGAGGCATCGCCATGCTTGCATGTAACTGTCGCAAAAATTTGGATGAGGATGTTAATACAAGAAAAACGATGGTTAATGCTGTACTGAAATTAATGACAATGACAAGTGAGTATGGGTCACCTTTGCTTTGTTTCATGCAGCTAATAGCTTTTGGTTGCAGGACGGAGGCAATGATTCAATGTGCAAATTATGTGTCGTGTTATAATTGAATGACACGAAGAAGATGAGTAGCGAACTCTGCAAATTAATTGCACAATTTTGGGTCCCTAAAGAGTACATAATTTGAATGATTTTTTTTTTTTGAGGGGCTGTTTTTTCTTGTATTTTTTATTTTTCTTTTTTTTTTTTTTTTTTGTTTTGTTTTGTTTTTGTTTTTGTTTTTGTTTTTGTTTTTTTTTTGTTTTTATTTTGTTTTTTTTTTGTTTTTATTTTGTTTTTTTTTTGTTTTTGTTTTTAATTGCTGGATTTTCACGTGAGAAACCTAAAATTATTGCAAGGGTCAGCCACCACAATGTTTAAAATGCAGTCACAAATATTTAATGCCCATTTTGTCGAACCACTTTCAGCTGCCCTCGTGCACTATTCTGGCTTTGTTTATTGGTATGCTGAGCTGAACTAGAACTATATCAAAGACCGGCATGAGGGTATAAAAGGAGGCCATGGCATGCAATATGGATACCCCACTTGTCACTTATACTAATTAAAGCTCCAGTCAAATTTTATTTATTTTCAAAATATTAAATGGCAAATTACTACCTTCACATCTTCAAGTTGGTCCATGCTAGGTTGGACTAGAACTATATTAAATCACTGCTTAAGCTTTAACTGGACCTTTACCTTGTTGTAGTCACCAGGATTCTGTACGATCTTATCCTGCTGGTTTGTTGGGTCGATTGAGATTGAATTTAGCTACCTGATAGGGCGCCAGCCATTACGAACTTTGAGGCCAACAAGACTTGACTTTATGCCATAAAAGACCCCATCCGACATCATTACTATTGCCCTGTCCACTCATCTTAAATTTCCTTCAACAGTATTACTGTATCAGTCCAAAGCTGATCCAGGACTGAAGGTCAAAATGCGCTAGTTTGCATGGAAAACGAAGACGCTGCATGAGAAGTGGGCCATATGAATGAAAGGAGCTCACTCCATGAAGGGAACAGGCCGCAAATAGTAAGGTAGAGTTGCCGGAGAGTGGGCTCCCTCGCGTGAGTCCAACCACTAAACGTTGATTATCCGGATATACTAATTAGTATGCATCATTTGTTTCATTTTTCTTCAAATTAGATGGAACGATGCTGTAATGATTCACAACATGACCTCAGCAAGTAAACTGCGTTAGCAGAAGACACGTACCTCGCCCTGCAATCATGGATTATGTCTCTGCCACAGAACAAAGTAAAGGGCAGCAAATTAAATTTACTGTGAATTTGACGTATGGAATGGCAATATGGTGAGAGAACTCCTTGTGGAATAAGACGTGATGTAGAGCCTGTCTGTTTGAGACAAAACCTCGCAATGTTAGATGCAAGGGAACTTTCACTCAGGTACAATTGTCTATATCACAATCACAATGTGTAAATATTTATCTTGTTTTCAAATACTGATTTATATAATGTTTCCTTTTACATGTTGGAATTAGTTTAAGCTGAGAGTGGATAGAATTCATGATAGCTGCAAATATGCATGAAATTGATCAGAATGACGCGAAACGGTTCATTAGCTTTGGAACCTAGATGTTCACTTATTCTCATAGGCACTTTGCAATTTAGTATCTCACTTAGATCTATAGGAACTTTTCAGTTTAAAAAATCACCTTGGTATTTCTCACGGCCATGTATTTTTCATTTCTTCCTTTTTCATGCTCCATTGCCTTGTATTTATCCACTCATGCAGTGCGGTAAAGCCATCATAACAAGTTTGAAAATAGCCAGGAAAATTCCAAGTTCCAAATAAAAACTCAAGCAAAGATTTTACAACTGTTTGAAAATATTAAAGGAACTTTGAAAGAGCCTTTTTGGGAACAACATTATGTGCAGGGACCAATTTAAGTGGATAAGATTTAAAAAAACAAATTTTAGTGAGACAATACAAGTAAATAGTAGGCACGTTTGTGGTTTTGTATGTGCCATCTTGCGAGAGATTGACTCTGTAATCATTAGTTTCTATTGAACTATCTATCTGTTGTGCATTGTTGTTTGTATATCGTTGATCTTTGTTAAACGGCCGCTTAGGGCTGTTCCGACTTCAGATTTTGTGCATATACCAACCACATAATAAGTCCTACCACGGGCCCACGCAACAGGGAAATGAACGCCGCTTTAATGTTCCCAGGATGATGGCTAAGACAGAGAAGTGAAACGAAGCGTGGTGCAACCTGTAATAAAATGTAGATAAATCTGAAGTCAAACAAGATTCATTGCACACAATTGGTGGTATTTTCCAAAGTGGGGACATATTATTATTGGCTGTAATATGCTGTATTCAACGATACAATTGTCAGACGTTGGTGGGCGCTGCATGTTTTAAAGCCAGCTTCTATTCTTGATTTGCTGAGCGAGCACCCGAGGCACACATATTTATGAATGAAGCCAATAATAACCCATTATGAGAAGGTAGGTATTCAGCCAGCGAGTGATTATGAAACCACCTGGGTGGCAATACCTTTATCGTATAGGATGTCACCCACGCAATCTGAAAACCCCAGTATATCAATTTATTCATGTTGTTTGCCGCTATCTCTGTATGCTATGTATCATTTTTTCTTCAACAAAATCAACAATCCTTTATACCTCCATTGTCTAAGGCGCTGGTCGAAAGCCACTGGGAACTTAGGTGTGACTAACAGCGTTCTTTCAGATCCCATGAAATTCAAACCAAACGTTTATAAATGATACCTGTTAAAGCGCCTTGCAAATTCTTAAGATTTGCATCCTTTTACTCTGCAGCAATTTTGCACAAACACTGCAATTACTGTCGGCGAAAGCGTTTTAATTGGTCACGTGATCAACGTACCGGCAAACCAATGTGTGAATAGTTTACAGAATCGAGCCGAAGCTTCTTTGAACTGAATATAGTTGTCTCCGTGGGAGCCACAGACACCAGAGATCCAGGTGAATGCGAAGCAACCTCATATATAAATCGAAGACAGTGAATGTTTCTTAAGCAAGTAGGATCGCAATGACATATTCTCATTCTTTGATACGACCATCGTGTTTTTATATGTCTATTCGTCTTGTTCATTTTTGTCAATCAATATTCAAGTTCTATTTCCTTTGTGTGTATGGTTATTTTCGAACAAATAATGCCTGCGCGACTGATTACAGAATTATATTTTAAATGCATGCAGCTTTTGGTAAGGGGGGGGGTGCTTACATTTCTCAACTAAGATATGAATAGAAATTGTGCAAAGTTTTGGTATTTCCTTATAGTTAACACTGGAATTCTGCACAGATAGAGAGGAAAAGAAACACTGACACAAAACGACGAGTTATTAGGTTTCTGTACATCGTTGTATTATGCGTTGTGCCTATACTTCCCATATACACTGCAAGGGACTGTCGCGTCCAGTGATACATCTCTTAAAATATATGTGACAGTTCACGATCAACTGTTAAAGGCAACACCGGTTAACATACTTATACAACAGAGTCTGACTGTCTGACAGCTGTCCCTTTATGTTATATATGTTTTCCTCGGTGTATCCTGAAAATGAAAGCCGGGTGTCTTTAGAGTAAATTACACTTAACACTAATGATGGAGAGCGATGTGTCAGATGATATGCTAATTTTGTCGAAATTCAAGATATGAAAATCAAATGTGAATTTGGAATTGGGTATATCATTAATACTTCGCACATATAAGATGACAAATCAATAAATATAGTACCATACAGGTGCTGTTTAAAAGCTACTGTTTTTCCCACCCATTTCCATCCATCTCTCTCTCTCTCTCTCTCTCTCTCTCTGTATATATATATATATATATATATGTCTAAGATTGACTCTTTAATTTCAAAGTAAACAGTAAACAAATGAACTATAAAAAATCACTATATACATGGCACTTTTATAACGCACCACCTGCAAGTTTATGTGCATGAAGTGTCCTACCCCCCCCCCAACCCCCGCCCCCAACACTTTTTTGTTAAGCATTAGCTGTATGAAAGGTCGGAACGATTTTAAAGTTTTAGTTAAATTTTAATGAACAAACTGATTTCAATGAACTTGAATTTGTAGGTCCGCAGTGATATGTATCATATGTAAATTTAATTACCACTTAATTTAATGCTTTTGCTTTAAAGAAGAGTATACTTTTATGTTATTGCCTGATAAATGTTGACTAAAATGAGAAGAAAATGAAGCAAAAGAACACGTTTCGCAAAGTTGGTACATTATCCATGGGATTCAGGGAGAATTTTCAAATATGAGGTCTGGATAAATGTGTAAAGTTGTCTCCCCTCGCGTATGTTTCCACCTGTGGTTTTATGCATGAAATTTATTATCCCACTCTTTCAGAAGAATGCTTGTCTCGCTATCAGTTCAAGTTCTGTCTCGAGCAAGTGTCTGTTTTCCATAATCTTACCCCTTAGATACGATCTAATTCCAGAAATTAACTAATCGCGTCTTTCGGTTAAAATCACTCAGCGAAAGGATCTTGTTTTTAATTCAATTGGAGTGCCACCTTGCGAAGTAAACATGGTACATTAGTGCATGCTCCTACCTGTTCGACACATGAAAAAGAAGCCTTGGCTTTAAAACCGTTCGAAACTAATTAAAGTGCACATCATCTAAATATATCATAAAAATAGATAAAAGACAATATTTATCTGCCAGATTATGTAAGCTATATATGTATTTTGGGGAGTCGAAATTGGACTCCGAAGTAGACTAATGTGGATGGGAGAGACGTGGGTTCCGATACATTGCAAAAATATGTTGGGTGTACCGATGAGATTTTCATCAATACATTTACATGGTATCAGTTTATATTTCAATGAAGCTTTATATGTGTGCTATTTTTTTCTAATGATCTGACAGATGCCATTCTTTACGTTGTGCATAGCTCTAAACCAGTCTGTGTTTACTTGGTTCTGCTTTTAAGCTTGAACTGAAATAAAAGTGTTTCGAAATAAATGTGATTGTTAAGGTTACATTTTGGTGCGTCCAAATTATTGTTGACATAATAAAACAAGTTGCACATCGGTTTAGTTCTATCATTCTTGTCTTGTTATGACTATGAGAGTATTCTGAACTATATATTTACGTTTTGACAGATTTGGTCCAGCATATAAATCACACTGAATCTGATATTATTTTTTCAGCAGAATATTTTTTATCCATTCTTTGCCTTCACATGCCATTTAGTCCAGTTGAATTGTCCCACGGTGAATATGTTGAATTCCAATGTGTTCACCGTTTGACAATAATTGCCAATGACTTTTTCCATAATTGTCTTATATGTGATGACAGAATGGTGATCTATCTATCTATCTATCTATCTATCTATCTATCTATCTATCTATCTATCTATCTATCTATCTATCTATCTATCTATCTATCTATCTATCTATCTATCTATCTATCCGTCTGTCTGTCTGTCTGTCAGTCTGTCTATCTATCTATCCGTCCGTCTGTCTCCCTGTGTTTGCTCTCTGTCTGTAAGTCCGAACGTCCTTCTTGCTTTCTTTCTGTCCATCTGTCCTCCCGACCGTTCATTCAATTTAATTTTGCTTAATCTACTTTTAAACCATTTCTGAACTTGTCATCATTACTCTCTATATCCATTATATTTTCCATATCCTTATCAATATCTATTAGAGCTTTATGGCAATATAATGTCTTATCCTTGATGATAGTCTCTAGCTCTCCCGATATTCCCCGGGGATGGCCCAATGTATAAAGCCATGCAATTTAATGGCCGGGACAATCTCATCTGCTGTGCATGTCCACTTTATGTAGTTCTCGTAATGAAATGTACTTTCTCAGTGTATCCAATGACATATTTTTGATTTTTTTGTATTATACTATTTATAGGATATCGAGGATCACGATTTAGTTTACAAGATATACGATTAAGGTTTAATTTTTTCTGATTAATTCTAATTTAACTAGATTGGAATTGCGAACTTTGATCCGTCCAATTTTTTTCACTAATTATATTTTCGAAATGCTAATTTCATTACTCGAATGTTTCTTGTTATCTGTAAGCGAACAGAGGTAGATCATATTTCCAAATGTTTAATTGTGAGTGAGGGCAGAAGTTGTCCATAGTTTTCAATAAACTTGTCATTTAGTCTATTTTGACAAGGCTGTCTAAATTTTAAAGTTCTCGGGAGCCTAAAGGACAGAGTAAAATGACTGCTGTGTATAAAACAAATGTACGCCGGAGGTATATTCTTCGATATTTGTCTATATTGTCACGTTCACGTTTACAGTCATACTTGATTACCGGTTGTTTTGTGTGCTTCCCTAGTTCAACGCAGATTCTCGCTAACTTGTACATATTTGTCAATGGGTATACTTATTCTATCTGACGGGTTTGTTTGTGTATATTTTATCGAGAGGAGCACTTTATCTTACGGTGACTATGTAAGGGGCACATGCCGTCGCCAGGGGCATGAGAGAACACGAAAGTGTATGTATTGGATGTATGTGGCAGCAATCCGACTCAAAAAGCATAATTATACAATGGTGAAGAGGCACTTATAGACAGGTCTACAACGGTGCTCAAGTCTGCTTTGCGGTTAGCCACCTAGGCTGGCAGTAGGCAAGTATTATGACGTACTTTATAATGTCAAGAGACTGGTGTAAGTGAGTATGCCCTGAAGGAATGCTCTGTGCTAAGAGCCAGTCTCTTACCATATGACAGTTCTATAACCATAATGGTGACATGACCCTATGCTATACACCAGTTCCTCTTTCGGCTCTCAATCACTTCTCATCGCAGACATGCACATTGCTAAGGTTTGGTTGATTTCTGTTTGTTTTTCTTGGAAATGATAAACTAGCCATGTTTTTATTTTACTACGTGCCATCAAAGTCACATGTATAAATATATTCATCCACTGTACCGAACTAAATGTGAACATTAATTACCTGAGGTTTTTTACATTCATCGTATTACCGATGCTATCACAAAGGGTTTTTAAGGAATTTCTTTTTTGTGCCAATCAAAACATTTCAATAGAATTTGGAAGTGGATTTAACCCTTTCTTGGTGAGACTAAGATCGGATCAATCGCTATCCTTGGCGTGGGTTTGGCGTATTCCACCCAACCCGTTGCCAAGGAAAGATATTGACTTGGGCGTGTCATCAAGACAGGTCGCATCTACAATCCTCATTTTAAAAAGGTTTACTATCACAACGAAATTTAATTTAAAAACGTCAAAGCAGACGAAAACTTACTTCCGACCGTCTTTTTTTGGAGGGGGGGGGGGGAGGGGGGATTTGAGCGGGCAAGGGTTGTACCTTCTCCGCTCAATTGATTGGCTGCTTGATGCACTGTCGCTGTGTCCAGTGTAGTCGACGGTTAAAAGGAGAGGTATTCACACAAATGTAATGTGAAACCATAACGTCAGGACAGGCTGGAAATTTACTCATCCATCCGTAGAGAATTGGCATTGAAAACTTTTAACGATCATGACCAGTGGGGAGGAACGACCCGCAGTGCTTCACAAAGTTTTGAACAAATTAGACCTAGTTCACATGTTTAATAGTTATATGTTATACCTAATGATCTAACTCCCTGTGACTAAACCTAGCGCAAGAACGTTTTTCGCTTTTTCCATATCATCGATATTTTCACCTGATAATTAAATTAGTCTAAGTGTTAAATTATTAAGCCACTGTGGCACTAGAACTCCTATGCATGTTTAAATACCCTGTGGTGCTCAAAACATACACGGGTGATATTTGATAATGGCGAATTACCTAGTATTTATGGCGCACAGAAAAGGATTTGTTACGCGGTTGAAATGGCGCTTGTAATCAGCGCTAATCATTTCAAGGTCGAAAACAATGATAAGTATGCGGTGCTTTACCACGACACCTACAATACAGTTTATTAGACAAATTATTATGTTTCAAAGATACGGGTGAAATTGCGCTTCTCAAGTGTCACATAACGCAGGGAATACCAGTATAATTAATTTACATACTTCTCAGGGTATTGAAACATTAAAAAAAAAAAAAAACAGAATGGAGAAACAGATACCGTCTCGTTCATTTCTCTTTTAAAAATGTTACCTGCTTATATGTGTATGTTTCGTATAGGCCTACACCACTTCCCTTTAGAGTGAGGTTAGTCAGCTTTTAAAAAAGATAAAGAAATGTAGGTATAATTTCAAAACTTCGTAGTTTGGAAGATGCAGTTGATAAAAAGGTCCCATTTACATGTTCTAAACAGGCTTTGTCGATCGTTACATGAAAACAAAAAACAAAAAAACAAAAACAAAAAAACAACTTATTTTCAAGTCATGTTCACCCAGGATCAAAATTATCAGTTTGTGTAGAATGGCTGTTCGAGCTCTTTTTTATCGAAGGTTCAAGCTCTGTTACAAGTGAACTCGTTAAACAGAAAGTTATGACCCTATGTTGTAGTTTATATTTAAACGATAATTGATTAAATTTGTGTCTTCAGCATATTCACGATTTGCCCATTTTTATAGGTGTTTCCAGTAAAACGGGGAAATGGCCTTTGCACACAATGTGACCCGATTGTGCTCTTTACCTGATCTTTATCACAGACAGCTTAAATTATAATGATGACAACGAAACGAACCTGCGCATGCTTTTTCTAATTGAAAAGTCTCTTTGTTTAGATTGTTTGCTTCCAATCTTATTTTATTTTATTTTGGCGTAGATTGTATTCATCAAACAGCTTGTATGTCGATGCAAATATTGGCTTTTTTTGAGAAGAATTCAAAAGTAATTTGAATAATTAAAAGGCCGTTATCATCAATTGCAGGATTATGTTCTTGTGACAGCTGTGCGCTATAAAATTTGATCAGTACTCGCTTCTGGTATACCAAAGCTAATGTCGCCACAGTTTTCCAGTCAAAATTCTTATTTAACTTAACCGAAGGTAAACACAACATGCAAGCATGAAATCATATATGAGAAAAACGAATTTTACAATTGCTGCAAGCATACAGCTGATATGATTTAATACCATGCTTTTATGTGAGGACGTCAAGCGTGCACAAGAACACACAGTATAGGGAATACCAGAGCAATTCAACTTTGTATAATTAAAGCTATACACATGAATATCTGGCTTCGTTCATGTCAAGAAAAAAATAAGAACAATACAATGTGCAAATATACATATACATTTTACGTCGGGTCGCAATGAAAGTTGTGAAAAGGAAAAAAAAATGGCATGCCCGGGTTCGGGCTATCCAAAAGCCAAACAGCCAGTGGCTAAAATGTGCGATTTGGCGAGCACAATTTTGTAAGCTTGAGCCAAATTGGCTATGAATATTTCAAAATTTATTCAACTTGTCATATATATATATATATATATATATATATATATATATATATATATATATATATATATATATATATATATATATATATATATATATTTATATATATATATATATATTCTCCATTTTCAAACAGCAGTCCTTTTTGTGTCTCTTTTATTGCTAGAAAGCATAGTCTTGTTTATGTTGCATTGTTACATTGCACAGGTGAAATAGCTTAGCAAAACCAAGACGGAATTTGTTCGCTCTGCAAGGCATAGTTACTAAAATATCGTTTCATCATAGAAAGAATGGATGAAAAATTGAAATTGCGAAGAACAAGTTAACATGTAGATAAATGCCTCCCATATTTTTTGTGTGAGTATTCATACTACATGCAGTGATTCTCAGCGCTTTGTAACTGGGTGACAAAGGGGCACATTTTCACGTGATAAAAGCAGGTCAGGTCATTGGTCCCATAAAATATAAGCTACAAAAAGTGGACCGGGTGCCATGAATACATTATTTTTCAAATTATTTTTCTGGTAGTTGTGAAAATTTTAAGTGACCCCTTCTTCTGTGACTTTTTGGTGGTTCCTTACTGGGACTCGGTGCTTGCCCTCGTTGGCGAAGAACCCATATGGTTTCGAACGCTTTGCAAAGAATTTATATGAATGACAACTTTACATATAACTGCATTATCTTCGGATCGTTACTACATCGTTTGGTCTTAGGAATATTATGGCATAGTACCATTTTGTTAAAAGAATAGTCTAGCTAGAATGTAAACATTCTGTAGTACTACTAGTACTTAAGATTTGTAAGTCAAAATATACAATGTAAGTAATTCGGTGCCTAATAATTTAATTTTTCGCATCTTCCAGCAAAGTGGCTTATGTACAAGTTGTATCATACAGGTAACTGGGATTCCGTACAGAGCGCAACTCTGAGAAAATATTTTCTATCATTTAAAGTAAACACAGTGAATTGATATTACAAATTCTCAAAATATACAGCTTTTGACGTAGGGCTGTGGAGGCAAGGCATCATGAGCGGGAAGACAACACAATGATATCACTGTATGTTATTAAACTGCCTATACTATGCTCTCATTGTATTATGTCCATTTGGAATGCAGACAAGCCATGTGGTCAGACGGACACATGTTAACAGAATGTTCTATTCCCACCTCTTCCTGAGACAAAACAGTGATATCAAAGGTATTTTATTAACCTACCTAGGCTGTGCTATAATTGTATTGTGTCCATTCGAACTTCACCACCTGTTTCAACTAGCTGTTCTATATCAACTCTGTGCGCCCACTCTGCCAATATTCGTACACAGTGATGTCACTCAAACGTTACGTATATATATAAATATGTATATATATACGTGTATGTGTGTATGCCTTAACTTTCAGATCGCAGGAGATTAAGATGTTCACTTGAATACGTGTGCATAAGGAATAACTGCACATAAAGCCATTTTTGTATTGAAATAAGCACTGCATATTGGAGAATTTTAGCTTTCAGTATAGGAATTTCAGACTTTAATGCGAATAAATATACAATTTGTACACGAACAAAGTGGAATGATATGCTCAGAAAGTGAACTTGGCCTTGTGTAACACCTACATCAAATGTAGAGTTAACGTTTATCCTCATAAATTAAGGCATATTTGAAAGGGCTGGAAACATTTTACTTTGAGGACAGGCGACGCATGTATTTCTACACAGTTGCGGGAGACGTAAGCACTGCCAAATGTTAACCGGTTTCCACTTTTATTACATGGGGGGGGGGGGGTCTACGTGGAGAGCATGAAACTTATTATTATGGCTATTATGTCTTGAAATGAACGTATGTTTACATATTTAACATGTTTACATACGTATATATAGCTAAGCTGCTACTAAATAAAGAAAGAGTCTATTTATGATGATATCAAGCAGGCTACACGTGTAGCCTCCTTGATTATATTCATGTAGGGCCTGGCCATGTTTCTCAATTTACTAATAAAATATTTTTGAATCAGATCATATTTATGACGTAAACTCTTTTTAAGAGTCAAATCTGTTTGACCTATTCGATAGTTAAGCATCTCTTTACCAATATTTTTGCTTTGCAAGTATATTCCTCTACTTGTTTTGTCGCTTTGTCATACTCGCATGTAAAAAAAGTACGTTTAAGCTTTATAGCAACTGGTGTTTTTTAACCACGTAAATTTAAAATAACCAAAACTAATTTCATCAGAAAAAATCTGGATACCAAGCGGAAAGCAGTGTACAGTATGCTATAAACTTATGACGACAAATATGAGGAAAATAATGCTTTTGTTTAAACAGCGCCGGGGCAGCAAAACATGGAATCTGATTGAACAACATAAGAACTAGTACTCATAGGTAGCATTCAAATGGTTGTATTGTATTTGCATCAGCAGAAGAAAATTTATGTCTCAGAAAATCACCAAAGTAACATTGGCGTTTTTGTGTGGAAAATATTTGCTGTCGTAGTGCAACCACCCAGCCACCGATCCATGATTCCAATGCAATCTAGTTAGGTTGATAAAGGGCAGTTTACGATAAATTAGAACGGTTTTTCAGTTGACTGCACATGTTTGGGAATGTAAGTCATGTCTGCGTGCCAACACAGACATATTATTTTTTCTAGGAATGTTTTCTTTCTTTCCTCTTCTTTTTTTCCTTTACATGCAAATTTGTCCGACATTTCATTTGAAAAGTATTATGTGTACAAACTCAAAACTTGACATGGTTACACTTCCATAAATAAAGTCGAGTTTTTATAAAGAGGTTCAAAGGTTTTGAAAATTATGCAAATTAGGGCCATTTAGAAATTTAAATCTTGAATATCCCCAAAACTATTATAGGTACAGGTAACCAATCTAACTTCAATTTATATGTTTGTAACAGTGCACATTTTTTGTTATTTACATGTGACCTCTAAATATCAAAGGTCAATGTCATTTTGCCATTCGAAATTTTCATCTAGCCACAACTCGGTCAATTTTTATCCAATTTTAACCAAGTTGGGCTCAAATTGTAGCTATTGTAACACTGCACATTGTTGTAATTTACATGTTACCTCTATCGGTCAAGGGCCAAGATCATAAAATTGGACCTTTGAAATTTTCTTCCAGGCATAACTGTCAATTTTCATACAATTTAACCTTGTTGGAACCGAAGTGTAGGTGTTGCAACACTGCATATTTGTGTAAATTACATGTAACCTCTAAAGGTTAAAGGTCAAGGTCATTTGGACATTTCAAATTTTCATCTGTCCATAACTCGGTCAATTTTTATCCAATTTTGATCCTGTTGGGCTCAAATTGTAGCTATTGTAACAATGCGGTTTTTTTAAATTTTACATGCGACCTCTAAAGGTCAAAGGTCAATGTTTTTTCGCTATTTGAAATTTTCTTCTGGACATAACTTGGTCAATTTTCATCTGATCTGGTTCATGTTGGGCTTGAATTCTGGGTACTTTTATACTGTACATTTTTTTGCTATTTACATGTGACCTCTGAAGGTCAAAGGTCAAGATCATTTGGACTTTGGAATTTTCATCCAGCCATAAACTTAATGGAATGTGAAATACCAAAGGACAAGGTTGCGCATTTATTATTTACAACTTTTGACGGCACACAGGCAGATTTGCTTTGAAACAAATCCTCTTTTCTAGCTGGGCTTTCTTGCCTCTGCTTGCTGTTTATGTTCTATGCTTATATCGTTTCACTTTATTTAAAACGTTACGGTCAAATCTGTATGCACTTATAGGCCTATATTGCGATTTAGTTTCCGTCAGATTCAGCAACTTTCGGCAAACATCTGCATATAAACCCGAAATAGTGTATCACAATGTCCCAATCGATACATTTGTTGATGACGTAGATGGCCGATTCGAACGCGCGGATGGATAGATGGGACAATGGATGGTTGAGTGACGAAATGGTTAAAATGAATGCTGGGTAGATGGATGGACACAGACTGACAAACAGACACATGAAGAGTCAGGCAAATACACACCCGAATACAAACATTGCATCATATCCCACAATTTATTACTGTATCATTTCGTGCCGTATCATACTGAACCAAGGCATACCATTCATGTTAGTTGTACCAAGCCACCCTGCGCCACGCCACACCAAACCACATCACACTCCATGCCATTCCACCCCATACTGTCACATTATGTATACATGTATACATTATCGCGTACATAAAAACACTGGACGGATCGTCATTTATTTTGACTATTCCTTTGTCAGATTAAAACTAAGTCAATAACTTTCCTTTGCCCGGGATGGGCAACGAGCCCAACCCAGGCAAAGGTAAGCTATTGACCTCGGACGTCCATTTATGTTAGATCTCATCTACATTTCTCAGCAAAAATGCCTTTTGTTAACATGACATTTAATTGAAGAGAGTAAAGCAGACGAAAGTTTACATTCGGGCGCTTTTGGGCGATTTGAGCGGGAAAGAGTTTTAAAGGTGAGCAGGCGCAACTGCCTTACACGTCGTGTGAACCAGTTTTGTTCGCTGGTATCTGTTTGTTGTACCTTGGTACTCATATTCAGAACTTGAGATAATTTTTTCATTCAACCATTGTCAACATTGGCTTTAACTTTCAAAATACATAATTTTAATCATACCAAAGAACTTTTTTCACAAATTTTCTTGGTACTCGTTACTTCCATGTATATAGCATAAGCCTCTTTTTAACAAACCTGATTAATACTGGCCATTAAATTTTGAACCTTCCAAATTAATGTCATCTCAAATTTTGCCTTTTTCTCGGAGATTTAGCCTACATGACTCTAATATGTCCTATTGCGGCTGTTGTCATCCGACAGGTTGCCTGCCTATTCAACTGTGTCACATGCAACTATCTCTCTCGGCGGTCCCATTTGTTTTTTGTGATTATCCTTACTCGTATCTGTATCCCTTTATCAATCCATCGGCCCATTTTTGCCACAGCATCATGCATGCACGCATCCATTAATCTATCAAACCATCCAGCTATCAACTTATCATACTATCCTCATGTTTACTATATGCAGAACGGATGCTGCATTTGTTTAAATAGAGATTGAACGTTGTATGCAATTTTTTCTTTAAATAGAAAAATTAGAGGTCTGCCACAGTCCTGTACTAAGCCGACCTTACATTCAAGACTGACATGGTCACGTGATCTAAATAATACGAAAGTCACCTTTCTGCAGCGACCTCATCACTGCAAGATCGTAGTCTTCACTCGCCCAGTTCTGGAGTCATCATTTCAAATGAAAGGGAGCAGGATCCTCTATTACCAAGATATAAGCCAATGTGTCAGTTACCCGTTTCAAGGTGAAAATTAACAACACCAAAAGAAACCTCAAAGGCGCCTTCTTGTTAGGGCCTAATAGTAACCAAGGGACCAGGATACGCCATTACCGAGATAAATGCCAACATGTCAGTTTGACTTTTCAGGGTCACTCAAGGTCAAAATCAACAATACCAAAACAAACCCCACAGGTACTGTCCTATTACTGTTTAACAGAAAGCATGGGTAAGATGCACAATTACAGAGATGTAAGCCAATTTGTCACAGTTGATGTCCTTCCTACTGTAACAACGCGAAGATACACATGGACCCGTACCGATAATTCAGTGAAAATTACGGTATGCCAGCAGCCCCAAGATGTGAATAAGAATAGTGCAGAATGAGTCCAGGTACATTCCCACCAAGTTTGAGGAGAGTCCAACATGCGTTTTTGGAGAAGTCGAAAATTGGGCAAAAATAAAGCAAAAACACCCCCCCCCCCAAAAAAAAATCATAACAAGTACTAAAAAGTTACAGCACAACCTTTCAAACAAATTAAGGTCTTAGGAATTTTGGACGTGTGCCTTTGCCATTTCAAAGCAATTAACTGCACGCCTTTTAAGATTTGCCCCCCCCCTCCCCCCCCCCCAAAAAAATTTAAAAAATATGAAAGATAAAAAAAAAAAAATCATTTGGCATGACCATTTCATAAGACTCAATATAGACACACATAGTGTAAATCCGACCACATTTAAAGTGGATCTGTCGGACGGCTTTGGAAAAGTAAAAACATGTGAACTATCATCGAAAACTCACATAATAATCGACAGGAATATATGCATCAACCGACAAGAACCCGAATTAAAAAAATCGTTAAAAAGGGGGGAAAAAAGAATAAAATAGGATTCCACGGTATCATCACCTGTTGAGAATTTTATTTGACCCTTCCACAATAACGTATGTGTCCTGTGTCAACAAAGGCTCAGCACAATTTGAGCAGCGGTTCGGCAGAGTATGTCGAAAATAGTTTTAATAAAAAAAAAAATCCATAAAAAATGGAAACATGCAGCGCCACTTCTTAAACAAATTAAGGTTTAGGGGTCCCAAGAAGTGTTCCTTTGCATTTACGCAGCAATCGGCAAAGCAGTTTTGGAGAATTTTTTTTTAAAATGTTTTGCTGGAAAAATAAACACAAAATATTCATTAAAAATTGAAAACTTACTGAACATGACAATTTAAAAAAAAAAAATTGTTAAAACCCACCCAAAGTAGATTCCCATCAAGTTCGAACAGGATCTGGAAAACGGTTTTGGAGAAGAAATAGAAGATTAGAGTGTGAATCGACAACGAAGGCGATGGACGACTGACCATTTTGTAAGTTCAGCTGTCTTACAAATCAGCTGAGCTAATAAAAGTTATGACCATTCTGTAAGTTCAGCTGACTTACAAGTCAGCTGAGTGTAAGTCAGCTGAGCTAATAAAAGTTAAAGTCCATTGGGTCCATGTCATTGATGCGTTACAATAAGTAAGAAGTTATGGTGGCTATTTGTAATATCAAGTTACCACGTAAAGAGCTACGTTTATTATGGCCGACCAAGTTCGTTTACCATCCATATCAATACTAGCAAAGATCCATATGCTAATGTTTTCCTGCAGCTTCCTTTGTGTTTACACTATATTTACTGCAATAAATGATAAAGGTCCGTGCGTATGAAGCCCATTGTTTTAGAGTAACTTAGCCTGGAATAGTGCAACTTCTTGTTGTTTTTGACGTTCCCGTATGCACATCTTGTGCATTTAACATCGGAACTTATAAAACTGAAGTACAGCGAAAAGGGTACATGTTGTTCATCCATCTCAAATCAGTTTTTGCAGATTTGTTCTGAAATCGCTTGAAACTGTAGGTCAAGTGTGAACGACATGCCACGAGCCAACAACTTGCTCTGTTGCCTTTGGCCACCTTTTGTACAAATTAAGTATTAAGAGAAAGTGGTTGGCCTGAGCCCATCTTGCAAGGTGAAAGGTTAAAATTGATACTACTCATCTGTATGGGCATCCTGGTATGGACACAGAAATTTGATATCGCGTAAGGTTGACAGCAAACATTTCCTCTTACTCATACGCCGCAACAAATAAACCGATATTTTCGCTCACCAACATTTCCTTGACCTGTTATGAGGTCATGCCGCTAAAGCAGACATGTCACAGCATATTAAAATCCAAAAATCGGAAAATAAGAAGGAAGTTCAGATTGAAGTCTTGAATGAAAAGGTATAGTAAAACTTTCAGCATTAACAACTATATCACCTGTCTACCTGCTTCCGTTTTCTTTTTTATGTGACTCCAACACAAAGAGCATATCAGCTTTCGATTTATTATACGTTTGTGCACCTTGAAATACACTGGTCAATGGAAATATACGAACTGAATTTTGGCATTCAGATTACGTTGATACGAGAATAAAATCTGATAAATGAAATGTGGCATATATTTATGGGACTTTTCGTGTGCAAACAGCAAAATGAAAAAAAAAGGAAAAGAATAAAATACATAAACAAAATGATAATTATAAATAAAAACAAGTATCTGAAAATTTCAAAGGATGTATACCTTGTTGTTTTAAGATGGAGGGCTGGCTTCTCTATGCCGATTCTTAATTTTAGTGGTGATTTTGCATGTTGTCACACGAATTACCAGAATGTAAATTGTAAACATTATTATTTTTTTAGCCCGTTGACCCCTCACGTGCAAAACCTTTCTCGGTATGCTGTCGACTTAGTGCAATTCAGTGCAGCAGTCTGTGATACTGGCATACAGGATGTTGTGTTAGCTTTGTTTTGTCAATGCTTTACCTACCACGGCTTTTTTGTTTAATGCAAAGAGGAGAGGTCGCAGGGTGAAGCCTAATACCATGCTCAGAGGTCAACATTCAGAAATCCAATAGTTCACGCCAACAAATGCCAGTAGAGGGAGCTTCGTTTGATGCTGCCCGTACAGTTGCAACCAGCGCGTGACAGCTTGACTTGCTGAGTAGCAGAGAGCCCGAGCAGAGAGCAATCTGCCTGCTTGCTAAACAAGGCCACTTCTTATTGATTTTACCCCGGTACCTGTCTGAGAGTGTTGGTAAAGGTGTAAAAAAGCGAACAACAAACTGAGTATGTAATGAAAAAGGAAAGTTAGAAGGCCGTTGTTAACTTCAGGCTTGGCTGAGATACAGACACGCGCGCTGGGACCATCATTGTGGCCATTCAGCTACAGCACAACGTGTTCTTGGATCATTGCTAGGCACCGTTACCAAGGCAGCGTGACTCCGTTCATCCAATATAGATGTACAACCCTTATTTTTTTCAACCCATTTTTAACGTTTTATTATGTATGTAGGGACAATGCTTGCCATTTTGTTCATATAGACCTTGTAAACCTGAGGTGAAGCTTTAGACGGACGTGGTGGCACGTAGCTGTCTGCTCTGAGCTTCGCTCCTGTTGACCGAATCCATGAGCACGTGCCCCGACCAAGCCTGGCTGCAAATCAGTCGTGTATACCTAGGTTGAAAATCACGACAAGAGTTCAATATTACTCTGTCTACGTCCGTTTACTCTCAAATTAGTGCAAGTCGAACACTTGCACCTGATCTATAGATTATTGGTCAGCAGTATTCATATGGTTTTTACGGAAAGATGCCAAGGCGATGGGAGAATAGAAGCATTGATCATACATTATTTATAGAGAAACACCACTGGGAAGCCGACTCAAACTGGGTTATATTAGGCATAGAATTATTTAACGAGTAAAAAATCTATATAGGCGTGGATTGGTGCAGTGTGTCCACAGTTTGTGCCGCCGTGACTCAGGGCACTGTCAGAGTGGATTGCTCTGCCGCTGTATGAGAGGGACGATGGAAGACAATGCAGGTGGCAGGAACAAATACAAAAACCCAGAAACACATTCCCTCGCAAGAGAAACCTGATCCCACATCGCAATATTACAATAATTTACATGCGCGCATAAGCAAATTATGCAAGGTCTTGTTCACTATCAAATCAGGTGTGCAATTTGTTTTTCCTCTGGACCACATGAACAATTCGCAGAATTGACATTGCTGTTTATTCACGCAGAGGCTTCTGAACACCGACTTCCCCCTTTTCTTTGAACATTTCCCTTGCTGATCATTGTGCAATATGTACTTAAGCCTTAAACCTCAACTTTGTTCTAAGTATATATATATATATATATATATATATCATGATTGATTTTACTGGAATAGAGTATTTTGGCAATCAAAGACATATTTTACAGGACCTACTCCTGCATATACAATTTCTTTTAATCAGCTGATTATATCCGTCTCCCTATCCATACCCGCTTTAAGGTCAAACCAAATTAGAAATGGCAATGGACTTGGCATGTCATCAGCCAACATGCATTACAGAAATAAAGGTACCTGATGTGACAACCATGTACATTTACAAGCAGGGAGAAAGAGTTGAACCCAGATTATAATATGAACAGAGTGCCTGAACTTTGTGTATATCAACTCAATAAAGATGCCTGAAATATTGATGATGTTAACAATATTGTATGCTGTATTTTTTAATCCCCTTTAATAGGAACTAAATATCAGTTGTACTGACAAGAAAGCTCATTGATGCAGTGTGGCCCACACTCCGGGTTGTTCACCGATGATAACATAAGAGTAGTGTCAGCAAAAGTTTTTAACTGTAAATAATGGACCTGAATGGGATTTACTTTACCGAGTGAATGTAGGTGACATTAAATAACCTGATCAGATGATGACTAAAAAATTGTTGGAGTAGGGACATGTAAATATACCTGTTTAACAGATTCGTATTCTGTAATCCACATATATAGCTTTGGCCCAGTTTTAAGAAGAAAATAAACATTGTAAGCATGCTATTTTTCTTACATTCTTATTTATATTTTGGAATGATTAACTCAGAAGTTGTGTGAACCACTATTTTTATTGATCAACATAGAATCTGAGTTTTGCAGCATACTTCAAAACAATAACGAATTGAATTTAAAAAGTACAGGTGTCCAACAGTAGAGCTTACTTTACCCAGCAAGGTTATGGTTCTGTAAAATTTTCTATGGAAACGTCTTAACATATGTGTTAATATCGATGAAACGTGTAAAGTTTGGTATTCAGTTTCTTTAATATGATATTAGCATAGGATCCAATTCCCAGGTACACTAGCTCAAACATGATCTGAATTTGTTTGTGTGTGTGTGTGTGTGTGTGTGTGTGTGTGTGTGTGTGTGTGTGTGTGTGTGTGTGTGTGGAGCTCATACACATGAAATTGTTGATTGTGACCTCATCCTTTGCACAAGATTATTAAACTGGTTCAGTTGCTCGGGATTATAAAATAGGGTATTCTAAAATTCCATAGGTCTGCCTAATCTTAACCTTAATTCCAAAGATACAGTATTTTGTGACGTTGTTTTTCGAATAGTAAATTAACGCCACTTTTCCAGGTATTAAAAGTTTAAAAGTTTGAAGGGTCATTTTTCTCTATAGGGTCTAAATTTGTACAGCGTCCAACATGGCAAGAGGGATGACTTTAAATGAAATGTCAGGCTCACCCTAGTTAATTCTGAACGTGGCAATAGGGAGCTAAGCTTAGCTTAGTCTCCGGTAAGTCGTCCAACAGTGCGGGGTTACATCTTGCCATCTATGATCTTGCTTTTTAATTCTATAATTTAACGACACTAATGTATTTATTCTCAATTAGCCATTTCCATTGTGAATTTGTTCTCTGCTGGGCACAAGTTCATTTTATCTGCATTTTACTATAATAAATGAGGCACTCTGTTCAAGATGAAACTTTGTTAAACAGTCAACAAGTGTTACCAAAAAAAACACGCCTGTGGTTTAAGAAAGACATGTCATCATAACGTTTAAACAGCATGTTGGAGCTCATACATAAATCCCTTTCAGCAAGGTTCAAACATTAAACGTTCTATATTTAAAAAGCTAATTATTTTAACAGAAATCTAGAGGTCTAACACAAGAGTAAATTTGTATATGGCCAGAAATCCATGTTGCAAGCCATAGAGGTGGATTGGCTACCGAACAAATCAAAGTCCCCACTGCAAGTGAAGCGGCGAAATCATGGACATTGCTCTGCTCACACCTGTGAGCCATCATTGTTTTGGAGTGGACAATACACGACGTGTTATAGTTTCTGCTTTGCAGAGACAATTGATCATTTGAACCGATGCGGGTGTATTCTCCAGTTCAGGTTAAGTTAATACCAAAAAAAAAAAAAAAATACACATCAAAAACCCAGTTACACTATGACCTGTAATGGAAGTAGAAGTTACTCTTCTGGGGTATGTAAATCGTAGTGCATAGAACACCTAGTTGGCCACCACAGCAGCTCGTAAGGCAAACGAAATTGGCACTTCCTCTGAGAAACTTAACACTAATGCCAGAGCTGACCTGCCAGAAACAAAATTACAGACCATTTTTCTAAAGCAAATTCTATCAAATTTATTTAATCTGTACATCTATTTAAGTGTATGGTTTTCCAATTTTGTTTTACAACGACTGTGTTGAAGTAAGACAAGTGAAAATATGATTAGTGGAAAATCTTATCAATTAATTTGCAGTATGGTATGGAAAAGAAGGTTTATATGGCTTTGCAAGAAGCTACAATTACTCCAATAATGCATGGGTAAACCATGTTTTGCACGTTGACGACATAACTCTTCTCTCTCCGTCTGCAAAAAGTCTGCAGCTGTATACTGGTTGATATATGTGTGGATTATACTAGACAACATGATACACAGTTCAATGCTGTATGGTTTTTTTTATAATTGTAAGAAGTTTAAACTAATATCAGCTTCCTCATTGTTTCCTGGACAGAGACATATCCAATTTAAGAACTTAAAATATTCCTGGAGTTTTTGTCTGTAGCTCTAGCTCTAGCTCTAGCTCTAGCTCTGACAACATGGATATCGTTAGGCAAATTAGAGGAATATGTTAGAAGTAATATGCTGACACGGGAATGAATTCTGTTCTGCGAGCTATTTACAACAGTGACATGCGTTATGCTTATTCAGTCAGATGGGACAATGTGTTGAGAATGAACAGATCGACTAGCTAAAATTGATGCCTTTTCACTCACTGTAAAGTTTCTTTTTGTAAACTGTGATATAAATGTGAAATATGTGCTGTATTTTATGAGATGTGGCCTGAAATAAAGTTATTGAATTGTATTTATTTAAACACATCAGCTTTTTACATGTGTTTCAGGGCAAAAATACGTATATGGAATAAACAGAGTATAAAAGCAAATTGTATGAAACCTTTTCACAAATGTATTGGTATATATAACTTCACCTGACAGTTAGGGATAAATATCTGTATTCTTTATTCCATATAATGCGTAAATTGGAATAATGATAATGTACAACTGTATTAGATTATCATGGGGCCGGTGCATGCATTGTAAAGCGAACTTATAATTGTTAATCTTCACCTTTTGAATCCGTATTAAAGCGGTGGTGAAGCTGATATCAGACAGCAGAAATACTTGCATATCGTGAATTTGATTCGACATGAGATTTTAAATTTCATTCAGTTTTAAAACTACCATTGAGATAGATTTCATTGTTTGACAACAGTAACTGCTTATAGGGTTAGGCTTTTCATTCTTTGCCAACCTCTCATACGTTTCAAGGGCGATGATAATGTCCACCAATGCTGTTTTGAACAGTACTACAGATAATATAATAATTTCATGTAAAGATATCTTTTGGATGGATCTGTACGTGTACATCTTGCTGTATAGCAACACAATTGAATTTGTTATTTTTTCTATTCAGATGTGTCGAGGTTCGTTAGGTCGGGTTCCATATGCTATCAAGTCTTACCTTTAATAAAGTGATGTCTAATTTGGGCGAGAAGGAGGTGGACTCGGCTCTCTTGTGGAGCTGCTTAGAAAAATGTTTCTTCTACTTCAAATGGTCAGGAGAGTGGTAGTATCACTGATAACTGAATTCCACATTGCATTAGAAACATTATACACACATTCTAGTAGCATACAAAACCCGTTTTTAATCACTTTACCAGCGTTAAAAAAGTCTAAAGAAACTTCTCTGCTTCATATGCTTTTTTTCTGGTGTGCATGCCTGCGCCAGATAGCCGCGGCGGTTTGAGTCTTAAATCCATTGATGAGTAGTTCTTTTTGTCTCTCAGTCTTTGGTTGTTCCTGTCTCTGTATTTTCTTCTATCTTTTTCTTCATTCTTTTTTCATTTCATTTTAGCGAGGAACTTAAGTTTAACTTTCTTTTTATTGTATTTGCTTCCAAGCATACCATCCATTAAATCAATGTAGATTTTATCCCACTAACTCATTAAGCATGCTGATCAACTTAACTTGAAGACATGTTCATCATTTGTGCGATAACAGTTTGATTATACACTGTATGTGTGTGCATATATATATATATATATATATATATATATATATATATATATATATATATATATATATATATCTGTGTGTGTGTGTGTGTGTGTGTTATAAATAGATCGGGGATAAATTGGTTGCGTTTGAGAGTATAAGGAACTAAGTTTTGCGATCATACTGAGTGGCACTTGAACCTTACAACCCTTTTTCGAAGTGTCGTAGGTTAATATAAGGAATCCATTTGTCTACTTAATGCAACAAAATGAAATATCTGTTGTTCGTAAATAGCAATGGTTTTGTAAGTTCACATTAATTGAGCTTAATCATATTTTTGGACAGTTGTATCTCATCTCGCCATATCTTTCCTAAAGTACACCTCATCAACAGCCAATTACATACATATATATTCATTTCTGATTCTTCTTTAGATATGAGTAGAAACGGCTTCCATAATGCACACTGTGAGTACATTTTAATCTTTAAGCGTCAATATGAATAATATATGCAATTAAGTAGGTGTAAAAGTGGCACTACTTCTTAGCCCCAAGCAGTTGCAATGTATATATATATATATATATATATATATATATATATATATATATATATATGTATATATATATATATATATACAGATATATATATATATATATGCATATATATATGTATATACATAGATACATATATATACATACATACATATGCATATGCATATGCATATACATATACAAATAATGCCAAAGACATTTAGTTTTAAATCCATCGGTTATTATACTCTAGTTCGATTATATCGTTTTCCAAGTTTTTTTAAACCGCAGCAAAATATAAACAAAGACCGAGTATAGCGTCCGGCGTAAGTTCTCTTGTTTCTTTGTTAGATTTTATCATAAAATACCTGAAGTATTTTTCCGCATTTTGATTTTAAAATTGCTTGCTTGTTTTGACGTATAATGTTTTGTAGTGAACATATCAAAACATTCGAAACATTAATTGTATTTTTTGCAACATAATATAGATCAATAGGAGACATTCATATTTAACTGCGATCTTGCTCACTTCCTGTGTTGCCGGGGCAACAGACTGATGTTTCCACCATGATCAGGGCAGATTTGTATTATATACTACATAAACATCGATAAATAACACCTTTTCAGACAAAAGAGAACCCATTTCTAATAAATTTAGGCATCCTTTACGTTTCAAATATATGTTAATACATTTTCTTAAGATAATTCTGTGTTCGTGTTGTTCATTTTATTGAGAAAGTACTTTTGAGCATGCTAAATACATGGATCTGCCCTGATGCAGGTGGCTCTCTTTTGCTCTATAGGTGTTAGAGTAGGACTTTATTTTAATGTGAATACATCATATTGAAGAAAGTATATATTAAATTTAGATTTAGAAATTGCCTACATATGATAAGGTTGATACGTATTGGGTATTTGGTCATATCTGCACAAATATGCTAGATATAAAATAATTTTATATGTAAGTTAGTTAAACGGAGCTTAGATATAAAAAATAATTTTTATATGTAATTATTTCAAAGGGGCTTAATATACTTCAGCCTTTCAAGGTTCTCATTCCGCATTCTTTTAATTGCTAACATTGCTTGTTAGTGCATAACATATAAATTAAGGTAAATGGTTGTGCCAAAATGGACATCAATAAATTAAAACAGAAACAACATGATACGCACATATGCTCTAGCAACTCATTAACTAATTGACATTTCTTTGGTTGCCTTCTGACTTGTTTGTAGGGAAATTAAAACCGCCACCTTTTTCTTAATAACATATTATGATTGTTACCTAAGATGTAGTTATGAAGAGTTGCGAACCATTCTAACCGTTGTCTAGTGCAGCTTTAACCCTTTCCCGCTTGAATTAAGACTGAGTCAACAGCTTTCCTTGGCATGGGTTGGACACTAGTGCCCAACCTATGGCAAGGAAAGCTGTTGACTTGGGAGATGTGATCTTGATAAGTCCCATGTACATTTCTCAGTCAAATTGTTTTTTATAACTGTTGAAATTAGTTAAAAACACTGAAGCAGACGACATTTGACCACCAGCCGGTTTTGGCCATTTAAGGGGGAAAGGGTTGAATATAATCTGTAAAGCTGTCAAAGCAGAACAAATGAAGTTTAAGAAATTAATCGTGTCAATTTCATCATTTGCACTTTAAAAACCAAGAATTATTTTGATTAATTTGTCAAGAATCGTAATTTAAGCCACTGAAATCCGTGATGCAGATGAATATAAACTGAATACACTGCAAAATAGATCTTATTAAGGGGTATATGAAAAGGGCTTGGTGATCTCTCTGACCATCATGTGGAAATATTTACTTCACACACACACACACACACACACACACACACACACACACACACACATACATATATATATATATACACTATCCATACAAAACCGTAACCAATATATAATAATTTTCTATGAGGAAACAAATGGGCCTAGCATGAGGGTGTTACTGACTCAAATATATCATAAATTTTATCAATTGGATCACAATTGAACTTGTACGTATAATATATATATATATATATATATATATATATATGTATATATATAAAGATAAGGTCAAATATTGTTTGATATGAGGTGAGAGAACACAGTAATAACCAATCTTTTAAATTCCTGAAATGTGGCTTTATTCCTTTATTTTACAAGTGATTAAATTTTTGAGTAACTTTAAGTCTGATTTAAATTTTAAAAGACCCTTCAGCGAACAATTACATTTAAGTTTCTTTAACATTTGTATTCTTTCATTTGCCATTGAAAATCGACCATTATCTGCACTTGCTGTTTTTCAGGCCATATACTTGATTTTTATTCATTTTATGGTAGATTTTTATATTAAACAGCCTGCTTCAAGTTAATTACCAATCACCTACAAAAGCTCTGTCAATTAAAGTGGCTTTTATGTCGGAAAGGTGTTTTGATTAATGAAGGTTCAAATGAAACTTGAATACACATGTAAGCAAGCTGATAGAAATTGTATTTCATGTCACAAATATTGGAAAAACAATTTAAGGCTTCATTGTTTCTTAAGTTTTTTAATATGTGTTACCAGTTTCGTCGGCTCTTATACACATCTTACTTTGATAGATATTGGTCAAATCAAAATTAATAGATCAATGTTTATCAAAGAATTTTGCAATACATAAGTTTGCGTACTACGTGAAGGAAGGTACTGTCACTTGGAATTCAAATTCTAGATTAATTTAGTTTCAGTTTAAAAGAACATGTAGAGCAGGATATATGTCAATTAATTTAAAATAATAATGATTAATAATAATTAATAATAATAATAATAATAATAATAATAATAATAATAATAATAATAATAATAATAATAATAATAATAATAATAATAATAATAATAGTGCAATGTCAAGGAAGTCAAGTTCTGTAAAATGTGGTATATTTGCATATAAATGTATATATGCGATTTCACAGTAATGACTTGATAGTAAGTCTGAAATTGTTTTCTGATATAATTTATAAAACAAATAAGTTCATTTGAACCCATAATCCAGCTCAAATAAAAAATACATTGAACAAAATATCTTTACAAATCGAAAACGGTTATTCTGCTTGTCAGTTGATCTATGGGCTTCAAAGCGTGTCATATATGCATTATGCTGCAAAGATAGATCCAAATGTAATCAAAACTTTCATCATCAAGTCCCGTGATTCTCCATCAGTGCGTTCTTCGTGGTCCATGTGGTTCCGGGTTGTTGTGCCATAATGGCGTCGCTGCTGGCATGGGCATAGACTGTGAAAGGTGGCCACTGTTGCGTGTCTTTTTAAGATTGGGGATGAGCGGTAAAATCACGTGAAGGGGGTTAAGTTGTTGTACTTTATTGTTTGGGTACCGTTTCCATGTCCTCGGATGATCGCAATAATCATAAAGCATCCCAATCCAGCTGATGGCGGGGAACACAGGAACAACAAAGGACAGCAACTGTGATTGAAGGTGAGCTGGTGAATGGGGAGGGGTAGGGAGTATAGGGCAATCCAATGCAGGGTGGCTGGGCTGAGACTCTAAGACAACAACATAGGCAGCTGTAATCAGCCACTTGGCCGCGTATGCGACCAGTGCACGCGTAATTCTAGGATGATAAGGAGAAGATGGGTAGAAACTGAGTTGACCTGGTGGGGCTGGTGGGGGCAAAGATCGGACGTATGCAGTCGTGGAAGATAATCCAAAGGAAATAGGAATGTTTGGAGCCTGATCTCTAGGACGCCTATTCAAACTTTATTGACATTCTTGGCTCCAAGCCCATATACTTTTGGAAGGGGCTCCAAGGCCCTGAATACATCTAAATGTTGCAAAAGTAACAGCATTACCGGGGATCTTGTGCAATATGGGTTTATGAAATCCGTTTTTAATTATTTTGTCCCTCATTTGTAGAAAAATGGTATAGGCCCATGACGAAATCAAAATGCTGCACCTGTTTCCCATAGACTCTTTCAGTGCGAAATTTTGACTGAAATCAACAGCTTTCCTCGGTGCTCTTTGGGCCCATTGTGCCCAAAGTGCACCGAGGAAAGCTGTTGATCTAAGGCAATTTTTATGGTCTCTCATTGAATACAGAATACGAATGTATTATCGTTATGTCAATTCAGAGACTTTTGTCGAATTTGGCGATGGAAGAGTTAAAAGCAAAAGATAATGGGACCAATTAGCCTGCAGCATCATTTGCTAACTGCTACCTGTTGGTGGTCACGGATCACTGGTTCATTTTGGCTATTGGTCATGACTGCGTGTGTTCCGTTCTTCTTTTCTCTATACTTTTTATTTAGTTTCAATGTTTTGGATATTTTCTTCAAATCGCTAGAACCATTTACGTTTTGTACTGGAATGATCTTTCACGTACACGCTCAGTGAACAAGTATCATTTTATAAATTACTCGAGGACCAAGGATCACCTACACTTTTCTGCCTCCATGTGTTTTAAACCAATCTGCGTGGCTCAACTCCTTGATCCTACAATGCATCGTGGCTCTAAATTTTTGGATTTCATATTTTTCTTTGATCTTTAATGATCCAGACTTTTTAATTTGCAATTAGTATTCACAAAAAGGCAAACAAACAAAAAATAAGGAAAACAAAATAAACAAACAAACCCCAGGACATTTCATTCGGGAGAGGTCAAAATTAGCCCAATATATATTTATTCCTTTCAATACACAATTAAATAAATGCAACTTTAAAAATTGAATTGCCATCACCGTTGAGTAAAAATGTTAATAAGCACACTTTGTTCGAAAAAGTGCCCAGGCATGTGATGGCTAAATGCACCGTGGTGCTATAAAACAACGTCAGTGCAAACTAAGTACATAGCAAGCTTGCGAAGGTCAATTTCATGGCATCAACCACAAGTTGCAAGCATGAGGGCCTATGCCTTCACCCGGCAAAGTAGGTGCCGCCCCCCCCCCCATGTATGTCTGTGACTGGGATGATCTGTATCAAAAGTGCATGACTACACAGAAAATCGGTTATTTTGCCATCAAGATGCTCTTACTTGAATATAAAAGTATGTTGTGAATGGATGCCTCGTATTGTAATTCCGACAAACATCCTGACACATGTAGTCATAGAAATATTGGCGCAGCGCATGCGCCAATAAAAATTCCAGTGGGCCATAGATGTGTGTTCCCAGCGCAATGTATGTTTGAAAAATATCTAACAAAATATGTGTACAATGAAGACATTAAGATTTGTGCATATTTCGGATGCGCACCTATACATTTACTACATGTTGGACGTAGTACTCAAAGCATCCAGAGTTCTCACGTCGCAAATTATAATTATACCGGAAGTTAATGGAAATATAACTCTAATCTTGCGCACCAAGGTGACCTCTTCTGGATGGGTCCCTTGCCTCTGATTTAACTTCTGCCCACTGTCATTACATTCCTATAATTCGACGTACCGACGAGTTTATTTGGAGGCTTGCACCTTCTAAAGATATTATTCGAATCCAAAATACAAATATCTTCACCTATACTCCTATTCTTACTTCAAAGTACTCAAAACCATTGCAAGGCCCCATAAAAAATGTATAGTTTATCACCACCTTTTTCAAAATTATGGGGAGGGAGGATTATATTTTCATTTTTGTCCTTGATTTATTCGCTTCATTTGAAGAACCAACAAAATCACCACTTGTCTGCAGCTTGGGGATCTGCTACGCTAAAACTTCCGGGTAGCGGAGTAGCCATAAAATAAATTTTACTTGAACCAGAACTAATTGAACATCGGCCTTGTTCCTAAAATTTTGAAACTTGCGTGATTTTAAGGAAAATGATATATAAAATAACAAGCATGCATGTCGGAAAATAAAGGGGCAGGCGGTGAAAATAAACAAGTAATTTTTATGGGGCCTAAGTGTCAGATAATCCTAAGCACAGTTCTTAATCCTCCGGGACGGAGTCACCAGTTTTCCTCAATGCCTCCAAAGTGTACCCGGGAAAGCTGTTGACCATTGACATATTCCTAATGACAAATAAGAGGCTGACTACGTTTACACCCCCGAGCGTTTTCTGATAATTTTAAGGGGAAAAAGTTGCGTACCGATGTATCGACGTTCGGTTTCTGTGGGTTAAATATACATCGTAATGTGTACTGTACTTCTGAGACCTTATCTTTTAGATGTTTCAGCCGAACGATGATGCGCGATTGAATGTGATGGTGTCTGTAGCTTAGCACAGTATATATACCGGTTTGACACGGTTGTATTGAGTTTGGGTATGTGACGTATGCTGTTAATATATACCTGAGACTCCGTAAGCTTCCTGTGGGAGGCCCCCAGCATACTTCTCATGATAAATTGTCTGTTGGCAGAACTAGAGCAGAGTATCGTTTCATCTTGTGATAGTTTTACTGATATCAGATGTCACTATCCAATATTTCCCACGTTGTGAAAAAAATTCATGGCTTTGTGTAAGAACGAAAAATGCTGTTTGCACATTGTCGAAAGATAGTATTGTAAACGGTCTTTTTTGTTGATATTTTTTGTCGATAAAATTCCACATGGCGTAGGTACGCAACTGGGGCGAAAATGAATAATTTTTTACATTTATTGGAAATTGAAAGCCAACACGCACGTATATGTCGAAACATTACAGATATGTAATATAAAACCACTCAAAATAGCTTTCTGCATAGTAAAGCAGAGACGCAGCTCAGCCTGAATCTACACCTCAGCCTTGCTGGTGGCAAGAGCGGTTCCCTTTAGCAGTATTTGCAACAATTGCCTTCGTGAGCTCAAAAGCTTTGAATTACCAGTCATTACCTTACCGTTTGGGGTAATAACATGCACAACTAAACGATTCATGCTTTCCTGGGTCCTCGCTTAGATGCTTAGGTACAAGGTGATCCGTGAAGACACGCGACCCCCCACGATGTCTCAGGCCAACAACAGTAGCCTGACATACCATACATGTTCCATGCTCTATTTTTCAATGGATCACTCACTGTAAAGTGAGCTTAGCCGCAAAGTAAAGTACCATTATTTCCAATTCCAAAAAGTGGGTATATGTGTCCATATGCCTAATTCCCATTCAGATGAAAGTATAAAGAGGAGACAAATTGTGCGTGTCTTAACACCTTATTCATTCGTGTACTGTTTACGATTGGACACACAGATTCCTTGTCCCATCAGCGTAGCCTTCGGTGCCACATTCTCAGGTAGTTCACGCGAGATCTTTGATCACAAAGACAGACACACTGACGGACTGATCAATGTACCTGCCAACGGGCCGGTGGTTTCGTTCAAATTTTGCTATGATTGTTGTTGGGGTAACAAGGTGAGACTGGGTAAGCTGTGTGTGGGCTCAACATACTCCAGCCACCCAATGTCACACCGCCCTTAACATGCTGAAGAACCCCGTTTACCAAACCTACATGTCCGGACCGGTCATCCATGTGCGAAATGCGACTCGGGCAGCAGAATGGAGCAGACGAACTTTTTTCGGGGCGGATCTGGCTTTTTAGTGTCATGGGAGTTCAACGAAAACGTAATAAGGGTATAGCCTTAAAGATACGAGCAGCGAAGGCGCGAAGTTTGTCTGGGGGCTTGGGGGCATGCCCCCATCCCCGAAAAAAGTGCAAATTTGATGCATTATCCTGTATTTTGGAAAAAATATACTGGCACTGCTGTTCTCAGCTATTTTGCTTCGGGAAGAAAACATCTTTTTCATTTATTTATTTATTTATTTATTTATTTATTTATTTATTTATTTATTTATTTATTTATTTATTTATTTATTTATGTATTCATTCATTCATTCATTTATTTATTTATGGAAGGGGGGGGCAGTAAACCTAGCAATACCACACGTCTATCCGCCACTCTTTTGGAGCACTAACTGGCGTTTCTTCTTGCAAGAAAACAAGGAGAGATGAATGCCTGATGTAGCATGTGACATCTGCTTCGTCGGTACATAAACATTTTGCACTAAATTGGTGGTCGTGATACGGATTTGTAGAGTTGCTTGAATTTCGGCTAGAGGCTGAGTCACAGCGGTGTCAGGGCGATGTACCTGACCCGTAAAGACGGGAGAAAATTGACATGTAGCTCTCCTGGCCTGGCCTGGCTTGTTTGAGGTGGGCTCTTTTTACAGACCACCTAAAATGATTGGTGTTCTTTATCTGATGATAATGTTCAAGACACACTCCAACTAAATGAATGAGATGCTCAAAAAATATCTAGGACAAAAGTATCTATCTATGTGTCTGTGTGTCTGTCTATTCAGATGGATGGACTGAGAATAAATGAATACATGATGATTGCAAATTGACATAACAGTCCCGATAAATTTCTAAATATATGAAGAGTTTTCAGAGTGCCAACGGTAGACACATCGAAAGTTGGGCTTATCTTTCATTCACAGTGATTAGAGGCATTTTTGTCCTCTCACTCTGGTCAGGAGAGGATTTGGTTTTTGCAAAAATGGATTGCACTTAAGTTTCTAATGTACAAATTGACACATTAGTGTTATAGGAAAGCATGAATGCTTGCATTCGGTGAAAGAACATTTTGTGTTTCGTGTGGTTGGCGGTCCATGAAGCGACAAGCGTGGATTTAGCTTGCTGTCGCAGCTGCTACCGTCCATCTAGTACCTGATCACAGCTGACTCTTTCTTCCGCTTGGAACAGCTCCAATGCCTTGCTCTCTTCTGTACGGTTGTTATATTATATCAAAGTGTTAATCTGGGAAACCTCGGAAGGCGATTTAAGTCAAATGCTAAGCCAATAGACGTAATGCTTTTTACATTGAAGCAGAAGTAATGCTGTAAAATGATACAATACATCAATTTGAATACCCATATTTACCCGGTGAAACTTTTGTCAAGAAGTATTCATTGGCGACAAAGATAATTTCACAATGTAATTTTCCGTCCGTCTTTTGCTGTTCTTGATAAGTCGAAGTTTGACATCAGTGTCTAGACGTAAGATAGATTTATTTCAGTCAGTATCCCCACTGGAAACCGTGAAAATATGTTGACATTTTTTCAGCGTACATGTGTACTGATTGTTAAGGGACAGTTTAATTTGTTTATCAATTTTGAATTAGTACTTGTGAGTAATACTAACTTTTGCACTAAAGTGCTTTCGGAATGATAATTTTGATAAACCAATATATATCTGAAGTTGAGCAAAAAGCTCCATATTTCCCATTACCATTAAAAAATGCACCCTCCCCCCCATTCCCTACGTCTGCGCACTCAAAGTAGCAATTACATGAAGGTTCGCGATGTCGAACTATTCCCTTGAAAGTGATGCCATTAAAGGCTTTTTGCCACTTATCCTGTGCATACTAAAGTGTACATTGACTTAGTGAATATTATCTGAAATTGAACGTTTGGATTGATCCATGATAACATAAAACACATTAAATGGTCGATGATTATATGCCTGTTGATCGAAAAATAAATTGCACTATTGTGAGTAAAACAAATTAAAGGACCAACTTCAATTAAGATACACAGTATTTTAAGTGACGATAAGGAAGTACATAAGTTGATGTAAATCATATTATAAATTAAGGCTTGGTAAGCCATTGTTTAGCTATTGCTTTAAACCGTCGACCTTTTATTTATTTTTTATTTTTGTCTAAATAGCGGTGTCGAAATTTGAATTGCGAACGTTAAGAAAATTCGACGTTATGTTGTTTTTGAGTGAAACCTTTGATTTTATCTTCATTTTGAAAATGTCATTTTCTATTGAAATGTTAGCTTTTTAAAATTTTAATTAAAATTTAATTGCATTGATGGTAATCATACAATCTTGAATTGGGCATCAAATATGTACTGGTAGTTTACCTTCAAAAATACCTATGGGGTCAGGTCCATATGCATGGACAAATTACTTTGATGTCAATTGCCCACCTTTCGATGACGTGTCCAAATATACATCAAGATACATTACTCCTATTTATGTATGTTTGTAATCACAGACATTCTGCTTGTTTTCCACCACCGCCTTTCACTCGGAGTTACGGGTGGAAGAACGCTAATTTTAAAAAATTTCAAATTCCGCCAAACAACAAACATGTCCGTGACAAAAATAAATATTAGAGATGAGTGAATTTATTTTTGTTTTTTATTTTTCCAAGTTGCCTTACATATTTACAGTAATTGACTCAAAAGTGTAATCGATACATACTGTATGTTTTTTTTCTTTTTTTAATGATTGCACCTCTAGCCAAAATATCCCCAAGGTGATAATGTTAAAATTACTTTAATAAAGGCATGCATTTTTTAAAAAATGAAACTGATATCTTCAAAACTGGTAACATATCAAACAGATTTATTGGTATTAGATAGTCGCGTTATTTTGAATATTGACAGAATACAACACATAATTTTTTTGCAGTCCATATATCTTTAGTAGAAGCGTTTCATATACATATCCCATTCGACCCTCGCATTATCTGTTTACAAGCATAGGCCCACATGAAGAACGGTCTGGTGAGCGAAGTCCGGTGCTAAGAGTTGTACAAGGACATCGTATGCAATTTCAGTCGCACATATCCGCAAAGGAGACAGAGACACATGTGCCACAGTGAATTGTTTTGATCGATTGGCCTGTATTTGAGTTATCTTTGCATCTTATGAATACATGACCAAATATTTATAATCTCACATTTTGCTGGTACTGCATTTCAAATTTGCAATATCCCACATCTTCCAATGTTTATAATAGAGAGAGGAACTATGCCAAATTATGCAGAAAAAGCTGTACCTATGAGTTGGTTTAAAATGTATTGAAGAAGGTGGTTACCGTGGATACCTGTCTTTCGTCATGTTATATAGACAAAGGCGAGATCGTTGAATATAAAGCGTGTCCTTTAGATAGCAAGATATATCATAAGCCCATCATGTCAATTATTTAACATGATTTTCTGGCCTGCCTGTCGTATAAATAACTCTCTACCCGCATGCTCTTCAGTGTTCTTAATGTTGCAATCAACACAGGTGCAGCCACTTTGTCAAAATTAGAACGCTCGTTCAATTAACTCTTTTTTAATTAGGTGAAAATATTTAGCAATAAAACTGATTCTCTTGCGAAACTTTATTTTGTTCATTAAGAAAAGTTTCACCTTAATTGCATGCATTATCAGTAGGTTTTTTGGTGGACACCATTTTCTCCACGCATCCAATGTGTAATCTTCGGCCGCATTTATCCAATTCAGATTCAACTTTATGCCAATTGAGTGCAGCCGTATGGCAGGAACGGATTAGAATTTTGCTAATTGAATTTTTTGTATTGATGATATGGAAGTATTGAAGCACATTTGACTTCTTGAGAATAATGAAATGATGTGCGAAACACCACAGAAGATCTCTCAGATTGACGGAATAATTATGTTGTATAATTTTAACTCTGTTAAGGGTTGTACATGCACATGTATTATCAAAATAATTAATTCTGACTTTCTTCATCTGAAAAACGTATCGAGAGATATATTGCGTTTTGCTAACTACAGCCACTGAAAAATGTTATCAAATACAAACCGTACTTTTCCTGAACATTCTTACCATTCCATTACCTATTACCAGATGTTACGATTAGGCCTATGCTTGTGTGTTGAGTCAGTCTTGAGGGCCACAGTAAGCGTCCCCGAAAAATACTGTAATTAGCAACAGTTTGACATAACCTGTCGTTTCCGGTGTCCGGAAATGATTGCTCAAAAAGTGAGCCAATTGGACGTTGATGCAACAATAGGCGCGGCATGTCCGGAAGCTACTGGCCAATTAGGTGTTGTCATTGAATCAAACATGGCAGTCGGAGCTCCGATGGTCGTAGGTTAGAATTTGGAAATGCATGTCAGCCGAGACGGAAATTTCTGACTCTCAAAAGATTGTTTTGACCTGTTATATCTAACATCTTTAGTCCATATGATAAGAAGTTCAAGAAATGTTTTCAGGCATGCATCAAAGGAGTTGAAGAACTGATCCAGTTTGAAAATATTTGAGAGCGCGCGCAGCCTTTTGGATCCATGTCATGCATTCTATTTACACTGTATAAATATTTTTCACATCTATCTATCTATCTATCTATCTATCTATCTATCTATCTATCTATCTATCTATCTATCTATCTGTCTGTCTGTCTGTCTGTCTGTCTGTCTGTCTGTCTGTCTGTCTATCTATCTATTTATCTATCAATAAGAACACAGAACAAGTATATAGAACATGACCGAACCTTCTTCAACTAGTGGGATTCGTAAAAACAGTATTGATTGGGCTATCGGTTCGCAACCGGATTGTATTTTATGTGCATTAAAAAATACTGTGTAATTAATTAAAACTTATAACGCTGTTAATCTGATGGAATAACGCCATCAACCAACTTGCGCATGCGTCGCTGGGTACTTCTATGTTTTTGCGACTGCTGTATTATTCTGATATGGTTTATTTCTGTCCTAGAGATTTCATAATGATCCTTAAACAGCCTGTTGTGAACTTGTGAGCAAAGTACACACGCATCTTTATTTGTGAGATTTTGATTGACACCAAACAAACAGACCAGAACATCACTTGCATAAATGCGCCTCCTTTTTATGTGGTTTACGGTGCTGTGTTTGTCGCTGTAATGGCGCTCTGCTTTGTTTGACTGTGAGGTATTCTAGTGATTTCGCGTCAGATCCATTCAGGCGAACAGTGCTAATGACAAACTAGATGGTGCTATTGATCAGATTTGTTTCTTTACATCCTTTCCCTATCGAACGTCTCTCCGTGTCCAGTCCCATTTAGAGCCTATATTTTTCGGTCCCTGTTACATTATATTGTGCTGCAATAAAATTGTTGCATTTAGAGCCTTTGTCTCAGCCCTGGTTTACCTTCATGGGGGAATAGCTTGTATTTTTTCCCAAAAGATGTTTGATATGCCATAACTATCCACTGAAGCAAAGCCAGGCTATGGCATAAAGGGATTCTGATGTTTTTATTCAAATTTGACAAGTATACTTTTACTTCACATCGATGGGTTCTCCCTCAAAAGTTCCCGGATGTTAAATATCTGCATCACTCTTTCTAAGGTTTTCGAACATTTTAAATAAGAATTGCAGGTTGAGCCCATACCAGGAAACAACCGTTGACTGTTACAGTCATGTTATAATTTGGAAAGGGTTAGTGAAAGCTTAAGACAATCAGCTTGTTTCACATATATTACGGGTTTTCTTCTTCACTTCAGCATTCAAGCTAAAAAAAGTGAAGTTAAAATCAGCTGAATTGTACGAAGAGAATTAAGCCACAAGTCAACCTCAGGGCAGGAGTATTTGGTGCTATGGCCATAAAGAAGCAGCTTTAAAGGTCCACGTTCACACATTATAGAGAAAGCAAAATGTCCATGTTTAACTGCTTTAAGCTTCAATTTGGCCATAACGTAAATGGGCTTATCATGGACACAGTTGCCAAGTCTTGTTGACATGTACATATTGCCCGTCAACACTTTTGTTGTCAATTACGACAAAATTTGATGTACTCTGAATTAACCCTTAAATCACTGATTTAAGACTGTGTCAACAGCTTTCCTCGGGACACTTTGCGCGCATGCGCGCAAAGTGTCCCGAGGAAAGCTGTTGGCTGATTTTTGCTTTAGACTTGACTTGCTGGTATGTGAATGAAAGGTATCTTCGCGAGGAATTTGAATCTTTTAACCATTATATGTTTAACGGTAATGACAAAACAACTAAAGCAGTGATTAGCACTTTAAGGGTTAATATAACCACGCCAGATTTTTATATATTTGTTTGAACCGACCTTTCATCCCAATACCAGCATACCCACAGTTGAAGATATCATAACAAGGGTTCATTTTTCTTTAGCACTTCCAAGAAAGCTGTTGACACAGTCAAAACTTGGCACTGAAAGAGCTAGCCAAACGTTTTGATCAAGAACAAAGTGTAGCTTACATTTCATCATATCAGTATACTGCAGAAGTAGATGGTCGATCCAGATGTTTAAGGTACAGCCAATTTAAATGATGCGTCATAGTGAGATTTTATAT